>CM064513.1:71567194-71747194 GCA_032716605.1 Paralithodes platypus | reverse complement strand
CTTGTTTACATCACCGTAGTGCTGGGCGGGTATATTTACCGAAAACGAGCTTCATTCCATGCTCTTTTTCATGCATAAGCAAGAGCCAGAGCGTAATACAATTATAGATCCGTGAAAGGGCGATAATAGAGCTGTCCAATGACACCTGAATCATCCTTGTACAACCATGGGTTATCTTGCAAATGATCGTGTAACCGGAGGCAAAAATACCCTAAAATGAGGTATCCCTTTTTTTCCTTGTTGAGAGAGGTAGGGAGATGGTGATGAGATATTATAGTATTTGTCAGTGACTGCCACATGATGGTGGCGAGCGGTACGAGCCCGTCTATCGTCCCCCAATGCTCGGTCTCTCTCACATAACTCATGATGTCCTCAAAATGGCACCTGTCATATGACGGGCACCGCAGGGTCGCCAATATTCTCTCTCCCGTCATATGACCGCGGTTTGAGGGTAATATGATTTATTTCTTAGTGATGGTATTAACCTTGTGGTTCTACGCTGTACTGATTCGAGTCTCTTAATGTCTTTGTTTAGATAAGGAGACAAAATATAAATAATACACCAATTTATGCCATATTTATGCTTCTGTATAACGGTACTATAATTATCTCATTTGTATAAGTAACATTTGTTAAATAAACCTCTATGCTCTATTGGCCTTGTTCGCAGCTGCTGCAAATTGTTTAGATTTTTTTAAGTTTTTAGATATTAGTATGGTACCTCCAAGTATCTAAATAGTGCAGTAGTTTTTATTGGTTGGTCTTTCATATTTGTTTGTTTTTCCTACAGATTTGAAGGACTTCACATTTCTCAACATTGAATGGCAACTGCCACTTTTCTGACCATTCTACTATAATATTTAAATCTGATTGTGGTTTGTTTCTGTCTTCTTTGGTTAATACTGAGTTTCCTATCTTTGTGTCATAAGAGAAATTTGAGATGGTGTTATTCAGTCCTAGCCACTATCAATATTATTTATTTAAGCAAGAAACAAAATTGGCCCCAGGACCGATCCCTAAGGCACTTAGGGGGAGAGAGAGAGAGAGAGAGAGAGAGCGCGCGTGTCAAACACACGGAGGACAGAAAGACAGGTCGAGGGAGGGGGTTCTATCATGTATATTGTATGAGTATTCCAATGTTCCCTAGGCTATTAGAGAGAGAGAGAGAGAGAGAGATGCAATCGTATATATATACATTACATATATATATATATATATATATATATATATATATATATATATATATATATATATATATATATATATATATATATATATATATACCGGTATATATATATATATATATTGTATATATACTGTATAACTGTATACAGTATATATATAATTATTATTATTTTTTGTTTTATTTATTTTTTAGACAAACAAGGTTAAAGGAAATAGAAGTTTCACAATTAATAATTTTGTTATTTAACTTTTCAATATTTCTGAAAGTCTCCCACTGTTCATTGTTGATGAGTTGAAGTCGCTGTCCTATGTTTGGCCGGGACGTTTCGGAATGATAGAATTTGAACATTCCGAAACGTCCAGGCCAAACATAGGACAGCTACTCCAACTCATCAACGAAGAACAGAGGAAGACTGTCCGAAATATTGAAAAGTTAAATAAATAACTTACCGGTATTAATTGTGAAACTTCTATTTCCTTTAAACTTGTTTGTCTCAAAGAAAATACACTCCCTGGCTATACCAACCTAATATACAGTATATACAGTATACCGGTATATATATATATATATATACCGTGTGTGTGTGTTTTTATATTTTCAGATAACTTTGAGAGAGAAAGAGAGAGGGGGGAAGGCTGGTTGTGTTAGCATATGTACAGTATATTTCCTTAGAATTACAATGATCCTTTGACTTTAAGAGAGAGAGAGAGAGAAAGTGTGTGTGTGTATGTGTGTGAGGAGATAGAGAGAGAGTTATGAGGAATAGTTAAGATCTCGGAGAACTTACGGTCCATTCCAGGGAGAAACTTTTGGACAAAACAAAAAATTGATAGCGCAGTAATCTCTTGTTATCAACCGCGTTGTCAAAACCATTAACATTATAAAAGCTTCATTGAATTTACCTCATAGTCTTCAAGTTTCTAATAAATATAGACATAGAGCTCTCAACCAGTACTCATAGATCAATCTCTTAAGGGGAGGTTTTTAGTTTTCTCCCTAGACTTCCATCAAACTTAAAATTACACCCCTTAGATCCCCTTTCAAGATAAAGTTGTAAATTATTCGGTAGAAAATTGTCCCGACCGAAGGCCGATTCCTTTTAAGTTACAGGCTTGCTATCGCTCGTCAGGAAAAAATCGACACCTAAATGGCATGAAAGGTCTTAAGGGGAGACCTACCTTTGTGTTCTATTAATTAATGTATTCCTTTATTTCTTAGTTTTCTCGCTAGACCTCCATCAAACTTAGAAAAACGCCCCCTAGACCCCCCTTCAAGATAAATTTGTAAATTTTTCGGTAGAAAAATGTTCCGGCCGAAGTCCGGTTCCTCTTAACATATCAAGCTCGCTATCGCTCGCCAGGAAATAATCGACAACTAAATGGCACGAATTGTCTTAAAATTGACAACGAAATGGGGTGAAAGTTGTTAAAATCGTCAAACTAATGGGCCGAAAGTCTTATAATCTCAAAACAAATGGGGCTTAACATGAGGGAGAAAGGGGACCAGAAAAACGACCCATCTCCCCTTAACCTCAACAGTCCATCAGCCTCCCGTTAAAATTGACAAAAATGGGGCGAAAGTTATTAAAATCGCCAAACTAATGGGGCGAGCGTCATAAAATAAAAAATAAAACAATGGGGCTAAACATGAGGGAGAAAGGGGTCAAGAAAAAAATCCCTGGAGTGTAAATCTGCCCTTAATGGAATAGGTTTTGTAGCCTTTGCGTGCTTGCTGTCTTTGTAGTCGCTTTATGTTGGCTCTCAGTACTGGAAACCAAAATTCAACACCATTTTCTAGAAGGGAAGCATTATAACGTGTAAAGACTATATGGTAGCTGATTGTAGTGGAAGTTATATGTATTGCTGCTAACACTTATTGCCGCTAACACTTATTGCCGCTAACACTTATTGCCGCTAACACTTATTGCCGCTAACACTTATTGCCGCTAACACTTATTGCCGCTAACACTTATTGCCGCTAACACTTATTGACATACGTAATGAAAAAATATATATCAGGAACCATCCAACATTATTAAGGGGGGGGGGGTATGTATTAGCTCCTCATTATATTGTTTTATCCTTCTTCTTTTTTTCTTCTTTTTTTCTTTCATTCCAAGGCTTCCAGAAAGCTTAAAAACAAAAAATGACCCTCCTTCAAGGTACATTTTTATTTGTTTTGATAGACAAATATCTCGGACGAAGGCTGGCTCCTCTTAAATTACAGGCTCGCTATCGCTCGCTGCGAACAATCGACACCTAATGACACGAAAAGTCTTAATATTGACAAAGAAATGGGGCGAAAAGGTTTTAAAATCGCTAAACTAATGAACCGAACTCCAAAAGATCTGATAACTAATGAGGCTAAATGTGAAGAAGCAGTAAGAGGAGGGGGGGGGGGGGGTGCAGATGTACAACCCATCTCCCCTTAAGGTAGATTAGTAACAGGGTTAGCTTGAGTTCAGGAACAATAAGTAATACAGCAACGTAGAGTACATGTCGATGAATATCAGTAATATTTGGATGTAGGAAAGATTGTTGGTGTACTGTAAGTCTAGCACGATGTAAGACTATAGAGGTGTGTTTTGAGGCAAGTAAATTGTTCCATAAATTTAATCTTTTTAGGGTCAATTATTGTGACTATTCTAAAATTTGACATCAATAATTTTAATCAAGCATTTTTAACTTGAAGTTTCTTGTATAACCTCTGCTTACTTGTTGTCTGTATTTATTGTTTTTTGTCTGTATTTATTGTTTATCTTTTTATTTTTCTATTATTAATATTAATATTGATGATTTTTTAAATTTATTGTTCTTGTTAAAAGAGTACTCTTTGTTTAAATTTGTTGTTACTTCATATTTTGCAATTATTTGTCTTTATATTATATGTATTCATTGTCGATAGTATCAATTGCTTACTTTTGCGATTTCCTTAATTTATTTGTGCTATAAATGTAGGTTATTTGTAGGGTAGTTATTGATAGGGGTCACTTGAGGCATGCTATGCTTACAGGTACCTACCCGATAGCACTATCGTTAGTGAGTGCTGTACTGTATTTTATATATTATTTTGTAATAGTATAGATATCTTATCAATATTTGTATTTTGTACTATTGTTAATGTCTTGTCATGTTGCAAATTTGATTTTAAATAATATTTTGACATTTAATATGTAGTTTCTTTATTCATGCAGAGTTTAGTAAAATTTGCCAGAACGTCCCGGACTTCCCAAACTTGACTACTTCCTTTAACGTGACGATAGTGCGTTGTTATATGTGCGATTAGTTTGCTTGGGAAACAGATTAACTTGCTCATGTAGTAATGTACACCCTATGTGGTGGATTGTGTTATTTTATTTAATAATTTTCATTTTAGTAAGCGTTGTTTCCACAAAGCGATTTTGATAATTTAATTTGACTTTATATTGTCCTTGTCCCAATTTTGGTTTGTTTAGTTTGCAAGTTTTATATTTTAATTTATATAGGTTCAGGGACAGTATAGATGTGAGGCCGGTCTGTACTAGTGGCAACATTAGTATACGACGTGTTCCCCATGTACTGTCCCTTCCTTTACTTGTATTTGTTGACGAACCAGGACCGGCCACGGACTATGTGTTAGAATAATTCTCTGTACCCTCGCACCCGACAAAATTACAAAAACTTAAAAATGAACAATACAAATGAAAATAACCGGCGTCTTTTCGATGATAACTGTAAATAACTGTGTGAATGAATTTGATTTTGAACATCAAAACAAATTTAAAAGTTACATTACCAATACAAATTTTTTGTTTTAAATTCTTCTGTTAATATAACATCTCCATGTAAAGTAAAGAATGTTATCTATTTAATAACCTGTGATAAATGTGGTATACAATATGTTGGAAAGACGGAGCAATGTTTAAGAGAAAGAGCCTACGGGCATAGATCAGGAATTAAGAACGGCATCGACTCCAAGATTCTTCTATATAAGCATTTTAACACAGATTGTACTAAATTTGATTGTAGATACAAAATTATAGAAATTGTTCAAAGTAATCAAAATGTTTTAGATAGAGAAAATTATTGGATTGGAAAATTAATGACCATCTATCCATTTGGACTTAACAATCAAATACAAAATGTAGGCAACATTTTGTATAAAGATTTATTAAAAAACGATTTTAATAACCCATATTTTAACTTCCCTGTTTTAAACAGAAGACCTGGTAGACACGGTAATGGAAGACTAAATACATTTAATAAAAGAAAAACAGGTCTGATATTAAAATTAATGTTAATAATTTATATTCATTATATCGAAATTTCGGAATTAAAAAATTAAAAGATTCATTGAAAGGCCTACAAAAGAAAAGTTTTGCTCCTTTTATAGAAAATATTCTAAACAATAAACATAATTTCACAAATAAATTTAAGAATATAGTCTTTGCTTTTATGGGATATATTAGAGCTAATTCTAAGAAATCCAAAGATACCTTATTAAAGATAAAGTCATGTCCACTTTAAATTATTCCTCTAAAATTTTAGACAAAATTAATGTTAACAGTCTTATTAATTCAAAGAAAGTTAAGTCCATGTTACCAGATGGTTGTAAAGATTTCAAACCATTAATAGTGTATTCATATGAACGACCTGTTGGGTCTATTATTTGTAATTATAATAAAGTTTTAGGAAATCTTTCAGATAATTATATTTTCAATAATAATAAATGCGTGTGTGAAAGAGTCATGGATATGCCAGCTAGCAGACGTGATGCACTAGCAAAGTTCATTTATAGTCCGATATGTCACATATTAACAGGTGATGTAGAACTAGTTAAACATTTTGCAAACAACAAATTAGCGGAGCTATGTCGTAAAGGGTTTTAGAATAGGAGTAATAAAGTAACATGGGACATAATTTTAAAAGATATTGTTTTTTCAGTCAATAAATTAAAAGATAAATTGTTAGAAATTGCGTGCTGCGATGCCAGAGAACTAGAAGCATGGTCTAAATTATTAATTAAGTTAATTAGAAATAAAATTTTCTCGCTTAAAAATGAATTTAATCTTTCAGATTTTATAGACTATAATTATAATAAGCTTAAAGCTGATTTAATAAATTTACATAAACATTTTGTAATCACTACAGTAGATAAAGCCAGCAATAATTATAGCTTCACATGTAAGAAATTTTATCTTGAAAACATGAAAAAAGAATTAGGCATTAAAGGTAACATATTACGTAAAAATATTTGCGGTAATTCTGTTTATGAAATTCAAAATAATCTGAATATTGATAACTTAATCGATGAACATACCAAGAAAAATATAACATTTGATATTAAACTTTCTGATAAGAACAAGTGCATTGCAAAATTATACATGTTACCTAAATTTCATAAAAGATCTTATAAATATCGCTTTATTGCCGGAGCAAAATTTGCTACCACTAAAACTCTATCAGAACAAGTCGTAAATTGCTTAAAATACATTAAAAGTACTCATAAAAGATATTGTAATACCATCATGAGAAGAATTGGCATTAACTATTATTGGAGTGTTGACAATTCGTTAGAAGTTATTGATAAAAATAAATACCATGCCGAAAGTTACCTCGGTACATAGCTTCGACTTTTCAACTTTGTATACCAATTTGCCTTTAGATTTAGTATATTCAGAGCTTTGCTTTATTATAGATTTGCACTTTGACAGGTTCGTTAGGAATGGTAATTATTTCATAAATGTTTATACATATTTTAATAATGCATCACTTAGCTCTACTCCCACTAGTTCTGTATATTTTGATAGAACTAAACTTAAAGATGCCCTTAAATTCCTCCTTTTCAATACTTATGTTAGATTCGGGCCTTACATTTTCAAACAAATATTAGGAATTCCTATGGGTGGAAATGCTAGCCCTTTAATTGCAGACTTATTCTTGCTTGCTTTAGAATTTAAATATATAAAAGACTTAGTTGACAGTAGCAAGAAAAATTAAATCCCAGAAAAATTAGCACTTGCTAAATTGTTAAGTAATAATAGTAGATATATTGATGATATTCTCGTTTGCAATTTGTTAAATTTTAATCAAGTTGCTAAACTTATTTACCCTAATTCTATTCCCCTCACACAATGTAACGTAAATTATAAAGTTGAAAATGTTCTTGATGTAAATATAGAGATTGTTAATGAACAGTGCATACTTAAAGTATATCACAAAAGTTGATGATTTTAATTTTAACGTAATAAACTTTCCTTTCCCTAGTAGTAATATCGACAGTAAAATAACTTATAATTGTTTTTATTCCCAGTTAATAAGATTTTGTAAAATCTGCACTAAAGTAGATGACTTTTGGGCTAGAGCTAGGTTACTATACAGACTCTTAGTGGACAGAGGTTTTGAGGCAAGTAAATTGTTCCATAAATGTAATCTTTTTAGGGTCAATTATTGTGACTGTATTCTAAAATTTGACATCAATAATTGTAATCAAGCATTTTTATCTTGAAGTTTCTTGTATAACCTCTGCTTACTTTTTGTCTGTATTTATTGTTTGTTGTCTGTATTTATTGTTTATCTTTTTATTTTTCTATTATTAATATTAATATTGATGATTTTTTAAATTTGTTGTTCTTGTTAAAAGAGTACTCTTTGTTTAAATCTGTTGTTACTTCATATTTTGCAATTATTTGTCTTTATATTATATGTATTCATTGTCGATAGTATCAATTGCTTACTTTTGCGATTTCCTTAATTTATTTGTGCTATAAATGTAGGTTATTTGTAGGGTAGTTATTGATAGGGGTCACTTGAGGCATGCTATGCTTACAGGTACCTACCCGATAGCACTATCGTTAGTGAGTGCTGTACTGTATTTTATATATTATTTTGTAATAGTATAGATATCTTATCAATATTTGTATTTTGTACTATTGTTAATGTCTTGTCATGTTGCAAATTTGATTTTAAATAATATTTTGACATTAAACATGTAGTTTCTTTATTCATGCAGAGTTTAGTAAAATTTGCCAGAACGTCCGACTTCCCAAACTTGACTACTTCCTTTAACGTGACGATAGTGCGTTGTTATATGTGCGATTAGTTTGCTTGGGAAACAGATTAACTTGCTCATGTAGTAATGTACACCCTATGTGGTGGATTGTGTTCTTTTATTTAATAATTTTAATTTTAGTAAGCGTTGTTTCCATATAGCGAATTTGATAATTAAATTTGACTTTATATTGTCCTTGTCCCAATTTTGGTTTGTTTAGTTTGCAAGTTTTACATTTTAATTTAGCTGGTGGTGTGTCGTGTTGTCACTATGGGGGTCTGTGAACAAGTGAGCTCTCTGTGTATGAAGCAGGTGTATAAATTGGGGTGTTCTGATCTGGTTACATCAGTCAAAACGGGTTTAATCTGTTTTTGGGTAAATTTCCACTAAACGTGACCCTCTGTCTTCCAACGTGACATCTGAGTCTCGTAATCCATAGGGTTGTTTACCTACTTGTTGTTATGACTGATACAGGGATTTTGTTAAGCTAGCAATGCCCTCTGTCTTACTTCTAATGTCTTGTCTTACTGACAGGGGTGTGCAGTTACCGACAGAAGTACACTCATAAATACATTAAGAGTACACTAAGTTGATACATTTGCTTGTTTCAAATTGCTAGATAATCTGGATGATTATTCTAGGTATAACATGCCCCTTGTTCCTAAATGTAAGCTACCCGGTACCTTATGTTGTCTATTTTGTCCAAATCGGTTCTCTTCTACAGTATATTATTTTCTAATAGTGAATATAATTATCTTGAGTTGAGGTTCGCTTAGCTGATATACTTCACCCTGCACTTTTCCAAGTGTAGTGGCATTTGCCAGGTCTCAGATCATTCATCTAACCTATTTGGATGTATGCCTATGGGTTCACTTCCTTGAGAGAGAGAGAGAGAGTCAGAGAGAGAGAGAGAGAGTGAGTTGCAGAGAGGTTGTCATAATTATATATTTCATTAGCATCCTAGCCTGCATGTGGCCTTTGTCCCGCCTCTCTCCATTGTTCCACTCTTTCCTTTATTAATTTAACACATACTTCACAACCACAGATTTATGATTCGGTTCTCTTCAAAATATTTTATATATTCAATTAAATATGTTTACTCTGTGGAATTACAACCCTGGTAAACTGGTTAAGATCCCGGTATAGTATATTATATATATAGGCCTATATATATATATATATATATATATATATACCGGTATGTATATAGGGTGTCCCAAGAGGAAAGGGACATGGAAATGATAAAACAAGGTATTCTTAGCCTAAAATGTTCTATATGACAAATTCCAAATCTCAATTAGTATTGAGATATTGCATGTTGAAAGTGGTATTTCCTTATGTATTGCTCCATAAGGATGGGCTAGCTGTCCTAGTGCCTACCATACTGCCATCTAACTGTAATGGTTTTACCATGTTAATATAAAGATATCATAATTATGTAAGTTACAAAATTATTAGAGATATATTAGCTCACTTTGGACCAGTTGGAAACTATTTGACATGGAAGAGTCCATTATAGTGATGCGGGGGAGGACACAACATAAAACATTCAATATCTTTTTAGCGGTTGAGACTTTCTGTTATAGAACATTTTATGCTTAGAATACCTTGTTTTATCATTTCCCAAAGTTATGCCCTCTCCTCCTGGAAACCCCATTTATATATGGATAACATATAGTAAATTGAGAACAATAACATCTCTCTCTCTCTCTCTCTCTCTCTCTCTCTATATATATATATATATATATATATATATATATATATATATATATACATACAGGGTGTTCAGAAAACATGTGTACAAAATGAAATGGGTGATAGGGAACTAAGAATTAAACATTTTGTACTCCATGGAGGTATGTCCATAAATGCTTCCTTGCGGTGCTACAGGGTAGACAGTTTCAACATAATTTCCCTAAATTTGTACCCTAACTTCTCTGTGAGTAATCCGTTTACATACAAACATGGTAATTTAATGTACACAACAGTATGAACATTACTTTATTAATGTCAGTACACTGCAAAAACAAAAGAACATTAAATTGAAGAGAAGATTAACAATCATTAATCATCAGTCAGAACTGTTTACTGAACGAAGATGTCTTATGTCATACTGTTGTGTACATTAAATTACCATGTTTGTATGTAAACGGATTACTCACAGAGAAGTTAGGGTACAAATTTAGGGAAATTACGTTGAAACTGTACCCTGTAGCACCGCAAGGAAGCATTTATGGACATACCTCCATGGAGTACAGAATGTTTAATTCTGTGTTCCCTATCATCCATTTAATTTTGTACACATGTTTTCTGAACACCCTGTATATATATATATATATATATATATATATATATATTACGTATCTTGATCCTCAAGTGGTTAACTTGATGAATCTAGATAGCACAGAGATATATATTTAAGGTATCAGTCAGCTGAAGGCAAAACGAAAGTAAAATCTAATAAAATTATTTCCTGTTGTTGCTTCCTTTCCTTTTGGATCTTAGGACTTGGTATCCTTTATTGACTGATACTCTTTAATTATGAAAAATACTGAAACTAATTAAAGTCATGTAGTATTTATAAAGAATTATTATTTAACCGAAGCTTAGTAGGCTATGGTTATGAACCGAATAATTTATATCTAAAGAAAGACTATTAATTCTATAAAAAGTCTTGAAAGATAAACATTGAGGTAAGAATATTTTTGTCTCTTACCCTTTTTGAAATGAATAGCTAGTTTTATTATATGTCCTTTTATTTATATTTAATGTAATTATTCTTGGTTCTGTAAAGAACCAACCAACCAAGAACTTGAGTCGGCTACCCCCAAAATGGGGATTGGGCCTGAGCATATAGATAGATAGATAGATTCTTGGTTCTTGTCTTACGTTAATAGTATTATATTATTATTATCATCAGGATTAATATTAAAGTCACATAAAAAGTTAGATCTATATTTAATAATTAGTTAAATGTATTTCTTAACCACGTAACATTGAGGTTTGATAATGAGTAAATTAAGTTACAGGATCGCTTCATAGATTCGATTCAGGTCTCACTCAAATAATATGAAAAGCAAAAATAATATTTTGAAGCTAAAAGAATTTTCTTCAGCTTAGGAAATCACTAGAAGTAATATTAACACAGCCATGTTAGTCTAAGGCGATACTACTAATATGAGACAATAGCATCACCGTACTAAGCACCGTTAAGCAATGTAAGCTTAATTAAAAGAAAATGAAAGAACTCGTAAGTATTAATATAAAATAATATTCATAAATATTCATAATAAAATATTAATATTCAGTTGCCCTCTGACCCGTGACTAGTGCGGACGTCCCCAGTGACCGCTAGTGTACCGGTTTACCCTTAGTGAGGTCCTAGTGAACTTTATAGTGATGGCTGTTGTTGATGAGTCTGCTGTCTCCTCCCATACTCTCCAGCTTTGTCTTGCTTTGCAAGAGAGACTGGAGAGTGTGGAGCAGGAGATTCAGTGTCTCAAAGATGAAAATTTGGCCTTGAGACTAGCTATGGCGGAGAAGAAGTGTGAGGCTACCGGAAGTGTTCCCAGGGATCGTGAAGCCCCTTGGAAAGTGGTGTCAACTAGTGCAACGGCCTGCAAGCTGAAAAGGCAGCCAGTCAAGACCCACAACAACTTCAGCACCTTGGCTGATGAGAGTGATGGCGATGAAGTGGCGATCATCGAGGCAGTGAGAGGGGAGGGGGGGGTCTGCTGCTGTTGCTGCAACAACTGCTGCTACACGCCGACAAAAGGAAAAAGCCAAGTCTGTTTTCATTGTCGGTGATTCATTGGTTAGATACCTTGGCAGGGCAACAAACACTCAGGTTGGTAAAGTTGTCTGCGTGCCTGGTGCCGGAGTCGGGAGGGTGGCTGAGAAGATAGATGCTGTCATGGAAGTGAGTGGGGAGGACCCCATCATCTTCCTCAACGCAGGGAGCAACGACATATGGAGATGCAGGACTGAGGAGTTGCTCTCCAAGTATCAGGAAATGTTGGAGAGGATCAAGGAAAAAGGTGGAGTTCCTGTGGTAAACAGTATCCTGCCTAGAAGAGGGGTAAGGAAGGAATGGTCCTCCAGGGCTATTGGTGTAAATAGCCGGCTGGAGAAGTATTGTAAGGCAAATACTATTCCATTCCTGGATAACTGGTCCCTCTTTTATGGTAAGGATGAACTGTATGCCCAGGATGGAGTACATCTCTCTCGACTAGGAGTTTCGACCTTGGCCAGCTCACTCGACAAGATTGTTGCGGGGTTTCGTTAAAAAAACCTGGGTGTGTAAGTAAAATACTGTCTCCATATGGAGCAGGTACTTCATGTGACAAACCAGTGAGTAAAATAGAAATAATCAGTCAAGATAGTGCGGATATAGTGATGTGTAATAGTAGTATCGATAACACTACACATGTAACTGATAGTAAAGATGAGAATACTGATAGAGTAGAATTTCCGTCTAGAGCTAGTAGTTCAACAGGAAATAATAAGTTAGCTAAACACAATAGAAAATTAGTTGCAAATAAAAGTAATAGGTTGAGGGTATATTATACAAATTGTAGGAGTTTATGTAACAAAATGAACGAACTTAGAGCACTCGTTAGCACAGAAAATATAGACATAATAGCGCTAACTGAAACGTGGATTAATACAGAATCTAGGCATTTTTTAGCAGAATTTGATATTCCAGGATATAGTTTGTTTAAATATGACCGAACAAGTAGGAGGGGCGGGGGTATAGCAGTGTTTGTCAGGAGTACATTAAAAAGCTGTATTAAATCAGGTATTAGACTAAATAATGATAATGAAAGTGTTTGGGTAGAGGTTAACGAAGGTAGTGAGACCATAGTTATTGGAGTTATATATAGACCGCCTAATATGAGTAGAAATGGCGGAAAATCGTTATGGGAGGAAATTAAAATAGCATCAAGGTTTAGCAATGTGTGCATTATGGGGGATTTTAATTTTCCGAACATTGATTGGCAGCACCAAATAGGCGACTCCGATTCAGTAGAGTTTATAGAGGTAGTACAAGATAGTTTTTTTTTTCAATTCATAGATACGCCAACTAGAGGTATTAATATTCTTGATTTAGTTTTCAGTAACAATGAACATATGATAAATAATGTAGAGATTGGTGACCACCTAGGAAATAGCGATCATAAATCTATTTATTTTAATATACAATGGACAGGGAATGCTAAAGAGAATACGACACTTATCCCAGATTTCAGAAAAGCCGATTATGGTGGGCTAAGAAGAGACTTAAGGGTGGACCCTATTGTTAAGCGATTAAGTCAGGATATGCCATAGAGTTAAACTTGCCACCTACATATAACCAGTTTATTGCTTCACTCCACAATGCTCAAAATAAATATATCCCTAAAAGAAGATTTAGATCGACGCAGAACCAACCAAAATGGATGACTAATAAGCTAATAGATCTTATAGGAAAAAAGAAAGGAATATATCGAAAAATAAAGAAAGGTGAAAATCATTTACATATAGGAAAATCATTTACATGGAATAGGATGGTCGTTGTTGGGATGGATTAGGTCATGGCTAATTGGTAGGAAACAGAGAGTCAGCATAAATGGTACCAAGTCAGAGTGGGGAGCAGTCAAAAGTGGTGTCCCCCAGGGATCGGTATTAGGTCCCCTGTTGTTTCTTATATACATAAATGACCTAGATTTAGGTATAACTAGTAGGATAAGTAAATTCGCAGACGATACTAAAATGGGGAGATCAATTGATTCAGATAGCGATATAGAGTGCCTCCAAAGGGATCTAGATACCTTACATGAATGGTCAGTAAATTGGCAGATGAAGTTTAACATTGACAAATGCAAGGTATTAAAGATAGGGAAGATGCAAACAAATGTTAAATATAAACTAGCTAATTTAGAATTAGAAAATTCAGACTGCGAGAAAGATCTAGGTGTGTTTGTTAGCAATGATTTGAAGCCTAGAAAACAGTGTATACGCGTTCGTAATAAGGCAAACAGGATTCTCGGGTTCATCTCTAGGAGTGTGAGTAACAGAACTGCTGATGTTATCTTAAAACTTTACTTGTCATTAGTGAGACCCCATATGGATTATGCTGTCCAATTTTGGTGTCCTTATTACAGAATGGACATAGATTCATTGGAGAGAATTCAGCGTAGAATGACAAAAATGATCCATAATATTAGAAATTTTCCGTATGAAGAAAGGTTGAAGAAATTAGGTTTACATTCGTTAGAGAGACGCAGAGTTAGAGGGGATATGATAGAGGTGTTCAAGTGGGTTAGTGGGATTAACAAAGGGGACATGACAAATGTACTAAAGCTCAGTGATAGCGAAAGAACTCGTACCAATGGTTTCAAATTAGATAAATTTCGTTTCAGAAAAGATATAGGCAAATATTGGTTTGGTAACAGAGTTGTAGATGGGTGGAATAGGCTACCAAGTGATATAGTGGGATCAAGAACGATAGGGAGCTTTAAGAAAAAATTGGATAAGCATATGGACGAGAAGGGTTGGGTGTGAAGGGGGATCAGCCGGGTTGGGCCAATCAGCGCTCTGCAGACCCCCGTAATCCTGCGTTAATCTCTAACCGGTTTGGTAAGATGATCCTCAGGGTATTAGAGTGTTGAGCCTATAATTGGGCTTTGTAATTGGGGTTATGTGGGACAGGGATCTGCCTTGCTTAGGCCAATCGGCTTTCTGCAGACTCCCATTTTCTTATGTTCTTATGTTCATATATATACTATCAGACTCTATCAAGACAGGTCAAAAAGGAAATCAGGAAAGCAAAAAGAAATTATGAAATAAGGATAGCCAGCGACTCAAAAAATAACCCTAAAGCTTTTTACCAACTATATAAATCTAAAGTTAGAGATGTAATAGGCCCCCTAAAAACTTCAATAGGAGAAATAACAGAAAATGATTTAGAAATGTGCAGTACATTAAATAGTCAGTTTCTTTCCGTTTTCACTAATGAAAATTTGGCACAGATTCCAGAAGTCAATATGGTATATAGTGATAGTATAGAAAATATGGTAAGTACAGTTAGTATAAGTAGAAATGATGTGCTTAAGGAAATTGACAGACTGAAACCTCAAAAATCGCCTGGTCCTGACGAGGTATATGCTAGAGTATTAAAAGAATGCAGAGATGAGTTAAGTAGTCCATTAACATTTATATTTAACAAGTCATTAGAAACAGGTTTAGTTCCAGAAGCTTGGAAGCTTGCAAATGTAGTTCCGATCTTCAAAAAAGGTGATAAATCGATAGCATCCAATTACCGTCCCATTAGTCTCACATCAATCATAGGAAAGTTGCTAGAGTCCATTATTGCTAGGAAAATTAGAAGCCACTTAGTAAAATTTAACTTAATAAATTCTTCTCAGCATGGATTCACTCAGGGACGTTCTTGCCTTACTAATTTGCTTAGCTTTTTCTCAGAGGTATATGAAGCAGTAGATAGTGACAAGTCATATGATATTATATATTTAGATTTCAGTAAAGCTTTCGACAGAGTCCCTCATGAGAGATTGATGAGAAAGGTTGAGGCACATGGAATAGGAGGGTCGTTGTTGGGATGGATTAGGTCATGGCTAATTGGTAGGAAACAGAGAGTCAGCATAAATGGTACCAAGTCAGAGTGGGGAGCAGTCAAAAGTGGTGTCCCCCAGGGATCGGTATTAGGTCCCCTATTGTTTCTTATATACATAAATGACCTAGATTTAGGTATAACTAGTAGGATAAGTAAATTCGCAGACGATACTAAAATGGGGAGATCAATTGATTCAGATAGCGATATAGAGTGCCTCCAAAGGGATCTAGATACCTTACATGAATGGTCAGTAAATTGGCAGATGAAGTTTAACATTGACAAATGCAAGGTATTAAAGATAGGGAAGATGCAAACAAATGTTAAATATAAACTAGCTAATTTAGAATTAGAAAATTCAGACTGCGAGAAAGATCTAGGTGTGTTTGTTAGCAATGATTTGAAGCCTAGAAAACAGTGTATATGCGTTCGTAATAAGGCAAACAGGATTCTCGGGTTCATCTCTAGGAGTGTGAGTAACAGAACTGCTGATGTTATCTTAAAACTTTACTTGTCATTAGTGAGACCCCATATGGATTATGCTGTCCAATTTTGGTGTCCTTATTACAGAATGGACATAGATTCATTGGAGAGAATTCAGCGTAGAATGACAAAAATGATCCATAATATTAGAAATTTTCCGTATGAAGAAAGGTTGAAGAAATTAGGTTTACATTCGTTAGAGAGACGCAGAGTTAGAGGGGATATGATAGAGGTGTTCAAGTGGGTTAGTGGGATTAACAAAGGGGACATGACAAATGTACTAAAGCTCAGTGATAGCGAAAGAACTCGTACCAATGGTTTCAAATTAGATAAATTTCGTTTCAGAAAAGATATAGGCAAATATTGGTTTGGTAACAGAGTTGTAGATGGGTGGAATAGGCTACCAAGTGATATAGTGGGATCAAGAACGATAGGGAGCTTTAAGAAAAAATTGGATAAGCATATGGACGAGAAGGGTTGGGTGTGAAGGGGGATCAGCCGGGTTGGGCCAATCAGCGCTCTGCAGACCCCCGTAATCCTGCGTTAATCTCTAACCGGTTTGGTAAGATGATCCTCAGGGTATTGGAGTGTTGAGCCTATAATTGGGCTTTGTAATTGGGGTTGTGTGGGACAGGGATCTGCCCTGCTTAGGCCAATCGGCTTTCTGCAGACTCCCATTTTCTTATGTTCTTATGTTCTTAAAACAATAGTATTACTTTCATCATAACCCAATTACTTAAAGAGTTGCTTTAGTCCACAAGTCAGTCAACTAAAATAGTTAAGTACATAATAGTAGCGTTAATGTTAATTCCCAATCAATTAGTTAAGTACATAATAGTAGCGTTAACGTTAATTCCCAATCACATATCTCACTAACCAACATAGCGTAAGTGTTTACACCGAACACACTTAACACACACTTATATAATCTGACTGACAGTCACAAACCCATTATAATACTTCACCCAGTCTTCCTCCAGCTGCAAGTTCACCTTCCCCAACTCCAAATGAGACTGATTTGAATGCCCACTACTCGGGTCTTATATACTAAACAATGATGGTGTAGGAACGAATCAGGAGGCGAGTGATGGTGCGCGCCCCTATCGTAGCTCCTCGAGTTGCATAGCAGGTGCGTGGTCCAATGGGGGCTCCTGGCGTCGATCATACGTCGTCATAGCGTGGGTCATCGAAGTAGTTTGCAGGGTCCCCTATCACGCACGCAGGTGTGAAGGCTTGTTTGCTGGTATGCGGACGAGCTGGTTTCCCACTCGCTAGTTCGCTCGCTGGTCTGCTTCGCCGCCTGGGTAGTTTGACACTCCTTCAACTCTAATTCTAACTCTTAAATTAACATACAGGGCTCCGTATGTCAGAATATATATATATATATATATATATATATATATATATATATATATATATATATATATAATATCTATATCGGATTACAAAGGAAAGCAAGTAACACTATATAGATTACTGATGCCATTAGGTCATGTAGTGAAAATGTTAGCGTGCTCGAGGGTTCTCATTAGTGTTGTGAGATCCGTGGTAAAAAAAAAAAACGTACATTATCAGCACCCAAAAATTAACGCCGTGACGGTTCGGGATCTAAGGAGAACTCTTAAGGGACTGGAGTTCTCGAAAAGGGGCTCCAGTCCTTACACTATTTTGTACTTAGACAGTGTGCTGGCTTGAAATCCGATAGGGCTGATAGCCTCTGAAGTCTTATTTTATATAACTAACTAATTAAGTGGTTATATTTTTATGTGACCTTGAAATGGTTTGGACTGTGCTGCAGTCTACAAAATCGTTTGGCAGTTTCGCACTCAAGTTCATGATTTGGTTGAATACTGCATGTTTTGATATGTACGAATGAAATGCTTTTTTTATGATGTAACTTTTCGTTTTGATTCGTGTTTCGTTGATAATAACAGATTTTGAGTAACCCCATTATTAGGGTAACTAGATCATCCCTCATAATGTGTCCTCTATGGTTGGCAAGGGTTGGACGGCTGGGACTGTGGTTCTGGACCACCTCCAGAACCATCTTGGTCACGGCCACCTTTATTTCCTTCTTATATCTTCATTAACACTAAATGCTCATATGTCTTGGGAGTTATTACCATATTCTGTTTAATTATTATTGAGGATTTTACTTTTTGTTTCCCATTATCGAGCAATGTATTTTAGTTTTACCCCTAGGTGGTCTAAACGCCTTCAAAGACTTCCTTAAATAAACAAAAATAAAAAAGGCCTCTCGTACCCCCTTCAAGCTAAATTTGTAACGTACATTTTTTTATGGAAAAAAAAATCGGCCGAAGGCCGATTTCTTCCAAGTTACAGGCTCGCTATCGCTATTGACTCATTTAAGGGGTGAAGCTACTTATTATCGCCAAACTAATGGGGTAAAGCGCCTAAAAAAAAATCCAAACACATAGAGCGAAATAGCGGTTGGGGGAAGGGGGGCACTCGTTACAGGCGCCTTTGCTTTCTGTATCCTTCATACAACTAGGGAGGGGGGGGGGGGGTGTTACTTCCCTCCAAAGGAATAAACATGGTACGAATTTTCTCTTCCGGTACCTCATACAGTGGAGTCATAGTCACAACTTTATCTATATTATATTTTCGATTGTCTGTGTGTATGTGTGTTCTTAATAGGCGGCCGCAGTTTTGGACCTGGGTAGCTGAAACTTTGCATGTGGGTGTCAATTGACCTGGGTCAGGTCATAGAGGGGGCGAGGCCACGATCGGAGGTCGTTTCGAGGCCGAAATTGAAAAACAAAAAATAATAAAAAATTTGAAAAAAATTGCCGTTTGGGGCAGAAGGAGGCCTCCGATTGAAAAGGTGTATGGAACGAAAGTTGTTCGCAGCCCCCCAAAATGGGGGCACAGATGAGGCCAGATCCAAAATCGGAGGTCATTTAGCGGCCGAAATCGAGGTCGCCATTTAATGAGGCACAGGGAGGTCGAGGCCGGTGATTATGGTAGTAGTAGTATTGTGATGATTGTGGTAGTAGTGATTGATGATGGTGATTATGGTAGTAGTAGTGGTGGTAGTAGAGATGGTGATTATGGTGATTACCCCGGCAACGCCGGGTACCCCTGCTAGTTATTTTAATATTTCCCAAATGTTTCTCACGACGGAAGATCTATCTTAAGTTAATTGAAAATCGTCTGGTGAAAAGGTGTATGGAACGAAAGTTGTTCGCAGCCCCCCAAAATGGGGGCACAGATGAGGCCAGATCCAAAATCGGAGGTCATTTAGCGGCCGAAATCGAGGTCGCCGTTTAATGAGGCACAGGGAGGTCGAGGCCGGTGATTATGGTAGTAGTAGTATTGTGATGATTGTGGTAGTAGTGATTGATGATGGTGATTATGGTAGTAGTAGTGGTGGTAGTAGTGATGGCGATTATGGTGATTACCCGGGCAACGCCGGGTACCCCTGCTAGTTCTTTTAATATTTCCCAAATGTTTCTCACGACGGAAGATCTATCTTAAGTTAATTGAAAATCGTCTGGCGGTCGCTATAACACAGTAAAAATTTGGTTAGGGGATTGAAAGGCTTGTGATAGTGGGTAATCCACTGTTTTCGTTAATTTCAACTTATCTTAGACCTAATCTGACCTAACATAAAATAGTTTGGGCCGTGGTTAAATAATGAAATATAATGTTAAGCCTTCACCTGTATTTGCATTGTTTGGTTTGATTTGTTGCAATTCCATATACCGGTATAATTATGAAATAGGTCAGAATATTATAAGGAAAGGCTAAGTTAAGCTAAGATGACTGATGATTCGTCAGTATTTCGAATTCGTGTGGTATCTTAGTAAGATATCAGTACACGGGTAACAACGATTTACAGTAAAGATAAATACTTCGGAACATCATAACGTAATTAAAATAACTGTATTCACCCATAATATGCACCATCCAATAAAACATAACAACCGTAGGTAGTTCAGTATCATACGTAATAAAGCTATAAATATGTTGCACTCGTCCCTCGAAAATAATCTGCTAATTATCTCAATCTTGGCTTAACAATGTGGAAGTAGAGATAAGCTAGAGGGACACTCGGGGGAGCGTATAACTTCACCTATGCTGGCAGATGTATGCACTCTACCAATCACCTCGTAAATAGAATAACTTTTTCCTTTGCGCATATCCTTTCTAGTCACCGAATTTTGTGAACATCAGTTCATACCTTTTTGAGATATTTTGTTAGACAAACAAATGGAGGCAAAAAAATAACCTCCATCCAACTTCTTCGATGGAGGTAACAATAGGGATTCTCACAGAAGTGACATGGTCGACATTTGTGTCTGATTCCTTTGATTGATGGCTAGATATGGGCACGAGTACCGTCATAAATATTGTCAGGGCCCATTAATATAATTTACAATGGAACATTATATGACACCTAAAGAGGACTTCGGAGATATTCGAAACTATCGTAGACTTCAAATAAAACCTTGTATGCCATGTGGGTATACGTTCTCCATCCAAGAATTCACAGAACTGTGAACTTTCTTCCCGCCATTTACCGTAAAATTCTTAAAAGGAAGCAACTTGTCTGCATACACTGAAAAGGTTAACGGTGATTGTGGTGGGAAGAAACAGGGGGTGGTAGAATGGTGGTGGAATAATGTGTTATTAACTGAATGAAGCCTTACACAGTGGAATCAGGTTCTATAACTTGGATTATTACGGTGGATTAATCTGCTACATCCCAATTCCGCTACTTCTAGTATTACTACTTTAGACAATCTCGCGGTGCATTGTCGTGTAGCCATTTAGCCATCACAGACATATTAATTAATTGCCTGTGTTATGGAAGATGAACCTATTTACACGCATGGAGCTCATAGGTCGTGCTGTAGCTCTTCTTCGTATATGTGTGCCATCTAAGTAATTCAACAAAGCCGCACGTGAGTATATACTGTCAAACGTGGAAAATTACATTGACAAAGGAATCATCTGTCTCCATGTGGAACGTCGTAAATGCAGCGAAACAATCTACATAGCAAGTATAGTGGAAATCCGGCAGGTTCACTTTACAAAGGAGTACAAAGGAAATCAAGCAACAACAGATCTAGTGACCCTTCTAGGCTGCTTGTCCTCCAAAACACTGAGGATCAAGCGTCCAAACAGTGGTTTAGAGTGGGTAAGGGAACATTGGAAAGGGAACCACTGCCCTGCCACTAACGTGGCAGGACTAGGAAGTTAGTAGGGGACACAAGGGTTAGTAACTGAGGGGAGGACAAAATAAAGTTACTCATTTACAAACGCAGTCAGTCGCGGGTTTGATGCGAGATACTTGTCTAGGCGGAATTTAAATGAATCAACGGTGCTGCAGTCTATAACGTCTCGGGGAAGCCCATTCCACAAGTTGACAACTCGATTGAAGAAGAAATTCTTAGATTCGTGTGAGTAAAAAAGATTTCCCAATAATTTTGCAACCGTTTCCCCGCGTGTAATTAGATTGGTCGATAGTGAAGTACTTACTACAGTTCATATTGTCGATGCCTTTGATGATTTTGAACACTTGAATTAAGTCCCCTCTTAATCTGCGCTGTGTTAAAGGAAATAGATTTAATTCTCTAAGACGCTCTTCGTATGGTTTGTTCTTTAGGCTAGGTATCATTTTGGTAACTCTACGTTGAACTCGTTCTAGCTTGTTTATGTCTTTTTGGTAATAAGGGCACCAGCATTGAACGCAGTATTCCAGAAGAGGGCGGACTAAGGAATTGTAAAGGGTTAGGATTACGTCTTTGGATTTATGCTCAAATGATCTGCCTATAAAGCCAATTATTTTGTTTGCCTTCTTAACAACTTCTGAACATTGTTGACTCGGTTTTAGGTTACTCGATATTGTTACTCCCAGATCTGTCTCTCTGTTTACATTCTTAAGCTGAGTGCCATTCATCGAATAGTTTGCTTTCTCATTTAGGTATCCGATATGTAGTACTTTACATTTATCCGCATTGAAACTCATTTGCCAAATTTGGGCCCAATGTGACAATTTATCTAGATTGTGTTGCATATCGTCAACTTGATCTTTTGAGAGTACGCTATTTGCAATTTTTGTATCGTCAGCAAATTTTGAGATTGTACAGGTGAGACCCTCATCTATGTCGTTGATGTAAATTAGAAAGAGAATTGGTCCTAGTACCGATCCCTGGGGTACCCCGCCACTTACATTGGTCCATTTAGATGCCTTACCGTTTATGACTACTCTTTGCTTTCTGTCGCTGAGCCAATTTTCTATCCATTTCAACACACCGTCTTGTATTCCATGCGCTTTTAGTTTTAGCAGTAAATGTTTGTGGGGAACTTTGTCAAAGGCCGTTTGAAAATCAAGGTATATAATATCTACAGCTTTACTCTCATCGTAGAGGTTGAGGATATCGTGGAAGAAGTCTAAGAGGTTTGTTAAACAGGAACGTTTTTTACGAAAGCCGTGTTGAGTATCTTTAAGTATGTTATTTTCCTCTAAGTGATTTACGAGTCTGTCTCTTATGACTGTTTCTAGCATTTTACATACAACTGAGGTTAAGCTAATTGGACGATAGTTACTGGGTAGGGATTTGCTGCCTTTTTTTAATATCGGTGTTACGTTGGCTATCTTCCACTGATCAAGCATAGTTCCAGACTGCAAGGATTTATTGAATAGTAGTGTCAGTGGTTTGGAGAGCTCATCCTTAGCTTCCCTTAGAACTCTAGGCGAGATTGCATCAGGTCCAGGCGTTTTATTTACCTTGAGTTTATCTAAACAATTCAATACTTCTCTCTCTGTAACGGTGATATTGCTTAGAACATCTGAATTATCAATCTGAATCGGCGATGGTGTAGGGATATCACTGAGGTCTTCTGTTGTAAAAACTGATGCAAAGAAGGTATTGAGGGCATTACTCATTTGTACTTCGTCTTTGGTGTATTTTCCATTTTCATCGCCTAACGGTCCAACAGTTGAAGTAACTACTTTTTTCTTTCTGATATAACTATAGAATTCTTTCGGGTTTGTTTTACTTTGATTCGCAATATGTAACTCTAGGGTCTTTTTACTTTGCTTAATTAACTTTTTGGCTTTGCGTCGTAGCTCTACAAATTTCACCCGTTCTTCGTCATTTTGTGAGGATTTTAATCTATCATTAGCAAAAAAAATTGCAAGCAGGCAGTTTGAAATATCTTTATTCCACCATTTGGGCTTATTATTATGGCCTGGACGCCGTATTTTCGATGGTATGCAGTCTTGCACTGCTTTTAGGTAAGTGGTTTCGAATAACTTACAAGATGTATTATGTCGTTATTGTTAATTAAAAAGCTCCAGTCAGTTTCTTTAAACATAGCTCTAAGTTTATGAAAGTTTGCTTTCTTGAAATTAGGGACTTTTTCGATGCTACTATTTGGTTCGTTACTAGTAAAGTTTAAAGTGAAAGTTATCGTACGATGGTCGCTGTTACTGAATTCATCACCAACATTCAAATTCTCTATTAATTCTTCTTTTGTTGCAAGTACAATGTCAAGAACGTTATTACCACGGGTCGGAGTTCGAACAAATTGATAAAGCGAACTCTCTTGCAAGTTCGTATACAAGTCATGTCCGGAGTGTGAAGTAAGAGTATCGCCCCACTTGGTCACAGGTAAATTAAAGTCGCCAAAAAATACGGTATCTTGTGAGTTACTTACATCTGCAATTTGTTCATAAATTTCTCGGTCAGTTTGCACTGATTGAGCTGGAGGTCTGTATATTAATGCAAGTATTATTTGTGTACCTTTATTATTCTTTATTAGCACAAAAGATGTGTCGACGTTCACAATTTGAGGTTTTGACAAGAGGGTCGGGTTTGACTTTCTTTGATATAAAATAAGACGCCACCTCCATTTTTATTTATTCGGCTTTTCTCAAACATTACATAACCGGGAAGTGAATACTCTGCTAAAAAGTCTCTATCTACTATATTGAGCCAAGATTCTGTTATACCAATCACATCATAATTTTCAGTAAACACTGTGTTCATTTTGGCTCTGTGAACAACTTTGGTCTTAGTGTACAATGTCGTGGAGGCAGCCATTTAGGAGGAGTAGTGCATCAAAGAGTCCGGAGACGACAACACGTAGCAAAGCAGCCTACTTAACGAGTGTAGCGGAAATCTGGAAGGTTCACTTTGTATATGTTTACTCTGTGAACAACTTTGTTCTCAGTGTACAATATCGTAGAGGCAGCCTTTTAGTAGGAACAGTGCGTCAAAGGTTCCGGAGTAGAAAAACAAATATATATATATATATATTTATATATATATATATACGGTATATATATATCACTCAATTTATGAAAACAGCACCCTCTTCCTAGCGGAATCGGGAACTATTTATACTGGTTGATCTTGGATGGCGTCGTCGAGTATATGAAAGGTCTCAATAAGAACCTGTGCCTCATTTCAAACCATGTATCATATGGCTCGAGCACTATGTCTACATCTGTGAACGTGCCAATTAATTGTGATTGTACGGACGTGAGATTATACCCACACTCTCTGTGGACAAAGAAGTCTTTAAACGTGTATATATGTATGTATGCATGTAGTGACTAATATCGGTAGGATCAAAGACGTTTGCGTCTTGTTTGGCCTCATTATACGCTAGCCGTGGTTCAGACAATACAGGGAGAGTCTTGTTGAGTCCCTGGTGTATGCTAGTTAGTCCGGCTTGATGAGGAGCTTGCACTCGTGGTGTGTGTGTGGGTGTGTGTGTGTGTGTGCTTTAGGCCCTCTTGATATGCGTGTCTGTATGTACTGTATGGTATAATCTCTCTTGATGCGTGTGTGTGAGAGAGAGAACAAAATACATGTATGAATTGTTTACTGTGTACGAATGATACAATACGTATATTCATTGTTCAAAGGTTTATCTTCATACTTCATACATACAGTATATATCCATTGGGTTGCTTCATTTGGCCATATTATGCATCTACTTATGAATCTTATTATTCTCTGTTTGCTTCGTATGTTCATATGTGTTCCGTTATGATTCGTATACCGGTATTTATCTTAACGTTTCGTAGGTTTTACTTTGTTTCACTAATCTTTTGAGCATCAGTGACTTATTGATATTTTAGTTGGACTGTACAAAATATCTTTAGCAGTAGAAATACGTAAATTATCACGATAGCAACTTTAGATTATGGGTTTAAGACCGTAAACATTGATGATTTTGACTTCATATTTTTTATGACCGTTGAAATTACGGTATTATTCTGTCAATATTGCTGCCTGTCGTGTGACCGTAAAAATAACGGAATTATGTTGTTGTTGTTGTTGCTGTTCCTCAGGCTGTCTGGCCGAGCAGCCCCAAGGTCCCAAGCAAGGCCAAGGCCATAACCGAGCGCCCCCACAGAACCCTCCCAGCTTACCACTAATTATGCCCCGGTGACCGAAGCCACTCAAAGGCGGGGAGCTGAGGAGGGTGCAAAAACGCCCGGGAAACAAAAGCCCCACCCAAGGCCTTGTGCCCCTCAGCAATTATAAAGGGAAAGTTGAGGGGCAAAGGAAAAATGTGACGCGTTGGCTCCCAATCTGCCAGGGTTGGCAGTAGGGAGGTCAATCCACGGAAAAGACGCCGTCACTTGAGATCTAGAAAATATATAAGTAAAAGGAACAGTCAGAGTAAGCTATGGGTATGGCAGAGAACGCTCAACTCTCATTCTGATAGACCAGCCCATCACCAAATTCCGGAATTATGTTAACAGTGTTGGTTGTAGTAGCCATGTTGGTAAAGAGCACTGATACTATAATATAATGGAAATACATAATCTTGTTCCAGAACGGGATCTTCTCTTATCCTCTCCTAAAGTTAGCACTATCTGGTGCGACGTTCTGGGGGTTAATACCTCCGCCAAAGGAGATTGGAGGAGGTTGTTTATGCTTCAGTTTTGTTTGTATGTTTGTCTGTAAACAAGATATCCAACAAAAATATGAATTGATTGTCACGAAAATTGGTGGCACATAACATATAGCCACTTATTCTAGTGCTGTCCCCAATAAGGAGGAAACATTTAAACGGTACCGTCGTCTTCAAACTCAAGAATTTCGTACTATTTATGTTTCTGCCCGGAATCAAGCCATATATGTTCAACTCGCCATAGACTCTTTCATCAATGATAAATGCTCTGAACTTTCCAACTCTATCTCTTCCCAAGCATTTTTGGCATCTAGCCAAAAACTTCTCCAACAATATCACTTCCTCGTCTTTTCCACTCTGACGGTCACCTCTTCCTCTAACGAAGATGAACTCTTCGTTCTAACTTTCACTAAAAACTCCACCTTGGATGATTCCGCCGATACTCCTCCCTCTCCACCCCCATCTCACTTTTTAATGCCTAATATGATAATCTCTTCTAAGGATGTACTTTCTGCCCTCTCTGGGCAATATGGATCGGATAGTGTTCCTCCTGTTGTACGAAAAACTGTTCTTCCGTGCTGACTCCCTGCCTAGGCAAACTCTTTCGTCTTTCCTCTAACGTCTTTCCTTCTTGCTGGCGGAGGAAGTAGGCACCACCTGGCCTCCTTTGCTGATCTTTTCCTTGCCTCACTAAAATAGAGGGCAACCCCAGTTTGTCCTTCACAACACCTTCTCTCTCTTTCAATGCACTATACTACAAACACCTTACATACTACACAACCTTTAAAAAAAAAAGAAAACAAAAATTAACGACCCGCCACGGAGTCCCCAATTGGGGGGTGGACCATAAATGCTCCCAGTGAATTATCCCCTGTTGCTAACCCGTCAAAATACTCTGGATCGCTCTCTTCCACTCTTATTATTAATTTCTGCAACATTCATGGCATTTCCTCTAACTTGCACTCTGTTGAACACTTCCTCTCCTCTGCCAACCCTGATCTTTTTCTCGCTGATACCTAATTGTCTGGGACTACTGACAGCAAACCCTTCTCAGTATCCTCCTACTATCTCTATCCTCATTTTCAAGCCTAAGGTGGATGTTGCGTATATGTGCGCAACAATCTTACTTTCTCTTGTGTTCCCTACCTAGATTCTTCTAAATTCTCAACTCCCTGGCTAAAGCTCTCTTTTCACTCAAATTAAATATTTCTGCACTCTTTATCTCTCCCCTAATTCTACTGACTATCCAAAATTCTTTGTTTATCTAACTTCTAAAGTGGAACATTCTATCCATCTCTCCTTTCGCAGAAATCTCCATCTGCCAATGGCTCTCCTCCCATTTCACTGACCAACCTGGTGAACAAGCCTTCATCTTTTGTATCCTAAATGACCTAGAGCAGTTCGTCCAGCACCCTACTCGAATGACTAATCGCGTTACCTTGTGTTTACCATGCGTTGTTTCGGCCATCCATCAGTGGCCTTGGCGAGAGCTGCTCCCCCCGAGTATGTTTACTGCCAGTGTTTGATGCAGCAGGCTATTCGAGGGTGCAGTTCTCACCCCCGCGAAGCATGGCTGATCAGGCACCGACTTGAGATGGTTGTCGGTTGGAGATCGGTCCAAAATTCGTGATTTATCTCTAACTTATAATCCTTCTACTTATGTTGTAAACCTTTTCTTTCCGTTCCTCCAATTACCTTATCTCTGTTACCTGTCCTATCTCTCCAGTACGGCCATCCGATTCTCTCAGCCGGCGGCACTTGTGGCACTTTGGCGCTGCCGACTTGGAGGCTCTTTGACAGTACTATTTTGATTTCCCATGGAATGATTTTTGCTTCCATAGCCAGAGCCCCTCGGACTGTGCCGAGCACATAACTGAGGTAACCTCTCAGGCATGGAGGCATACATTCCATTTTCTTTCCCTCAGTCTAATGCAAAAACTACTTGGTTTACTCACACTTGTTCTACTGCTGTCCGTAATAAGGAGGAAGCATTCTAACGGTACCATTTCCTTCAAACTCAAGAATCTTGTGCTTTTTTTTTTCTGCCTGGAATCAAGCCAAATCTGTTCTTCGACTACTCAACAACTCTTTCGTCAATAACAAATGTTCTGAACTTCCATCTCTAGTTCTTCCCAAGCTTTCTGGCATTTAGCCAAAAATCTCTCCAACAATTTTACCTCATCGTCTTTCCCTCCTCTTTTTCACTCTGACAGCACCGCTGTCACATTTTCCTCTAACAAAGCTGAACTATTCGCTTACACTTTTGCTAAGCACTCTACCTTGGATGTTTCTAGTGCTATTCCTCCCTCTCCATCTCCCTCTCACTTACTTATGCCTAATATCATAATTTCTTCTAAGGATGTACTTTCTGCTTTCTCTGGGCTTAATATTTAGAAGGCGTACGGGACCGGATGGTGTTCCTCCTGTTGTACTCAAAAACTGTACTTCCGTGCTGATTCCCTGCCTAGGCAAAGTCTTTCATCTCTGTCTCTCCTTTAACGTCTTTCATTATTGCTGGAATTTTTCTCTCATTCAACCTGTCCCGAAGAAGGGTGACTACTCTCAAACTTCCAACTATCGTCCAATTGCTCTCACTTCCTCCACATCTAAAGTTTTTTAAACTATTCTGATCTCAAAATTTCTTAAGCATTTATCTGCCCATCATCTACTTTCTGATCGCCAGTATGGTTTCCTTAAGCGCCGATCTACTGGTAATCTCCTTGCTTATCTTACTAACTCTTGGTCATCCTGCTTTCGGGACTTTGGTGAACGTTTTTCTATTGCGCTGATCATATCGAAAGCCTTCAATAGAGTCTGAAACAAATCTCTGATTTCCAAACTACCCGGCCTCCTGTTTCTATCCCTCAATTTTTTGTTCTGACCGTTCCATAGCGGCAGTTGTGGACAGCCATCGCACACTTCCTCAACCTATCAACTCCGGTGTTCCTCAGGGTTCTGTCCTGTCTCCAGTTCTCTTTTTAATATTCATTAATGATCTCAACTATACCTCTAGTCCTGTACACTCATATGCTGATGACTCTACCTTACACTTTTCAACTAATTTTTCACAACCCAGCATGCAATCACTCTAAAAGTCACATGACAGGGCCATAGAACGCCTATCTGCAGATCTAGCAATTATTTCTGATTGAGGCAGAGAAAATCGTGTTACTTTCAATGCATCCTAGACCCAATTTCTCCTTCTATCCACCCGTCTCAATCTTCCACAAGACTATCAATTATTCTTCAACAATACACAAATCAACCCTTCATCTTCTCTCAATATTCTTGGTATATCTTTTTCATCCAACTTTTTTTGGAAAGATCATGTTACCACTCTTGTTAAAACAGCTTCCCATAAATTTGGTGTGCTCAACCGTTTATGTGGGTTTTTCACCCCCACACAGCTTCTTGCTCTGTATTGGGGTGTATTGTGGCCATGTATTGAGTATTGTTCACATGTGTGCGGTGGTTCCACCCATATCCCACTTCTCGAAAGAGTAGATTCAAAAGCATTTTGCCTCATCAACTCACTTCCTCTTACTAGTGTCCTACAATCTCTTTCTACACGCTGCAATGTTGCACCTCTTTCACTCTTCCATAGCTTATACAACAATCAGTGTACTTCAGAGCTCTCTCAGTGCATATCCACTTGGTTTCAGCGAGCGCGAGGCACCCGTCTTTCAACACAGTCCCACTCATACTCATATTCTGTTGAGCTCTCCAGCCCAAGAATTACCAAATGTTCTCAGTCTTCCTTCTACTCAACAAGTGAACTCTGGATCTCTCTCTGTCAATCAATATTCCCTTCATCCTATGACTTACACTGCTTGAAACTTCGTGTGTCTAGGCACTTTGATCCCAACTTGAATTTGGCTCTGTCACTCTTTTGACTTGGGGAAGACACTTGTGACAGGCAGCCTACATTTTGTCTTCTTCATATACATGAAAAAAAAATCCTAGTAAGAAGTGATTTAATTCAGGAGGCAATCGGTAGAGTGCACACCCCCACCAACATGGTTACCTCTCTAAGTTTTAAACCGATTGTCACGAAATTTGGTGGGCAGATGGACTATGCGACAAGGAAGAAATCATTCAATTTAAGAGGCGATCGGTATAATGCATACCTCCGCCGGTGTAGGCAGAGATATGCGCTCTTGTGAGGGCTTTCTAGTTATTATTTGGTTTAATTGACAAACTTCCGCCAACAACATTGGACTCGGGTTATGTTTTTGCCTCTTTTTATCTGTCTGTTTGTGTGTAAACAAGATATCTCACTAAGTTACGAACCGATTTCCACGACATTTGGTGAGCAGATAGGATAAGTTATGAACTGATGTGCACGAATTTTGGTGGGCAGATGGAATATGTGCCAAGGAAGAAGTGATTTAATTTAGGAGGTGATCCAAGATTTCCACAAAAATTGGTGGGAAGATAGGATATGCACCAAGGAAGACGTGATTCAATTTAAAGAGGCAATCCGGATCATATCATGGAACCAAAACCCAAAAGAAATGTTATTGATATTATATGAATGGTAAAGAACCAGCCAAAGTAGGCGGAGTATGCGCTTAACGAGTGCCTGTCTAGTGTGTATAAGTACAGTTTATACGGTATATTATATTATATTATATTATATTATATTATATTATATTATATTATATTATAATTATATATATTGTTTTTTTCAGGTACCGTACATGATGTGTTTTTATCTCCGCTTATGATATAAAGGTATGTGTAGCATTTGTTATTACCTCCGCCAACAAAGTTGGACGGAGGTTATGTCTTTGCCTCTTGTTTGTTTTTCTGTAAACCAGATATATCGCAGAGTGGATGAGATATGCAGTAAGAGTGCTCCTGAATTAAGGGTTTTTATTGTTTTTTTTTGTAATTTTCGAGCAATGTATGTTTATATTGCCCCCTAAACTAGAAAACCCCGCCTCTCCAAAACCCCTTTCAAGATAAAAAAATATATTTTTTGGAAGAATTATTTTCCACTAACTCTCACTAAAAAAAGTTCGACACCTGCATGGGGTGAAGTGTCTTATAATCGCTAAACGGATGAGATGAAATATTTAAAATCTACAAACAAATGAAGTGGAACAGGGAAGGATTAAAAAAAAACGACCTCGCACCAGGAAGGGTTAACCAAAATGAATGAGAATAAGATATTGTACAGGCACCTACTGGTTGGGTCCGGGTTGTTAGCTAGTTAGTCTGGTTCCATGGTCTGGTTGCCTCCTTATTATAGTGTGTGTGTGTGTGTGTGTGTGTGTGTGTGTGTGTGTGTGTTTGTGTGTGTGAGTGTGTGTGTGTGTGAGAGAGAGTGACTGAATGTATGAATGGTGGAGAGACAATACAGAGAGCCCCTTGTATGGCGGTGTTGTGAGGTGGTTTGTATGTGGTGATGGTTTGCTTGCTTCCTTACCCTTGTCCCTCTTGGTGTGTGTGTATGTATGTATGTGTGTGTGTGTGTGTGTGTGTGCAATGAATGAATGATAAGTTGAGACAATACAGGTAGCAAGGTCTTTCTTATAGTATCTCTTGCTGTGTGTGTGTGTGAGAGAGAGAGAGAGAGGGAGGCGGGGGGGGGGGTTGAATGAATGAGAGATAGTTAGTGAGTGTTGATGGTCCGCTTGCCTGTTCGTTAGTCCCTCTCCTCCCAAGATATCCGAGACTTTGCAAGTCCCGCAGGAGAAGCTTTCTCAAGTAGTGGTACGGTGGAGCCCATGGAAGAGAGAGGTACAACAAGTTACGATGAACAGTTAGCCTCCCGAATGGTCTTTTGGTTCATTTCAAGGTAGATTGTGTAATGCAGGGCGTTATAAGAACTTAATTAAGAAATCGTAAATCTGCATAAGGCCGACCGGCCCACACAAGGCAGATCCCATTCACATCCAACGTCGTAATGTGGAAAATACTAGTTTACTCTCTTCATAAACTGCCCTTCCAAAAGTATATTTGTATCTTTTGAGTTCAGAATATTCCAGGTAGAACAGGCCTTTTACGTGAAAAAGTTCCATATAGACGTATGCTAGTGTTAAAGCTATTCAGGCCTAGCTTCAAGCCATGGTTAGTTGTTGTATTCATATCAGGCTCAACATCTTGGCATAGCCCATACATTCATGACACAACTTGTATTGTAGTTAATACAGTGAGGTGGCTTAGCAATCTATTGATTTACAACAAAAGGAAACCAACCGCTCTCAACTTGTCTTTTTACCTCAGTCTCCCAATCGATGGAATAGCCTTAGGTTTGTAGCCCTAACTTGGATTTTACGTATCACTCTATAGTGGTTAAACACTGGAGACCAAAATTATTGTACAGCTTCATCTATACGGGTCCATTTTTGAGCATCGTAGAGTGTAACTATGATCACATATTCCTATATTGAAACTGGCTCTTAATATAGTCCAATGAGTTTTTAGCTTTCTTTCATATTTATTGCACTACATGGAGGATTATAGTCACTGCAAATCAAACACTCAAATAGTTTTCATTTTCCTAGTCAATAACTTATAGATTCTTTACCAGCAGAGTATAAGTATATGTGTGATTTGCTTGGCCGATATACATAGCCTTGCACTTCTCCAAGATTAGTGGCATATGCCAGATCTCAGACCATTCAACCAATATGTATAAATCCATGCTGAGCTGTTGAATACCTATATAATTGTTCACATTTACTCCGAGTGAAATGACATCCACAAATTTGGATATCGCTCAACAGTCCAATGTCTATCTCATTGAAATGTAAATTAATACAGAAATTGCCTAAGGACAAATCCCTCTGGAGTTATAGAAGTGAATGAAACACATTCGATAGAAATCCCACTGATCAAAACTCATTTCTGTCTATCTGTTACTTAAAATTGTATGCATTTGTTGGTACTCAATGCACTTAGCTATTATGCTATTGTTGTTATTTTTACATTATTCTACGATGAGCTACTTTGTATATAGCTTTTTGAAAATATATTTAAAGGAGAGAAGAGAAAGCGCGAAAGCAAGAGCTTGGCTGTCCCATAATATTATGACAGAGCTTCTCAAGTTAGTATAGTACCTCTGATGTCTGTGTGTGTGTGTGTGTGACAGAGAGAGAGAAAGAGGAGAGAGTCTTAGCTTTCTTCCCCGAGTTGTAAGAGATGAAATCGCACCTTTCTTGGCAGACATCTTCAATAAATCAGTAGAAAATGGAGAAGTCCCTGAAGACTGGAAACTGGCCAATGTGACCCCAATTTTTAAGAAAGGGGATCACAAGTGTCCCAAGAATTATCGGCCAATTAGCTTGACTTCTATCATAGTAAAACTCTTAGAAGGGATACTAGTAGACAAGATAGTTGACTACCTAGAAATTCACAATTTTATTACAGACTCCCAACATGGATTCAGGCGACAACGATCATGTCTTACCAATTTGCTGGAATTTTTTCATAAAATGCTGAGTGAGTATGACAAAAGTAGAGCCATAGACATCCTTTACTTAGATTTTCAAAAAGCTTTTGACAAAGTGCCTCATTGCAGGCTAATGTCAAAAGTGAGTGCGCTAGGTATAAATACAGAGCTCACAAATTGGATAGAAAGTTGGCTAACAGGTAGACAACAACGAGTGGTAATCAATGGTGTTTCTATTGAGTGGATTCCAGTCACTTCTGGAGTTCCACAGGGATCTGTCCTTGGCCCACTGTTTATCATATGTCAATGACATCGATACTGGTCTGTTGAGTGTGATCTCCAAGTTTGCAGATGACATAAAGATTGGAATGAATGTAAAAGACCCCACATGGGTTGAATAGCTCAGGATAGACCTCAACAGACTGGATGAATGGTCGGAGACATGGTAGATGCCTTTAAACTTGGACAATTGCAAGGTGATGCATATCGGCCAAGCAAACCCCAAGTCAGGCTATTCACTATTGGGAATGCCTCTGGAAGTGACTGACTTGGAAAAGGATTTGGGTGTTCTGATTAGCAGTGACCTAAAGTTTTCCAAGCAGTGCATTGAAGTAGAGAAGAAAGCTCAGAAATTATTGGGCTATATTAAGAGGCAATTTAAGTATATAAATAAGGAAATAGTCCTCACACTTTACAGCGCTCTGATACGACCTGTCTTTCCTGGAATTTGTTGTTCAATTCTGGCTCCAGTTCTCAAGAAAGATATAGAACGACTGGAAATACTACAAGCTAGGGATACAAAGCTTATTCCATCGGTACGAGGCCCGGTTAAGAGCTCTTGATCTCATCCCGTTGGAGACACGCAGACTACGAGGTCAGCTCATTGAAGTTTTTAAAATACTTGATGGGTTTGACAATGTGGATTATAGCAAAATATTTAGCCTCCATATGAATACAACACACAACCATGGCTGGAAATCAGAATTGAAAAGGTTTAGCAATAGTATTTGTGAACCCTTTTTTTACATACAAGATTTGTTCTACTTGGAACAAACTTCCCTCCGAAGTTGTAAATAGTTTTTCAGTATAGCACTTCAAGAAGAGAGTTGATAGTATTTTACACACTCTGTAAAGAGTGTAGTGCACTAAACAGTCTCTCTCCTTCCACTTCGAGTATCTCCCCGAATGGACCTCTCTCTCTCTCTCTCTCTCTCTCTCTCTCTCTCTCTCTCTCTCTCTCTCTCTCTCTCTCTCTCTCTCTTAGTATCAGTCGTTAAATGTACCATCATAACAGATAGGTCGACATATCTTACCTATAATTGGCATATAGCTACACTCAAATGAATTGTGGATATCAAATGCCCATAATAATCTACCATTTTATTGGTATAGTGTCAGTAATAAACGCATATTTATACCTATTAGAAAGGTAAATCACATTCAACATAGCCATTGACCTGACATACCTTTTTCATACCATTTTTATACCCGAGATTTTTTTAGAATGTAGGAAAATAACACGGTCATTTTTGTGAAAATACCGGAACGTGTGTAGAGTGGAAAGAAAACCATTTGTTATATTTCCTTTTATTTCATTATTGTAGTATATAGGGATGATATGTTTATTCCATAATACCTTCTCTCTAGTAGTTTTTAAGGTCGGATATCCTCATTGGGACCAAGTCAGTATCTATATAATTATGTAGCTCTCCTCTTCCTTACAATCCTGAGTTTGGACAACTCATGGTAAAATTACTAATAAGGTAGACGCACATAATTTTTGAACTCATACGCACGCAGGCTTCTTCTTTCTGGGCTGATAAGGTTACGGTCAACTTACCGCCCATGGTATATTCTTAGTTTGATACACAACTTTAAAGACCCGTAAACTTAGTTACTTTCTATCCTTGACATTATATTTATCTCTACAATAACCCATATACCGGTGTGAGATTTATATGCACTGAACATTGCAATGTATATCCGTGAAAGAAAAAAAATACAATAACGTCCCTACTTTGAGTTGAAATAGCTAGCCTTAGTGACAATGTCGAACCATCACTTCTTTTTCTTCTGTGACTTCCCACTCAACCATGGTACCGTCATAATATAGGACATAGTTGTGGGAATAACGTTGATTGTTTTATAAGCGAATATTTAGTGAAATATTTGTATACCAGCGTCGCTGGTTTGTTGACATAAGGCGCCGCTATAGTCTTCTCTCTGGCCGCAAGAAGGCAGCATCGTCTGTTCTGCTCCCCCCAGTCCTCACCAACATTTCGCTTCGTCAAAATCTGATTCCCTCTTAGATTCTTAGCTGGCCATATACTTATACATATATCTCCACATCCCCTGGGCCTTCATACACCCTCACACGCCATCCCTGGGTGAAAGTCGACGAGTGTCGGCAGCAAACTACGTAAATTTAAAGGAAATTGGACGAGGGACAAACAAGAATCCGTATACTTACATACTATCTCCCGACCTACGAAGCGAAAATCACCAACACCTTCGAAATATCTCCTCATATAAGCTACAACAATATCGAATAACAATGCTAACATGTAGATCGAGTCCTACTGCAATAAAATGGTCCATATCAATCGACGTTACTCTATATATTAGGTGAACAAAAACACCATATCGATCGTAACATTTCTGCGGTAAAGTTTGAAACGTCAGTTGTAAACTACCTCATAGCGGTATATATAATCTTCAAATGCAAAAAATTGCAACTTTAGCAAATAAACTAGGGTCCTGTCACACTATATATATATATATGTCTGTTTATCCATGTCACATTACATTTTCGGTGGAAAACACAATATACCGATCCTGTTTGAAGACCATATTTAGGCGAGTTAAATGAAGGTCACCATCTTCTGTCGCGGCTCCAATATATCCAACGTCGGTGTTTATACCATGTTCACATCCACTAACCGCGCAATTGTCTTGGCTTCCCCATATTATGATAACAACAATGTTTAGGGGATTGGAATAAATGTATATCCTGGACATAAGAACACAACCAGCTCACATATGAAGTGACCATATTTAGCTGGGAGACCAGTATGGTCTACAATACGTTACGTCACCCAGGATCGATCACGTGACTGTCGTGGTTCCAGTAATATGCTCGTGTCCATACCTTACTAGTCTTTATACCATGGGACAACTGGTGATGTATGGTCTTTCTATGCTTCATTGTGCATCTTGGGGTTATTCTGATCATGTAGGGATGGCAAAAATACTTGAAAGATTCCTAGAGACTCAATAAGATCAAAGGATTAGATAATATTTGAAATAACGGAAAAACCTCTACACCGCCACGGCCAACATACCGAGATCTCCACCTCCACCACATCAAAGAAAACGACTACCTCCCCCGCATCAAAGACAACGACTCAAAGGCAGACAATTATATATCCCCGCAAGAGAGAGCAACATGTGATCAGTTTCTCGCCGATTACACTTCCCCTGCAACATCCCAAAGCCTACCAACTTGCAACCACTGTCCACTCCATCTACCTCCAGCCTGCAAACCACACAAGCAAGGCCAGCCATTATCTGTGTTCTTGCTCTGCCCACCACACCAAGACAAAACAACCGCCGATCTATCAAGAAGTACAAGAAGTCATTAACCTCGAAATAACACATTCTCCAACCACAGGAAAGAAGTTATCCACCAACATGGACAATCCTGAAGTACTGAGAAATGAGGAATAGAGAAAGAAATGACACCACAGGAAATGGCACCATAAACACGCAGACATCCCCACACCACTCTAGAGCGCAGCCGCATCGCCGCAATGACCAGGGAAGCCGAGATATACAGTTACCAGATATCACCCCACCTCCAGGCCACACGGATTCAACCGCCATACAACACCCTACCCCTAGGCACCTTTCTGATGCGCAGCCACACCACCGCCAAGACGCTGAGAAAAGAGATGACCTCAGCAGGAAATTCTAAGATCGATATCTCAATTTAGAGCTGTTTCTTCCTGTCAATGGGCGGAAGGACAGTTTCGAAGATTGAGGGCTCAGTTGAAGAATTGTTCTTATTGATCGATGGACGTAGAAACAATTGCGATACTGTAGTCACCCACCATTAATAATTATTTGAAGTGGGTATCAACAAGGCCGGGTTACTAGAATCTTGCAGTGTGAAGCTAGCTAATATCCTCGCCATACCCCAACCCCGGCGCTATTGTGGATATAAGTACACTACTGATGTGGATAGTGGCTTTATCCGGGATAGACCAAACCGCAAGAAACTCATCAACCCTCAGTTCTGCACCAAAGTTCTTTCAAAGACCAGAGTAGTCAGGAGTTCATTCCTGCATTAACTCTAGATTCTATTTTACCTTCAGCGATGGCTAGGTAAATAGTATTTAAGGTCTCAATTCAAGAACTCGAGTTAAACTGTGCTAACCCAGTCACGACAGGACAACCCACCCACGGCCAACGGATCTACCGAAGATTGGACTACTTATTCTACTAATCTACAGTGAAGTAATTATACCGTCATAGAAATGTGAAAAGGATCTATGCGGGACCAGTGTAATCCTATTGTTAGAAGGCACCATAATACTTCCTTGGACATTGCATAGAATAATCCAGTCTTACGAGTCAGACGTAGTGGAGCCTCGTTCGTGCATCTATTATGGTTGTTCTTGACCATTGTTGTTCTAGCTTTACGTATGCGATATTCTAGTGCAAATAAACGGAATATGAATGCACGTCTTGTGATAATTATCCTCTATTATCTTTCTGTGTCTGTGGTAAAACAATAATGACTTCTCCAGTTACGTAATCAAACCAATTAAACCCCAGTAAAAACCTGGCATAACAATATTGTTACCAGTACCCAGTAGCTTTATTTTGCAAACTCAATTGGAAGCTTAAGGGGAGGTTTTTAGTGAGTTTCCTAGACTTCCATCAAGCTTCAAATTACACTCCCTTGACCACCTTTCAAGATAAATTTGTAATTTTTTCGGTAGAAAAATGTCCCGGCCGAAGGCCGGTTCCTCTTAAATTACAGGCTCGCTATCGCTCGCCAGGAAAAAATAGACACCTAAATGGCACTAAAGGTCTAAAAAGTGACATAAATGGGGTGAAAGTTCTTAAAATCGCCAAACTAATGGGGCGAACGTCTTAAAATCTCAAAAGCAATGGGGCTAAACATGAGGGAGAAAGGGGTAAAGAAAAAAAATCCCTCAAATGGAAATCTTCCCTTAACAAGTCTTAGCCATATAATGATTTACCATGGTTAAGAGTTAGTACCTTACTATGGATAACAGATATTTTAGACTTTATGCATGTGTTATATAATGCAGTAGGTAGATCACCACTATTGGTCATATTATGGAAAAAACATCCATGGAGCTTGTATATGATATAGTTAGAGGCCAATACAAAATGTAACTATAGTCGGTTTCTTTTCAACTGACGGCGCCCATCAAGATTTCTTAGATATTTTGAAGATTTTGTAGTGAAATATGGTGCTAATTATATAAACTTGTTCTTAACATGATGCAGAGACACAGTCATTTTATATTTTTTCCATTAAGTATCGATGAATTAGCTGCTAAGGAATTCAATTTATCATCAGCTAAAAAGAAACAGAGAGTAGGTAAAAACATTTTTGAAGGAGACGAATGGGTTTAATTATAGAAGAAAGATCTACTATTTAAAAATAAAATAAAAAATAAAACATAAATACCGTCCTGAGTATTTAAAAAAATAAAGTATGTTTCTACTTGGTTCATAATTATGATTTACAATATTGTATGAGTGTGTATGGGGGAGTTCTATATATTCGTTGGAAGTAGGGCAAATATGGACAGACCTTGGACCTCTTAATTCATATAGATTAACAAACAAAGCCTCAGGTAACAATAGGGGTAACCTGTATCTTTACAATGTCTTGAGTAGATTTGTTTTGAAACAGAAGTACACACACACAGACATACACACTTACAACTCCGTTCATATGAACCATTACTCCTTTCTCCTTCCTTACAGTCATCCCCGATTGGTTCAATATGTGTAGCTAATGGTCATAATGCAAATTGTTAATTATGCAAACAATTTTGTTCATTCATAATCATGCTTAGGGTCAGCTTTCTCTGTCAAGTTAAATTGAACGGAATATAGTTGCACATAATAGTCATATTCACAAATACACATATTTAAACACGAACTTGTCAGTTTCACACATATCCACGCACACACGTCAGTCAGAAACAAACACACTCATATAATCTTAAACACACACACACACACACACACACACACACACACACACACACACACACACACACACACACACACACACACACACACACACACACACACACACACACACACACACACATACGGGAAGACACTTAAATTAACACCACATGAAACAACCAAAGATCTGAGCTTGAATCAACTGGTAGTGTATATGCTTGTTTTTCATGTTATTAAGTTATACACGTATTATGCTAAGATAAGCATCAATATTAAAATAACTGTTATTCCATGTATAGAAGAGGTAAAAAACTTTAAAATCAAAATAGCATCTATAGAATTATATACAAAGTTCTGACCTAAGGCAACTGTTAATGTATATATACATATACTTGTTATTCATTATAACAATTAATACATATGTTATGGTAAGGATAGTTCAAATAACACAACTATGATTATAATATACAATGGATGTATGATGAAAAATAACTGTAAAGCGAGCACTGGGATGCACCCGCTGACCGACAGATCCCTGCACAATGGCTTCAGTCGGAAGCCTGGCAAACTCTACCTCCTCCTCCCTCCTCTTTCCTCCTCCTCCTCCACCACCACCTTCTCCTTCTCCGCCTCCCTCTCCTCCGGCTGAGCTTTGAAGATAGCCAATTAACATATCTCTACTAATTAGAATTCTACCCTTTGATAAAGAACTTGGGATCTTAATGTCTGAAAATATGGGTTTCAAAGAACATAACCAGATCAAAGTTGCGGCTGTGAAACGTTTAACGGGTTGGATTCTGCGTACATTTAAAACACGCGGTGAATTACCTATGATGACGCTCTTCAAATCTCTAGTGCTACCGCGGCTTGAATACTGTAGCGTATTAACATCCCCATACAAAGCAAGTGAAATAAATTACTGAGAGAGTGTACAAAGAAATTTCACTTCGCATATAAGTTCGGTAAAACAGCTACACTATTGGGATCGTTTAGGAGCACTGAACCTGTACTCGGTGGAACGTAGAAGAGAACGTTACCTAATAATATACACGTGGAAAATCGCAGAGGGTTTAGTACCAAACCTACATACTCCGATAGTCATGAAATTCAGTGATAGGAGAGGCTGGGAATGCAATATCCCCCGGATGAATAACAGGGGTGCTATGGGCTCTCTGCGAGAGGGCTGGTTATCACACAGAGGCCCACGTCTCTTCAACAAACTCCCACGGCGAGTAAGAGACATGAGGGGCGTCTCTTTAGACAACTTCAAGAGAGCCCTCGATGTCGAACTGCAAAAAGTGCCAGACGAGCCCATCTTCAAACAGCCTGCTGCACCAAAACACAACCCACAACGAGGGGCGACGCGCTCCAAAGTGCTGCTAGGAGAGTGGCGAACACAACTAAGGTAACCTAACGTAAGGATTGTGATATAACAATTGAATGAGCTTGAAACCAGAAATGGAGATCGTATCAGAGCATTGTAGAGCGTAGGAACTATCTCCCTATTCCTATATTTGTCTTTATGTTATCACAGTTATTTCTCTTTATGTTACCACAGTATTTATCTTTATGTTATAACAGTCATCATAATATTAATAATTTCTGGGCTTTCTTCTCCATGTCTGTGTACTCCTTGGAAAACAACTACAGGCCACCGGTAAGCAGACAGTCAATCAAATCTGATTTATGATTGGCTTGGTCGATACGAATTACTGGGAGAGATAATCACATAGTTACATATACCACTTGGTCTTAACGAGGTGATCCGGCATTACAATTTGTGCGATTCAATCCCATATACCATTATACTGTATGAGTGGAATGGAAGGACAATAAAGCAAGACGCTCTCTCTCCACTCTCCAATTACTCCGGCAACAAGCCGTAGTAGACATTAGTTGGAAGAATACCCTTACAAGACTGATAATGCATAAAAGGGATATATATAGAAAGGGAGAAACTAGAATATAGAGAGATAGAGGGAGGAGAGAGAGGTCTGAAGTGTTTGGGTAGGTAGGAATAGAGAGAGAGAGAGTGGTGTGTAGGGACTAAATTAGGCTGGGCAGGAACCATTTATTACCGGGCCATATAAGGTGATGGCCAGGAAAGGATCTACGGAGGTCAGGAAAGAGGTAGCAGGTATGAAGGAGGAAAATATGTAGAAAAAAAATCGAATTTTCAATAGCGAGGAAGGAAAATATGTAGGGAAAATGGAAGATTGCAATTTGAAAGTGTGAGGAAGGAAATATGTGACGTTAGGATGTAAGTGACTGATACATAACAATAATTCATGGGTAAAGTAAAAGTTATAAAAGTAATTTGGTATATTTATAGGGATTTACCTTTATATGAGCTTATTGCTGCCATTATCCCTCTATATGGATATATATTTATGGACACATTAATTTCCCCTTCCATACATTCTTTAAAACCATATTTTTGATAGTGTAGGGTTAATATGAGACTACTATCTTTCTGCATCCTTGGTAATGCCAAGTTTTCATAATTAGTCACAAATTTCGCAATAAAATCTTCGAAGTCAGCTGAGTAATAGGAATGGAGACATGCAGCCTATGCGTATTAGTAACAGTTGGGAATCTTAATGGTCAGTGAATTGGCAAATTAATTTAAATATTAATAAATACAAGGTATTAATGATAGGGAAGTTGAATAAAGATGCAGAACTTAACTAGACAATATTGTATTAGGTAACTCACACTTTGGAAAGGATCTAGGTGTTAGCATTATCTGAAGCTTAGAGATCAATGTATAATCGTTTGAAACTAGGTAAACAATGTTTTCGGATTCATAGCAAGGAGTGTGAATAACAATTTGTTTACATTATTTTAAGACTTTCCTTGTCATTGGTGAGACCTCGTGAATTATACTGTTCAGTGTTTTAATCTCTATTATAAAATGTATATAGACTCTGGAGTCAATCCAACAAAGAATGACAATGATCCACAATACATTAAATAGAAAGACAGTGATTTAATGGTGATATGCTATGAAAGGGGGTTTATGTGGGTGAAAGCTATCATTAAGGGGAATGTTATCAAAGTATTAAAGATGAATACCTGCATATATTGTGTACAAATTGCATCAAATTAGATACATTCCTTTTTAGAAAAGATACAGGTAAGCATGGGTTTAGATGTTAACATGGTTTTAAACAATATACTGTATGTTGAATACAGTACAGTGATCAACTCAAGAACGGTGGAAAGATACAAACGTAAATTGGATGAATGACGACTGGATGCGAAAGAGATCTACCTCGTGTGATCTAGTCGGCCTTATACGCATTTCCGTATTCTTATGGGTTGGCTGGTGATGATGTTGAGTCACTAGTATGCTGCTACAGTGGTCCCGCCCTTACACGCCCATATCCCCAGGCTCTGGACAGGTAGATTTAGGGACAGGTAGAGAGGGTTAAAGAGAGACAGGTAGAGGGGTTGACCCTGGTAGATGGGACAGGTAGAGAGGTAGACACTGGTAGATGGGGCAGGTGGAGAGGTAGACACTGGTAGATGGGGCAGGTAGAGAGGTTGACACTGGTAGTTGGAGGAGGTAGAGAGGTAGACACTGGTAGATGGGGCAGGTGGAAAGGTAGACACTGGTAGATGGGGCAGGTAGAGAGGTTGATACTGGTAGATGGGGCAGGTAGAGAGGTTGACACTGGTAGATGGGGCAGGTAGAGAGGTAGACACTGGTAGATGGGACAGGTAGAGGGGTTAACACTTCGTAGATAAGGCAGGTAGCGAGGTAGACACTGGTAGATGGGACAGGCAGAGAGGTTGACACTGGTAGATGAGACAGGTAGAGAGGTAGACACTGGTAGATGGGACAGGTAGAGAGGTTGACTCTGGTAGATGGGACAGGTAGAGAGGTTGACACTGGTAGATGGGACAGGTAGAGAGGTAGACAGTGGTAGATGGGACAGGTAGAGAGGTTACACTGGTAGATGGGACAGGTAAAGAGGTTGACACTGGTAGATGGGACAGGTAGAGAGGTTGACACTGGTAGATGGGACAGGTAGAGAGGTAGACACTGGTCGATGGGACAGGTAGAAAGGTTTACACTGGTAGATGGGACAGGTAGAGAGGTTGACACTGGTAGAGGGGACAGGTAGAGAGGTTGACACTGGTAGATATGACAGGTAGAGAGGTTGACACTGGTAGATGCGACAGGTTGAAAGGTTGACACTGGTAGATGGGACAGGTAGAAAGGTTGACACTGGTAGATGGGACAGGTAGAGAGGTTGACACTGGTAGATGCAACAGGTTGAAAGGTTGACACTGGTAGATGGGACAGGTAGTAAGGTTGACACTGGTAGATGGGACAGGTAGAGAGGTTGACACTGGTAGATGGGACAGGTAAAGAGCTTGACACTGGTAGATGGGATTAATAGTGTAAGTAGGAATGTAGATATAGGTGAGTGGTTATAGTGATTGTTTTGATATTGGTATTGAAAATAATGGTAATGATGTTAGTGCTACAGTAATTTGGGCCTTCTTCTCCCTCGACACACAACCTGACTGATCGAGAACACCGTGGTATGAGTGAACTCATACCACGTAATAGATAAAGTAGGTTTGTTGTACCAGTTATTCAAATTGCTCATGTTGGAACCCTGCTAAGAGATTCACAACCCACCAATTATAATTAAAACCCTCCTTTAATATACCTCGTAAATGCGGTGGATCACAATCACTATTGGCAAGAGCGTGGTGTGATGGCGAGAAGGAGGCCCTTAACATGGTATTAATTTGTATGTGAATGGTGATATTGGGGGGGAAGTAGTAATAGTGACAGTTATGATGATGATGAAGGTTGAACTAATACAACGGGTGTTGTCTGGTGATGGTGTTGAGTGACAAGGGTGGTGGTGCTACACTGGTCACGCTCAACACCCCAAGGTCCACCTACAGGCCCAGCTAGATAGTGACGGGAGTAATTAGTAAGGAAGACAGGTAGAAGTGGGTGGTGATGACTTGTGGTTTTTGGTGGTGGGTGATGGTGATATTGGTGATATAGTGCTGACACGACTGGTGTTGGTGGTGGTGATGTGCGTTTGATAGTTTTTGGTAAGTGATAATGTTATTGATAAGTCTGCAACAATGATATTGGTGTTTGTAGTGACTGGTGTTGATGCAACATATAGAGCACTGTGGACCAAGGGTGTTGCCTGGTGATGGTCTTGAGTCACTAGGGTGCTATAGTGGTGACGCCCATCGCCTGGAGCGAAGTAGAGGTGGGGCGAGGGACAGGTAGAAAGGGACACTACAGGCCCATACGAAGGTACAGTATTTGTTTAGTGTTCCATCTTTCTCTCCAGACATAGGTTCTCCATAGCCTATATATTCGATAGTTCAACATGAAGTTTGGAGGTGTTATTACGTATGCCGATTCAAATGACGAGTTTGTGCAACCGGCTGGATCAAATCAGTCTTGATTTGTCAGACCAACAGCTCCTGGCTGTCTCCCAATTTGGCCTGGTGAGGCTTGTTTCCCGAACCTGCATCTACAATGTCTCACCACCTCTGGTTTCACACGCCTACTACATATTGAGCTTTATTTGACATCAATCACTAGGTGCTGTATCCCTTTGCATAGTATGAATGTGTGAATAATCATAAAACACTGATGTATTATAAACAGCAAGTTGTGTTTACATCGTGTAATTAGGCTTTGTGATAATATACTGAAACCTATTACACCACAAATTCCATGCCAATAATAGCTTCCCATTGACACATCAGGATATGTGCCATCACCTGTCCTAGATGGGTAGTGTGAGTAGTAAGGATGGTTACACACATATTGAGAGTAACGATCAACATTGGCAAGTAGATACGGCTAGAAAAGTATAGGTAGATACGACTAGAAATGGACAGGTAGATACGGCTAGAAATGGGCAGGTAGATACGGCAAGAAATGGACAGGTAGATACGGCTAGAAATGGACAGGTAGATACGGCTAGAAATGGATAGGTAGATACGGCTAGAAATGAACAGGTAGATACGGCTAGAAATGGACAGGTAGATACGGCTAGAAATGGACAGGTAGATATGGCTAGAAATGGACAGGTAGATACGGCTAGAAATGGACAGGTAGATACGGCTAGAAATGGACAGGTAGATACGGCTAGAAATGGATAGGTAGATACGGTTATAAATGAACAGGTAGATACGGCTAGAAATGGACAGGTAGATACAGCTAGAAAGGGACAGGTAGATATGGCTAAAAATGGACATATAGATACTGCGAGAAATTGACAGGTAGATACTGCTAGAAATGGACAGATAGATACGGCTAGAAATAGACAGATAGATACGGCTAGAAATGGACAGATAGATACGGCTAGAAATGGACAGGTAGATACATCTATAAATGACCAGATAGATACGGCTAGGAAAGGACAGGTAGATGCGGCTAGAAATGGACAGGTAGATACGGCTAGGAAAGGACAGGTAGATACTGCTAGAAATGGACAGGTAGATACGGCTAGGAAAGGACAGGTAGATACGGCTAGAAATGGACAGCTAGATACGGCTAGAAATGGACAGGTAGATACGGCTAGGAAATGACCGGTAGATACGGCTAGGAAATGACAGGTAGATACGGCTAGGAAATGACAGGTAGATACGGCTAGAAATGGACAGGTAGATACGGCTAGGAAAGAACAGGTAGATTGAGATAATTAGACAGGAGTATAGGGTCTGTGGAAATGTATAGACAACAAATTTCGCTCTCAAGTTAATTTTCATCGCCAAATCGTATATATTTTGCTGACATTTTCAAGTTAGTTAGGTTAGGTTAAGTTAGGGTAGAATGCCGCTTAATCATTTTCTATTGTGTAGGATTAGACTATTTTGATCATACTATGGTAAAGCATACCTTATAATTATGCCGTACATGATGGTGAGGGTATTGTAGGCATTTGACAGCAAGTCTTGTGGGGAAATACATGTGAAAATACAATATTCAACAGGAAATATCGCGGTAGTGGTGGAATTGTATTCATGGCAAAAGTTATGCATATACTGTAATATTATACATAACTTTATCCTGAAGTTTGTCACACCTCTTTTGGGACCCCTGTATCTATCTATCTACCTACCTATCTATCTATCTAACTACCTATCTACCTATCTACTTATATATATATATATATATATATATACAGTATATATATATATATATATATATATATATATATATATATTTATATATAAATATTTTCATCTCTGTCTATCTATATATCTATCTATCTATCTATTTATGTAATCACATGTATTTGTGAGCTTATACACACTCACACACACACACACATTTTTTTTTTTTTTTTTTTCTATATTCCAACTACTCCCTCTCGGGCATAGGCTGATAGCCTTTCCACTCTACCGCTGAACACGGTGAGGCCCGTCTTGCTCCAGTCTAGGGAGTGAGACATGTGAAACACCCTGGCTCGAAGCAACTCCATCTCTGAAGCCGCCTCGCCTCCGCGCTTCACAGTCTCATTCCCCAGACTCGGACCCTCACTCTCAGAACGCCACCTATTGAGCAATTAACTCACTAGGCATTGTCCCCCTGTAGCATATTTTTGAATATGGGAATATTCATACAGTGCTATTTAATCAGGGAACAACGAGGGTATTTTTTTGGCATTAAGGTGTGCTGTGGTAATGCACTGATACTAGCTAGGTACAGCACAAATTCCATCCCAATAATATATATATATATATATATATATAATGTATGTATGCATGTATGTATGTATGAATGTATGTATATAAATATATATATAGGCCTATATATATATATATATATATATATATATATATATATATATATTCTATGTGAGTGAGGAAGACAAAAGGCAGAACTGCCTGTAGCGAGTGCCTCTCACATAGTTGAAAGAGTGACAGAGCCAAAATCAAGGGACGTTCGAGCCATAATTCCTGGACACACGGATTTTAAGAGGGAAAACTGATACTGGGAGAGAGTTCCAGAGCTCAGCTGTTGAATAGAAGAACACCAGAGTAACGTTTCAATCTTGGGTTGGAAAGTTGCACAGAGTAGGGGTGGGATTGTGTTGCAAGACTGGTACCACGTACCCTACGTAGAGGAGGTGGTATACACTGGGAGAGCTCTGAGGAACACTGATTATTGTAGTAGCGATAGAAGAGCGAGGAGGATGCAACATTGTGGCAAAGAGAGAGATAGATTGCAGAGAGTTGGTGAGTGGACGGGAATTAATGATCCGAAAAGCCTTCCTTTCTCCTTTGTCTAGGAGTGCGGTGTGAGAGGATCCTCCCCACACATGTGAACAATACTCAATACAAGGACGCACTGTGCCCCTGTACAGAGCAAGGTGCTGTTGCAGGGGTTAGGCAGTTGAGCACACCCAGCTTCTGGGAGGTTGCCTTAGCAAGACTATATAATATATATATATATATATATATATATATATATATGTGTGTTTTTATACTCCCAGCCGGACTCGAACCATCGATAGTTACGACGAGTGTTCATCCTTCAACTCCACTACACCACGGCGTGGTGTACTGTAGTGGATTAAAGCATGGGCACTCATCCTGGCTGTCGGTGGTTCAAGTCCGGCTGGGAGTATATAATCATTTAGTAATTCACGTGTTAAATTGTGAGATATATTTAATTTGTGGAGTGGTTGTTGTTGTTGTTGTGCTGTTCCTCAGGCTGTCTGGCCGAGCAGCCCCAAGGTCCCGAGCAAGGCCAAGGCCATAACCGAGCGCCCCCACAGAACCATCCCAGCTTGCCACTAATATGCCCAGGTGACCGAAGCCACTCAAAGGCGGGGAGCTGAGGAGGGTGCGGAAACACCCGGGAAACAAAAGCCCCACCCAAGGCCCTGTGCCCCTCAGCAATTATAAAGGGAAAGTTGAGGGGCAAAGGAAAAATGTGACGCTTTGGCTCCCAATCTGCCAGGTTTGGCAGTAGGGAGGTCAATCCACGGAAAAGACGCCGTCACTTGAGATCTAGAAAATATATAAGTAAAGGAACAGACAGAGTAAGCTATGGGTATGGTAGAGAACGCTCAATTCTCATTCTGATAGACCAGCCTATCACCAGAAGTGGAGTGGTTGTGAGCAAGAGCAGGCAGATGTTTATACTTTTTAAGCGCTTCCTGGTACACTCTGGAAATGAGGAAGTGTGGATTGGAAAAAGTAAATAAATAGAGGAACACGTGCCTAACTATATAAAACAAACCTGAAGGAAATGTTTTGGTGAGAGAGTTTAGCAAGGGCGAGTTATTTAACTCTATTTGGTCCGAGGCAGATCTCTTTAGACTTTCCCTGTTTCGCTTCATTATGTGTGAGACTTTAAGACATTTAATTCCATTTGTTTGGCGATAATAGGACGCTTCACCTCATTCAGGTGTCGATGTTTATCTGGACGAGAGATAGCGAGCCTATAACTAAACAAATATGGGCCTACAGCCGGGATATTTTTCTGTCAAAAAATATACGAAGTTAGCTTGTAGGGTGTCTCGGTAGGCAGTTTTTAGTTTGAAGTAAATCAAGAACGGCCTTTTTGTTTTTGCCTATGGGACAAACTAAAATCCATTCCTCAAAAATGGAGAAAGCAAACAATTAAAATCTTCAATAATAATTAAGCAAATTATAATGACCCACAAAACGTCGGATCAGATAGTGATAAGAAAATTTCACACACACACACACACACACACACACACATATATATATATATATATATATATATATATATATATATATATATATATATATATATATATATATATATATATACCGGTATATATATATATATATATATATATATATATACTGTATATGAAAATAACAAGCTTAAAGGTTTTCGTTTTAATGTATAAATATACGTAATTTTACTCTGTTTCAGTGACTGAGAAATATCGGCCCACCTACATGTAACCATTCCAGCTGATTGGCTTTTGCGATCGTGTCCAATGTCTCGTGCTGTAGTAATTATTCATTCTAAACACAGGTTTTAATTATCATGGTTGCACAAGTCAATCAGCTGGAAGTATTGTCATATAGGTGGGCCGTAATGTTCCGTGCCACCGAACACTGTATTAGACTGTATTCCAATGTACAGCCGTGGTCAGGAAAAACTGTACACGATTTAGAAGGACAATGGCGATATATTGACAAAGTATAACAGACCATAATTGAACCATAATAATGGGAATGCTGATGTTCTCTTATTAATGAGCTCTGCAGCTTGTATAACATACGTTGTGTTTCCGGTATTCCTCACCACCACTGAAATTCTTTCTATGTTTTCCTATGTGTATGAAGGAGACTAAAGGCAGGCTGCCTGTAACGAGTGTATCCCAAAGCCAAAAGAATGACAGAGAGCCAAATTCAAGGGACGTTGGGGTCAAAATGCCTGGACACACGAAGTTTAAAGCAGTCTAAGTCATAGGATGATGAAAATATTGATTAAGAGAGAGAGTTCCAGAGTTTACTTGTTGAGTAGAAGAAAGACTGAGAACATTTGCTATTTCTTGGGTCGGAGAGCTGGACAAAATAGGAGTGGGACTGTGTTGAAAGGTGGGTTCCTCGCACTCGCTGCAAGGGAGGGGGTATGCACCGAGGGAGCTCTACAGAACACTGATTGTTGTAATAGCGATAGAAGAGTGAAGAGATGCAACACTGCGGAGTTTAGTAAAAGATTGTAGGGAACTAGTAAGAGGAAGGGAGTTGATGAGGCGAAAAGATTTTGATTCTACTCTTTCAAGAAGTGCGGTATGGGTAGAACCTCTCCACACAATGCGATCAATACTCGATAAATGGAAGCACTGTGCCACTATACAGAGTAAGAAGCTGTGCGGGGGTAAAAAACCCACAGAGACGGTTGAGCACACCTAACTTCTGGGAAGCTGCCTTTGCAAGAGTGGTAATATGATCTTTCCATGAAAGGTCGGATGAAAAAGATACACCAAGAATATTGAGAGAAGATGAAGGATTGATTTGTGTATTGTTGAAGAAGAAATTATAGTCTTGTGGAAGATTGCGACGGTTAGTTAAATGGAGAAATTGTGTCTTGGAGGTATTGAAAGTAACAGGATTTTCTCTGCCCAATCAGAAATAATTGATAGATCAGAAGATAGGCGTTCTATGGCTTCATTACGTAACTTTTGGAATTATTGCATGCTGGGTTGATGTGAAAAATTAGTTGAATAATATAGGGTAGAGTCATCAGCATATGAGTGGATAGGACTAGAGGTATAGTTGATGAGATCATTAATGAATAATAGAAAGAGAACTGGAGACAGGGTGACTGGAGACAGGACAGAACCCTGAGGAACACTGAAGTTGATATATTTTTAATATGCACTTTAGGCAATGTGTATTCAAGTGAAACCTAAATGATACACAAAATATTTCAATGGGTTACGTCAGGATTGGAAACAATCATATTTTCAATGGGTTACGTCAGGATTGGAAACAATCATATTTCAATGGGTTACGTCAGGATTTCAATGGGTTACGTCAGGATTGGAAACAATCATATTTCAATGGGTTACGTCAGGATTGGAAACAATCATATTTCAATGGGTTACGTCAGGATTGGAAACAATCCTATTTCAATGGGTTACGTCAGGATTGGAAACAATCCTATTTCAATGGGTTACGTCAGGATTGGAAACAATCATATTTCAATGGGTTACGTCAGGATTGGAAACAATCATATTTCAATGGGTTACATCAGGATTGGAAACAATCATATTTCAATGGGTTACGTCAGGATTGGAAACAATCATATTTTTTAATTAAAAGTCGAAATAATTTATTTGTTTTAATTAAAATCGGATTTTGTTTTCTTCAATTTCTTTATATAAACTTCCATTTCGCGCAAAACTTGTATACTATTGTAAGTATATTACATTTTAAGGGCTATTACTTTGATTATATTATATCAGAAAAACACTATTAAATAAATGTCATTTAAGGAAAAAAGATAATATATTTTCTATGAAATAACACTTTTAAAAGTAACTAATAACCAAGGGGGATCAAAATTGCCTCTTGAGAAATAATACATATCCACAAGATAATAACATGGTATATAATGTATATACAGTATATGTACTGTATATGTATATACATATCCGGGTGGATGGGCCATGGTCGGCAACCCATCTAAGGGAGACAACCTTATAAAAATCCGGGTGGATGGGACTCGTCAGCTTTGGTCGGCAACCTGTCTAGGGGAGTAAACCTGATACAAATCCGTACTGCGTATCTAAGTGTAAGGCAGGTTAATGGATGGACTAGCCGAACACCACTGTAGAAAAATAGTGCTAACAAGATACGTAGAGGGCCTCTGAGTCAGACGGATCCTATATTGAGTGGTTAATCCTGTAAGTCCTTCAGTAAACTGGCTCGGGTTGTCCCTCTTACAGGGAATAGGCCGGCTTGGGGGCGTTCTGTATATAGCCACCCTCATTAAGGGGAGTAAGGCATCCGGCAATAGATAGATACATAAATATAATGTAGAGTGAGCATGTAGCTAATACTTGTGATATCATCAAGAATATAATTATATAGAGAAACAAACACTAGATGCACTTAATACATTTACCCAGTTGACATTCTCTATCTCTGTCGTCTGGAAAGAGTTGCCAACTACATCAGAGTAATACTCTTAAAAGGTAAGAGGGATAAGAGGATACATTAAAGGATAAAATATGTTCATAGTAAAACCTTATAAATGAGAAATAATTTAATCAGTCATGCATGTATATACAAATGATATCAATAGTCATCATATTTTATGAAGGCCGCTCGGGCGTTGTCAGGTCAGGAATCTGATTAAGGCAGATATGTAAAATCTTAATTTTTTAATAACAAATTTCACATTTTATGCTGTTAACAACTTTTAGAATGAGTTATATATACTCTGTATAAAATTAATTAAGAAAAAAAGTGGTATGGCTTCAAGAATGCGACACTTTTTTAAGGATAGATTCAAATAATTTGTATAAAAATGGCAATGTTGTTTTCACAACGTTGCCAAATGGATTGACCTGACCTAGGGTACGAGTGTACCCGAGAAAGTTTCCCATTCATATGATTATAGAAAACGGTAGATGTTTCTCTGTTTACCCTAAATGTGACAACTGTGCCTTTATCTCATGCTCCAGGCGTACTACACCCAAACGGACTTCATAAAGTAGAAGGAGTGCCGTATAGGCTATGTGAGAAGTGAGGATCTTCAACATTTACACTACATTTCAAGAGGCAGAACGTAAACCTGAACTGTTACTAGTTGATATAGGTTACTATATAATGTTTAAGATGGTAAACATTTCGGTTGACTATTAAGATTAGTGCAAAATGTCTTATAATGGAATGTGAAATTTAAAATACAAATATTTTTGTATTTTAATCGGTGATTTTTTTGTCTTTGATTATAATCGATTAAAATCACTAATCATGCCAACCCTGGTTTATGTATTGAAATATGAACACAGACGATTGAAGCACGTTTTATATGTAATTATTTTGTTATATTTGAACACTGTTTTTAGAGTGTAGGAGACTACAGGAAAATTGTTCAACATCAGAATGAGAGATTATTAGACTAACACGCTGAAAGAGACGAAGATTAACAGTTACAGACAAACTATCAGAGAAACAGACAGGCTGATAGACAGACGGACAATAAGGCACTCAAACAGACAGACAGACAGACAATCAGGCACTCACGCAGACAGATAGACACTTACAAGGTGTTACAAGGAATATTTAGTATCTCAGAGACCTTGTGGTCTATTCCGAGGAGATACTTGAAGTGGAAGGAGAGAGAATGTTTAGTGCACTACACTCTTTACAGAGTGTGCAAAATACTATCTTGAACTGCTCTACTGAAGAACTGTTTACAACTTCGGGTTGTTTACAACTTTGGGTTCTAGTCATGTGGTGCTGGGCTGGTCTATCCGAGTGAGAACTGAGCGATCTCTGCCATACCCATAGCTTACTCTGACTGTTCCTTTTACTTATATATCTTCTAGATCTCAAGTGGAGGCGTCTTTTCCGTGGATTGACCTCCCTACTGCCAACCTAGAAGTTGGCAGATTGGGAGCCACAGCGTCACATTTTTCCCTTGCCCCTCAACTTTCCCTTCATAATTGCTGAGGGGCACAGGGCCTTGGGTGGGGCTTTGCTTACCCGGGCATTTCCGCACCTTCCTCAGCTCCCTGCCTTGGAGTGGCTTCGGTCACCCGGGCTTTGTTAGTGGTAAGCAGGGAGGATTTTGTGGGGGCGCTCATTTATGGCCTTGGCCTTGCTCGAGACCTTGGGGCTGTTCGGCCAGACAGCCTGGGGAACAACAACAACAACAACTTCGGAGGGAAGCTTGATCCAGGTAGAACAGATCTTATATGTGAAGAAAAAAATCCACAGATACTAGTGCTGAACCTTTTCAATTATAATTTCCAGACATGGTTGCGTGTTGTATTCCTATTGAGGCTAAGCATTTTGCTATAATTCACATTGTCAAACCCATTAAGTATTTTAAAAACTTCAATGAGCTGACCTCGTAGTCTGCGGGTCTCCAACGGACAAACAGACAAATGAAAAGATAGATAGACAGATAGACTATCAGGCAGGCAAACAGACAGACAAACAAGTGAACAGATAGATAGACAGACAGACTATCAGTCACACCAACAGACAGACAGACAAATGAACAGATAGATAGACAGACAGACTATCAGGCAGGCAAACAGACAGACAGACAAATTAACAGATAGATAGACAGACAGACTATAAGGAACACCAACAGACAGACAGACAAATGAACAGATAGATAGACAGACAGACAGACTATCAGGCAGGCAAACAGACAGACAGACAGATGAAGAGATAGATAAATATATATATATATATATATATATATAATGACAGACAAGACCAATACAAGTCAACATAACAATCCATCTCCCAACACACTCTCACAATATCCAGAATCAACATATTATTACGCCTTCTCTCTCTCTCTCTCTCTCTCTCTCTCTCTCTCTCTCTCTCTCTCTCTCTCTCTCTCTCTCTCTCTCTCCCTCTCTCTCTCTCTCTCTCTCTCTCTCTCTCTCTCTCTCTCTCTCTCTCTCTCTCTCTCTCATTGTGTATGCATAACTTACACCCTGGTTGTCTTCCGTCACACTGGTTTTTTTGGGGCCGACTCTTGTTTTCGTTCCCCAGTCTATTTCATTGTTATTGTCCTTTGTGAGTCTGCTTCCTCCTTATTGTGTATTCGCTCGGCTGGAGGCAGCCTAGATTCCCTCTGATCTCTGTAAATTAGGTATGTATATTTATTCTTCCTTTGCGGTTGATTATTATAATTTCTTAGCCCTTTGAAGATACGAGGACGTGTTCCTTCCTTTTATTCTGGCTATCTTAACACCTTACGAGCGGGACCGTCAGTTTTTTTCCACTACGCGCCCAGCGTGTTTTTTTTATACCCTAAATGGCCTTGTTTCCGTGCTCATTTTCATGCATAAACAAGAGCCAGAGCATAATACAATTATGTATCCCTGAAAGGGCGTAAATTGAGCTTTCCAATAACACCAGAACCATCCTTCTACGACCACGCATTTTCTTGCAACGATCGTGCAACACGAGTGCAAAATCCCTAAAATAAGGTAATTTCCTGACATAATTCCCTGTGTGGTGAGGTAGGTAGGGTGGAGTAGTGTGGAGTAGATGTCAGTAGGCGCGCGGGGTCCGTGCCGAGCGGTCATGAGGTAACCTACGCTCTTCCCGTCGCTCGTTTCTCTCTCACAGCCATTCTTGCTCAAAAATTTGCACACGGTCTTAAGTCGGTCCCCGCCCCATAGTCCAGGTTTTTAGATACGGACTTAAGTCGGGCCCCGCTAATAAGGGGTTAATCGATTTTATCTTTCTTATAAATGAATTTTGGGAGTTGAAGGGTTGAGATATGTTTTACCCATGTTATTCCTTCCACACCTGAGTAAAATCGTCTAATGGCATCTCAAATTAAGTGAAAAGGCGTCCTCGAAGACTGAAAGGGTTAAACAAGATTATGTGGGAATATATTGAATTAACCATTGTCAAGCAATGTATATATATATATATTTTTGGTTTTAGTTTTCCTCCTATATTTAAAGAAAACACCTCCCCAGATCACCTATATATTCCCCCCCCCTCCCCCCCCCATACCCTCTTAAAGGGCATAGCGTATGGGGTCAGCCATGGTCAGCTATCCTCATTATCATAAATGTTAGTGTACAATATACCTCCTATGTGCAATAATAGTCGTCCGAGTTTCTTATAAATGTAAATATAAATAAATTAGTGTTTTGGACGGTGGTGGCGAGAGGCATTTCCGAGCCCCTCGTGACGTGTATTAGGGCATTAGGGTACCCATAGAATAAAGAGCAGTTTCCATACCTCCGTTTTGACCTCCGTTTGGCCGTGTTAGCTCTCCCAGGAGTTAAAACTTCACGAGCGTGAAATCCAATGTTGCCACACTACCTCCTAGCTCGCCCAGTTGGGCTTACTTTAAGTATAAATGGCAAATTAATCGTCTTTGTGTTACTGCTTGACATAATTTATCGTGATATGCACTATGTAAACACTCAAAATATGGGAGAGTATTTAAAAAGCCTGAAATCCAAGCTAAATTATCGAGCACTAGCATCAAAAGAGGCAATGTACTGCAAGCCTAAATTTGTTGATTTCGGAAAAAATATTAAACAATATCCATAATTGGTCGTCGTGACAACATGCACAGCTATCAAATTTCACTTTCTATAAAACTCTGGCTTCACAAAATGGAAAGTATGAGACTATTTAAAAATGTGGGCTATCTTTTCGCCTTGCTCCTGGGCTATAAACATTGGCAGTACTTCAGAACTCGCCCAACATTGTGTCCGTGGCGGAGAGGGCTAGTGTTTATCTTGTTTACATTATAAATACGCATTGTACGTACATCCTGTGTGTGTATGCATAGGTTATAGGGTGTGTACTATTCATTGGTGACCAGTACATGCCAATATAATATATCATGGGCACCATAAATATACGTAATTGTCTTCCGACGTCCGTCCAAAGTTAAATCCAAGTCAACTTTTTCGGGACAGGATCCAGAATCAGAAGCACGCGAAACGAAACGGAGAACGATAGACCTCGGTTCCCGCTCACCGGAGCCCACGCGTGAACGGACCTACGTCATCGATGATGTAGGTCCGTCCCAAACTGAGGTCAAAACGGAGGTATGGGAACCGCGCTATACACAATCGGGTAAAGAGTTTCAGGGGTCAGGTCACTGGCCACCACTTTAATTCTCAGTCTCTCTGTTAAGTGCAGTAAGTACTCCATGCTGTGAAAGCAGTTACAAAGATGGACAGATATCTAAAAGAGGGGTATGAGAATTGTACAAGCAATATAAGTTTAATAATGAAATGTAGAAATAATGGCAAGCTATCGAATAATGCGCTGTGAAATTGAAAATAAAGCGGGAATATTTTGACATGTTGGCCGTAAGCTGTTGTAGTATGAAGGTATCTGTCTACTGTTAGAATAAACAATAGCGTTGCCATATGGATAGAGCTGCCTATCTATTTATCTATTGCTGGATGCCTTACTCCACTTACGAGGGTGGCCATACACAGATGCCCCCAGCGGGCCTATTCCCTGTGAGAGTGACAACACGAGCCAGTTTAGTAAAGGACTTGCAGGATTAACCACTCAATTTAGGATCTGTCCGACTCAGAGGCCCTCTGTGTATCTTGTTAGCACTATTTTTCTACAGTGGTGTTCGGCTAATTCATCCACTAACCTGCCTTACCCTTAGATAAGCAGTACGGATTTGTTTACTCCCCTAGACAGGTTGCCAACCAAGGCTGACGAGTCCCATCCACCCGGATTTGTATAAGGTTGTCTCCCCTAGATGAGTTGCCGACCAAGGCAAACGAGTCTCATCCACCCGGATAAATGACCTTGATTTAGGTATAACTAGTAGGATAAGTAAATTTGCAGACGATACCAAAATGGGGAGAACAATTGATTCAGATAGAGATATAGAGTGCCTCCAAAGGGATCTAGATACCTTACACGAATGGTCAGTAAATTGGTAGATGAAGTTTAACATTGACAAATGCAAGGTATTAAAGATAGGGAAGATGCATACAAATGTTAAATATAAACTAGCTAATGTGGAATTAGAAAACTCGAATTGTGAGAAAGATCTAGGTGTGTTTGTTAGCAATGATTTGAAGCCTAGACAACAGTGTATAAGCGTTCGAAACAAGGCAAACATGATTCTCGGGTTCATCTCAAGGAGTGTGAGTAACAGAACTGCTGATGTTATCTTAAAACTTTACTTGTCATTAGTGAGACCCCATATGGATTATGCTGTTCAATTTTGGTGTCCTTATTACAGAATGGACATAGATTCATTGGAGAGAGTACAACGTAGAATGACAAAAATGATCCATAATATTAGAAATCTTCCGTATAAAGAAAGGTTGAAGAAATTAGGCTTACATTCGTTAGAGAGACGCAGAGTTAGAGGGGATATGATAGAGGTGTTCAAGTGGGTTAGTGGGATTAACAAAGGGGACATGACAAATGTACTAAAGCTCAGTGATAGCGAAAGAACTCGTACCAATGGTTTCAAATTAGATAAATTTCGTTTCAGAAAAGATATAGGCAAATATTGGTTTGGTAACAGAGTTGTAGATGGGTGGAATGGACTACCAAGTGCTATAGTGGGATTAAAAACGATAGGGAGCTTTAAGAAAAAATTGGATAAGCATATGGACGAGAAGGGTTGGGTGTGAAGGGGGATCAGCAGGGTTGGGCCAATCAGCGCTCTGCAGACCCCCGTAATCCTGCGTTAATCTCTAACCGTTTTGGTAAGATGATCCTCAGGGTATTAGAGTGTTGAGCCTATAATAGGGGTTGTGTGGGACAGGGATCTGCCTTGCTTAGGCCAATCGGCTTTCTGCAGACTCCCATTTTCTTATGTTCTTATGTTCTTATAGAGCTGCCAATTCGAATTTATTTATGATTAACTAGACCAAAATATGAATAATTGTATTGATAGATACTTTAAGATAGACACATTTTGCACTCATGTGATATACATCATATACTGTATACATCAAATACTGCCTTCACATTACTTCATCATATACGAAATACATCAGGGTAAGTTAAATATAGGCAATATCAAAGCAGATTTAATTCCCACTGGCAAGTTTCTCTCTCACAAACAAAAGAGAGAAGAGATAGGGTTTGCTATCAAGCTCCTAAAGCTTGAAATATCTTACACGGCTTTGTTTACTATTCTAGATCAAATTTTAAGGCAAACCAAGGCAATTGTACAGTACCATTCATGTTCTACAATGCTTAGACAGTGATAAAATGGAATGGGATTTTGTATGAGCTATGCTCTTTAACACCTTATTGGCGGGCTAGGTGGTCTAGCGGACCGTAGCGCCCAGCGGGGTGTTTTTACCCTAAATAGGGTTGTTTACGTGATCATTTTCATGCCTAAATAAGACCCAGAGCGTAAAACAAGTATCTATCCCTGAAAGGGCATAAACAGAGCTTTCCAATGACACCCGAACCATCCTTGTACGACCGCTGGTTCTCTTGCAACGATCGTGCAACACGAGTGCAAAAACCCTGTAATTAGGTAATTTCCCTACATAATTCCCTGTGTAGCGAGTGAGAGAGGGGAGGGAAGGGTGGGAGTCACCTCAGTTGGTCCACCGCAGTGGTCGTGAGTGGTCATACAGTTGCTAGGCTCCTCACACCGCTCAGCTCTCTCTCTCAGCAACATTACGTGCTGAAAATGGCGCACGACATAAGTAGTGAACCGCCACTTAGTCCAAATTTATTTCACACGACATAAGTTGCGCGCCGCCAATTAAGGGCTAAGGCTAAATATGTAGATGTTTCGGTCTCTCCTAAATTGTAAGCTCGCTATTCCTCGCACAGATAAAATCGACACCCGAATGTGGTGAAGTGTCTTATAATTGGCATACAAATAAGGTGAAGCAGTTTAAAATTTCCTAACTAATAGTGAAATAGGGAAGCTCCAAAAGGCCCGCCTCGCACCAGATAGGATTTAAGACGACACGACACATGAATAAGCTACAGTAGAACCCTCCTCCCTTCCATGTTGACCATACCCTTTTCATTTTATGTAGACCAGAAATCCTGCCCCCAATTTATCATAACTCAAAAACTACTTCAATAATTGATCTGTTACGTCTACCATTTGGAAAGAGTCAGCCAGGGAATAGGTGTGCATATTTACATCCAATTTGCTGTACCTACAGTATATTGAATAGGTACCGTACAGCAATTAGTGCCGGTAATGTACTGGAGTGGTCAGGAAGTTATGAACAATATTATGTGGTGGAATATTTCTGATACACTGACGAAACACTTTGAACACTGATAGAACCACAATCAACATCATATACGTTTCCACTAGTCAATGCTCTCGGTCTTGTTTTTTATCGTAAAGAGATGTTTATGTACTATTGACTACGATACATTTTTGTTTACGTTTTTTCACTGTTCACCATTCAAGTTAGGACAAAGCAAATGTTTCATCTACGAACATTGAACTGACTAAGTTGATATATATCCTACTTTGAACTGACTATAGGTGGTTTTATATCCTACTTTGAACTGACTATAGGTGGTTTTATATCTTACTTTGAACTGACTATAGGAGGTTTTATATCCTACTTTGAACTGACTATAGGTGGTTTTATATCCTACTTTGAACTGACAATAGGTGGTTTTATATCCTACTTTGAACTTCCTGTATGTGGTTTTATATCCTACTTTGAACTGCCTATAGGTGGTTTATATCCTACTTTGAACTGACTATAGGTAGTTTTATATCCTACTTTGAACTGACTGTAGGTGGTTTTATATCCTACTTTGAACTGACTATAGGTAGTTTTATATCCTACTTTGAACTGACTATAGGTGGTTTTATATCCTACTTTGAACTGACTATAGGTAGTTTTATATCCTACTTTGAACTGCCTATAGGTGGTTTTATATCCTACTTTGAACTGACTATAGGTAGTTTTATATCCTACTTTGAACAGACTGTCGGTGGTTTTATATCCTACTTTGAACTGACTATAGGTGGTTTTATATCCTACTTTAAACTGACTATAGGTGGTTTAATATCCTACTTTGAACTGACTATAGGTAGTTTTATATCCTACTTTGAACTGACTATAGGTGGTTTTATATCCTACTTTGAACTGACTGTAGGTAGTTATATATCCTACTTTGAACTGACTGTAGGTGGTTTTGTATCCTACTTTGAACTGACTATAGGTGGTTCTTTATCCTACTTTGAACTGATTATAGGTGGTTTTATATCCTACTTTGAACTGACTATAGGTGGTTTTATATCCTACTTTGAACTGACTAGATGGTTTTATATACTACTTTGAACTGACTATAGGTGGTTTTATATCCTACTTTGAACTGACAATAGGTAGTTTTATATCCTACGTTGAACTGACTATAGGTGGTTTTATATCTTACTTTGAACTGCCTCTAGGTGGTATCCTACTTTGAACTGACTATAGGTGGTTTTATATCCTACTTTGAACTGACTATACGTGGTTTTATATCCTACTTTGAACTGAATATAGGTAGTTTATATCCTACTTTGAACTGACTATAGGTGGTTTTATATCCAACTTTGAACTGACTATAGGTGGTTTTATATCCTACTTTGAACTGACTATAGGTGGTTTTACATCCTACTTTGAAATTACTATACTGTAGGTGGTTTAATTTCTTACTTTGAATTGACTATAGGTGGTTTTATATCCTACTTTGAACTGACTATAGGTAGTTTTATATTTTCTTTCTATTCAGTGGCATAGAAGAATTATATTTGTCCATTAAGTATCTAGGAATCCATTGATATGGGTTTCGAGTTACCGTCTGCTAAAATACAACCACCGTCTATATAGGTCCTTCATAGACTGTGTCAAATGTTCTGGTGCTAGCAAGAATTAATTAAATAATGTGCCATGTTACAGAAAAGGTTTATTTACTGCCGATTACATGGCAACAAACTGAGCAGGGCCTGGATACAGTATCAGAGATGCCATATGTTACGACAAAGTGAGAGGCACATCATACACCTTGCCTTAAGTTACGAATATGTGAGAGGCATACCACACACCTTACCATAAGTTACGACCAAGTGAGAGGCATACCACACACCATGCCTTAAGTTACGACCAAGTGATAGGCATACTACACACCATGCCATAAGTTACGACCAAGTGAGAGGCATACCACACACCATGCCTTAAGTTACGACCAAGTGATAGGCATATCACACACCATGCCTTAAGTTATGACCAAGTGAGAGGCATACCACACACCATGCCTCAAGTTACGACCAAGTGATAGGCATACCACACACCATGCCTTAAGTTACGACCAAGTGATAGGCATACCACACACCATGCCTTAAGTTACGACCAAGTGAGAGGCATACCACACACCATGCCTTAAGTTTTGACCAAGTGAGAGGCATACCACACACCATGCCTTAAGTTACGACCAAGTGAGTCATAAGACACACCTTGTCTTAAGTTACGACCAAGTGAGAGGCATACCACACACCATGCCTTAAGTTACGACCAAGTGAAAGGCATACCACACACCATACCATAAGTTACTTTGAACTGACTATAGGTGGTTTTATATCTTACTTTTAACTGACTATAGGTGGTTTTATATCTTACTTTGAACTGACTATAGGTGGTTTTATATCCTACTTTGAACTGACTATAGGTGGTTTTATATCCTACTTTGAACTGACTATAGGTGGTTTTATATCCTACTTTGAACTGCCTGTATGTGGTTTTATATCCTACTTTGAACTGCCTATAGGTGGTTTTATATCCTACTTTGAACTGACTATAGGTGGTTTTATATCCTACTTTGAACTGACTATAGGTGGTTTTATATCCTACTTTGAACTGCCTGTATGTGGTTTTATATCCTACTTTGAACTGCCTATAGCTGGTTTTATATCCTACTTTGAACTGACTATAGGTAGTTTTATATCCTACTTTGAACTGACTGTAGGTGGTTTTATATCCTACTTTGAACTGACTATAGGTAGTTTTATATCCTACTTTGAACTGACTATAGGTGGTTTTATATCCTACTTTGAACTGACTATAGGTAGTTTTATATCCTACTTTGAACTGCCTATAGGTGGTTTTATATCCTACTTTGAACTGACTATAGGTAGTTTTATATCCTACTTTGAACAGACTGTCGGTGGTTTTATATCCTACTTTGAACTGACTATAGGTGGTTTTATATCCTACTTTAAACTGACTATAGGTGGTTTTATATCCTACTTTGAACTGACTATAGGTAGTTTTATATCCTAATTTGAACTGACTATAGGTGGTTTTATATCCTACTTTGAACTGACTATAGGTAGTTTTATATCCTACTTTGAACTGACTGTAGGTGGTTTTGTATCCTACTTTGAACTGACTATAGGTGGTTCTTTATCCTACTTTGAACTGATTATAGGTGGTTTATATCCTACTTTGAACTGACTATAGGTGGTTTTATATCCTACTTTGAACTGACTATAGGTGGTTTTATATACTACTTTGAACTGACTATAGGTGGTTTTATATCCTACTTTGAACTGACAATAGGTAGTTTTATATCCTACGTTGAACTGACTATAGGTGGTTTTATATCCTACTTTGAACTGCCTGTAGGTGGTATCCTACTTTGAACTGACTATAGGTGGTTTTATATCCTACTTTGAACTGACTATAGGTGGTTTTATATCTTACTTTGAACTGAATGTAGGTAGTTTATATCCTATTTTGAACTGACTATAGGTGGTTTTATATCCAACTTTGAACTGACTATAGGTGGTTTTATATCCTACTTTGAACTGACTATAGGTGGTTTTACATCCTACTTTGAAATTACTATACTGTAGGTGGTTTAATTTCTTACTTTGAACTGACTATAGGTGGTGTTATATCCTATTTTGAACTGACTATAGGTAGTTTTATATCCTACTTTGAACTGACTATAGGTGGTTTTATATCCTACTTTAAACTGACTATAGGTAGTTTTATATTTTCTTTCTATTCAGTGGCATAGAAGAATTATATTTGTCCATTAAGTATCTAGGAATCCATTGATATGGGTTTCGAGTTACCGTCAGCTGAAATACAACCACCGTCTTTATAGGTCCTTCATAGACTGTGTCAAATGTTCTGGTGCTAGCAAGAATTAATTAAATAATGCGCCATGTTACTGAAAAGGTTGATTTACTGCCGATTACATGGCAAAAAACTGAGCAGGGCCTGGATACAGTATCAGAGATGCCATATGTTACGACAAAGTGAGAGGCACACCATACACCTTGCCTTAAGTTACGAATATGTGAGAGGCATACCACACACCTTACCATAAGTTACGACCAAGTGAGAGGCATACCACACACCATGCCTTAAGTTACGACCAAGTGATAGGCATACTACACACCATGCCATAAGTTACAACCAAGTGAGAGGCATACCACACACCATGCCTTAAGTTACGACCAAGTGATAGGCATACCACACACCATGCCTTAAGTTACGACCAAGTGATAGGCATACCACACACCATGCCTTAAGCTATGACCAAGTGAGAGGCATACCACACACCATGCCTCAAGTTACGACCAAGTGATAGGCATACCACACACCATGCCTTAAGTTACGACCAAGTGATAGGCATACCACACACCATGCCTTAAGTTACGACCAAGTGAGAGGCATACCACACACCATGCCTTAAGCTACGACCAAGTGAGAGGCATACCACACACCATGCCTTAAGTTTTGACCAAGTGAGAGGCATACCACACACCATGCCTTAAGTTACGACCAAGTGAGTCATAAGACACACCATGTCTTAAGTTACGACCAAGTGAGAGGCATACCACACACCATGCCTTAAGTTACGACCAAGTGAAAGGCATACCACACACCATACCATAAGTTACTTTGAACTGACTATAGGTGGTTTTATATCCTACTTTGAACTGACTATAGGTGGTTTTATATCTTACTTTGAACTGACTATAGGTGGTTTTATATCCTACTTTGAACTGACTATAGGTGGGATTATATCCTACTTTGAACTGACTATAGGTGGTTTTATATCCTACTTTGAACTGCCTGTATGTGGTTTTATATCCTACTTTGAACTGCTTATAGGTGGTTTTATATCCTACTTTGAACTGACTAGAGGTGGTTTTATATCCTACTTTGAACTGACTATAGGTGGTTTTATATCCTACTTTGAACTGCCTGTATGTGGTTGTATATCCTACTTTGAACTGCCTATAGGTGGTTTTATATCCTACTTTGAACTGACTATAGGTAGTTTTATATCCTACTTTGAACTGACTATAGCTGGTTTTATATCCTACTTTGAACTGACTATAGGTAGTTTTATATCCTACTTTGAACTGCCTATAGGTGGTTTTGTATCATACTATGAACTGACTATAGGTAGTTTTATATCCTACTTTGAACAGACTGTCGGTGGTTTTATATCCTACTTTGAACTGACTATAGGTGGTTTTATATCCTACTTTAAACTGACTATAGGTGGTTTTATATCCTACTTTGAACTGACTATAGGTAATTTTATATCCTACTTTGAACTGACTATAGGTGGTTTTATATCCTACTTTGAACTGACTATAGGTAGTTTTATATCCTACTTTGAACTGACTGTAGGTGGTTTTGTATCCTACTTTGAACTGACTATAGGTGGTTCTTTATCCTACTTTGAACTGATTATAGGTGGGGGTTTATATCCTACTTTGAACTGACTATAGGTGGTTTTATATCCTACTTTGAACTGACTATTGGTGGTTTTATATTCTACTTTGAACTGACTATAGGTGGTTTTATATCCTACTTTGAACTGACAATAGGTAGTTTATATCCTACATTGAACTGACTATAGGTGGTTTTATATCCTACTTTGAACTGCCTGTAGGTGGAATCCTACTTTGAACTGACTATAGGTGGTTTTAGATCCTACTTTGAACTGACTATAGGTGGTTTTATATCCTACTTTGAACTGAATATAGGTAGTTTATATCCTACTTTGAACTGAATATAGGTGGTTTTATATCCAACTTTGAACTGACTATAGGTGGTTTTACATCCTACTTTGAAATTACTATACTGTAGGTGGTTTAATTTCTTACTTTGAACTGACTATAGGTGGTTTTATATCCTACTTTGAACTGACTATAGGTGGTTTTATATCCTACTTTGAACTGACTATAGGTAGTTTTATATCCTACTTTGAATTGACTATAGGTGGTTTTATATCCTACTTTGAACTGACTATAGGTAGTTTTATATTTTCTTTCTATTCAGTGGCATAGAAGAATTATATTTGTCCATTAAGTATCTAGGAATCCATTGATATGGGTTTCGAGTTACCGTCTGCTGAAATACAACCACCGTCTATATAGGTCCTTCATAGACTGTGTCAAATGTTCTGGTGCTAGCAAGAATTAATTAAATAATGCGCCATGTTACTGAAAAGGTTGATTTACTGCCGATTACATGGCAAAAAACTGAGCAGGGCCTGGATACAGTATCAGAGATGCCATATGTTACGACAAAGTGAGAGGCACACCATACACCTTGCCTTAAGTTACGAATATGTGAGAGGCATACCACACACCTTACCATAAGTTACGACCAAGTGAGAGGCATACCACACACCATGCCTTAAGTTACGACCAAGTGATAGGCATACTACACACCATGCCATAAGTTACGACCAAGTGAGAGGCATACCACACACCATGCCTTAAGTTACGACCAAGTGATAGGCATACCACACACCATGCCTTAAGTTACGACCAAGTGAGAGGCATACCACACACCATGCCTTAAGTTATGACCAAGTTAGAGGCATAACACACACCATGCCTTAAGTTACGACCAAGTGATAGGCATACCACACACCATGCCTTAAGTTACGACCAAGTGATAGGCATACCACACACCATGCCTTAAGTTACGACCAAGTGAGAGGCATACCACACACCATGCCTTAAGTTATGACCAAGTGAGAGGCATACCACACACCATGCCTTAAGTTACGACCAAGTGAGTCATAAGACACACCATGTCTTAAGTTACGACCAAGTGAAAGGCATACCACACACCATGCCATAATTTACGAGCAAGTGAGAGTCATAACACACACCATGCCTTATTGTACGACCAAGTTAGAGGAATAACACACACCATGCCTTAAGTTACGACCAAGTGAGAGGCATAGCACACACCATGCCTTAAGTTACGACCAAGTGAGAGGCATACCACACACCATGCCTTAAATTACGACCAAGTGAGAGGCATACCACACACTATGCCTTAAGTTACGACCAAGTGAGAGGCATAACACACACCATGCCTTAAGTTACGACCAAGTGAGAGGCATACCACACAACATGCCTTAAGTTACGACCAAGTGAGAGGCATAACACACACCATGCCTTATTGTACGACCAAGTTAGAGGCAGACCACACACCATGCCTTAAGTTACGACCAAGTGAGAGGCATACCACACACCATGCCTTAAGTTACGACCAAGTGAGAGGCATACCACACACCATGCCTTAAGTTACGACCAAGTGAGAGGCATAACACACACCATGCCTTAAGTTACGACCAAGTGAGAGGCATACCACACAACATGCCTTAAGTTACGACCAAGTGAGAGGCATAACACACACCATGCCTTATTGTACGACCAAGTTAGAGGCATAACACACACCATGCCTTAAGTTACGAACAAGTGAGAGTCATAACACACACCATGCCTTAAGTTACGAACAAGTTAGAGGCATAACTAACACACACCAACCAATAACAATTTTAATACTTTCACACGCCGTCATATTTTGTAGGTGTAGTATTAATGGCGCTGGAATTACGATGTCTGCATTGACAATCAGTGGAAGATATGTCATTGTAAATATGTTGAGTATCCTGTTCGAGTATTGTGGCAATATCCTGCAAGTCAAATCGGCCACATTCCTGCAAGAAATGTCTCCAGTTGCTGTCTCATAGCCCGGCCAAAGAAAGGAGCATAGAGTTGTTGGCAACATGTGAGCGATATTGTCGGCTAGAGGGAGAGAGAGAGAGGTAGAGTATTGAGTGAGGGATGTTACTTCTCCAGCAAAGGTTTATCATTCTCTTTGAACCAATGTGAAAGAGAGAGAGAGATCGTTCCTTTCTAGTACAGTACAGTATATCTCTGCTGTCTTTTAGAGTATTCGGAGAACTATGGCCTTTGATATTGTCCTCAAAAGAGAGACTTTGAGAATTATTCAGCTCAATACTCTATTCAAAATACAGTAACGTGGCAGCATATTCCATTTTTATTTTTCTACCGGTATCATACGAAACCTTTCCCCTTGCCTTATATTGGCAATTATAGTCTGGCAGTTTGTTATGTAAACTATCGCCGAAATCCTTGATGATAATTTCATGAACTTCATATAGTTATGTTAATTTCATGAACTTCATATAGTTATGTTAATTTCATGAACTTCATATAGTTATGTTAATTTCATGAACTTCATATAGTTATGTTAATTTCATGAACTTCATATAGTTATGTTAATTTCATGAACTTCATATAGTTATGTTAATTTCATGAACTTCATATAGTTATGTTAATTTCATGAACTTCATATAGTTATGTTAATTTCATGAACTTCATATAGTTATGTTAATTTCACTCGACACTTTTATGACGTGATGCACACCGTAGTAATCAAAGACTATTAGAAGTACACCGGGAATGTCAAGAGGAAACTGAAAATAATCTAAATTTACAGTTTTACTTTTCAATTATATCGAAGAAATGCCTATTCTCAGTTTAATATATATATATGGTCCCGGGTATACAAACTGAGAGAGAGAGAGAGAGAGAGAGAGAGAGAGAGAGAGAGAGAGAGAGAGAGAGAGAGAGAGAGAGAGAGAGAGAGAGAGAGAGAGAGAGAGAGAGAGAGAGAGAGAGAGAGAGAGAGAGAGAGAGAGAGAGAGAGAGAGAGAGATATTCACAGTTTAATATATATATATGGTCCCGGGTATACAAACTGAGAGAGAGAGAGAGAGAGATATTTGATTTTGCCCCGAGGGGCGAGTTTATTGAGCAGCGCCCCCCATCCTGTGAGGGGACAACCACTAGTAAGGCGATACATACTGCTCAAAGAGCCATTATTCCACTGAAACAACAGCATCGTCGTCTGGTTACATTCATATTTGTGTTTATAAATCAGGTTGGCATTATTCAGATGTGGTATTATAGTTTCCTCATTTAATTGTCACATGGTCTGTATATACGTATTTCATTAAAAAAAAAAAAAAAAAAAAAAAAAAAAAGCAAGCTTGTAGTGACTGAATTATTAATTGACAGGTTGTAAATAATAGCACTACAAAACTAGTGCAATCGTATGAGGAGACTATTAATATTTTCATTACATCAATGGTTATTGAGATCATAGTTAGCTGAATACAATTATTACAAAAATAGGCAATGGTATAAATCAACATAATACATAATTTAATACAGGCGGACATAATCATGATCCGGTTCGTTGTGCACTGGGAGCTAAGGTGTCTTGAGATCGCCTCGTACCTATACACAACGAACGTATTATAGTCTGCATGGTTGGTATCTAATTGAATACTTAGTGGGTATTTCAAGAATGTCAGGGGGTAAGGAAATGTGCTTTTGTATATTAGAAGACTGTGATTAACGAGACGTGTAACATGTGGAGGGAGGTGGTAGAAAGAGAGGGATCTCGTTGGGGGTGGAAGTTTCGCTCCCAGGAATTTTCGTTCCTGTGGTATTTCAATAATAAAAATAAAATAATAATAATAATAATAAGGGGACAACCACTGGTAAGGCAATACATGCTGCTCAAAGATTATTCTACTGTAACAACAGTATCGTCGTCTGGTGTTATTATAGTTTCCTCATTTGATTGCCACATGTGCTGTATATACGTGCTCATGAAAAAAAAAAAAAAAAAAAAATGTGACTGAATTATTAATTGACAGGTAAATAATAGCACTACAAAACTAGTGCAATCATATGAGGAGACCATTCATGTTTTCTTACATCAATGGTTATTGAGATCATAGTTAGCTGAATACAATTATTACATACATGATGTGACTAGTATTTCGAACTACATAAATTATTATGCAATAATAGTACGACAAATATATTACAATCATATGAGGGACACTTCACATTCTTCATTACATCAACGGTTATTGAGGTCATAGTTAGCTGAATACAAGAGTCGCATACATAATGTGACTAATAATACCAACTACCGAAGTTATAATGGAATTATAGTAATACAAATATGTTACAAACATGAGTTACATGGTTCAAATTCTTATTACAATAATGGTCCCTTGGATTACTTGGAAGTATAACATCCCATGTTATTTAGGTACACGAAGCTGTAATATGTTGGCTCCTTACTTCATAATTATTGTTCTCTCTCCTCCCTTCACTCTCCGTAATATATCGTATGTTCTTCTTCCACTTGCTCTAGTCCATGGTGATGTGGGAAATTGAAGATATTAGTATATTGCTGATACTGTTGATTAAGTTATGCAGTCAATACGGAAATTGTATAACATGATATTTTAATGTTTTACGATCCGTTGAACAAATAACGGATCATCTCCTGTACGGTAGTACTTTGTATACATTATCGTTGTACTCATACACACGCACACACTCTCTCTCTCTCTCTCAAACACACACACACCTCTTCAATCGTACTTGTGAGTGTCGTGTGTTAAAATCAAGGTCACCAAATTAATAATAGTAGCTCACTATTTGTCCGCACTTGATTCCGAGCAATGCATTTTCATCATAAATTTACTCTGGTTAAGAAAGCCACGCCATGGCCTAGAAAAAGATAAGAGAAAGAGGAATACAAAGGGTACAAAGGAAGTCAAGTAAATAAAGACCCCTCGAGGTTGCTTGCATTCTAAAGCACTGCTACTCAGGTGTTCAACAGTGAGCAGAATGGGAAAGGGAAAATTTAAAAAGGAAGTAATGCCCTGGGACTAATATTTTTGGCAGAGTTAGGAGATGTTAGTAGGGGACAATTGAGTTCGTAACATCACAGAGCTTTAAGTGATCCTTTGTGTATCTAGAGAAAGGAAAGTAATATCTTTGTTATTTTTCTATTTACAAATGCAGTGATCCTGGATGTATCTGAGGAAAACAAAAGTAAACTCAGTTATATATTTGCAAATTCGGTTGGTCACAGATTTGAAGCAAGGAGTTTGTCTATGCGATGTTTAAATGAATCAACGATGCTGCAGTCTCGAGGAAGCCCATTCCACAAGTTGACAAACTGATTGAAAAATATATTTAGACTCATTTAAATTGAAATATTTACCAATGGGTTTGCAAACATATCTCTGCGTGTATTGTTATTATTTACTCGTAAAGTACTTGTTAAAGTGCACGTTCTCGAAGCCTTTGAGGATTTTGAACGCTTGAATTAAGTCATCTTTTAATCTGCGCTGGGTTAAAGGAGGTTTTTTAATAATCTAAGACGTTCCTCGTATGGTTTGTTCTTTAGACTAGGTATAATTTTGGCAACTTCATGTTGAACTCTTCTTTTGTTTCTGTCTCTCCTGTAATGTCTTCGTTCTTAATGAAAGTTTGCTCTCATTCACCTTGTCTCAAAGAAAAGTGAACGCTCTTAACCCTCTAACTATCGTCCAATTGCTCTCTTTTCTTGCATCTCTAATAAAACAAAATAGACTTAAGCATTTGTTGTCCCAAAATCTACTTTCGGATCGTCATTATGTTTTCCTTAAGGGCTGAGCTACTGGTGATCTTTCTTATCTTACTACCTTTTGGTCATCGTCTTTTCGGGACTTCGGTGAAACCTTCTCTATACGGCTAGGCAAATCGAAAGCCTTCGATAGAGTCTGGCACAAATCTCAAATCTCCACTCTTTCATCCTTCGGTTTCTATCCTTCCATCCGTGCCTTTGTTTCTAAATTCCTTTCTGGCCGATCCATGGACGTGGATGGCCATCGCTCGATTCCTCAATCTATCAACTCTAGTAATCATCAGGGTTCTGTATTGTCTCCAATTCTAATATTCATTATTGATCTTCTCAACTGTACCACCAGTCCTACCCACTCATATGCTGATCACTCAACCTTACACAATTCAACTAGTTTTCCACAATGACCCAGCATGCAATAATTCCAGGACTCACATCATGAGGCCATAGTACGCCTATCGTCTGATCTATCAACTATTTCCGATTGGGGCAGAGAAAGTCTTGCTACTTTCAATTCTTCCAAAACTCAACTCTTCATTTTTCTACCACTCGTTTATCCCTTATACTTCAACAAACACAAATCAACCCTTCAGCGTCTATCATTATTCTTAGGGTTTCTTTTTTTCTGGCCTTTCTAGGAATGATCATATTACCACTCTTGCTAAAATAGCTTCCTAGAAGCTAGGTGTGCTTAACCGTCTCTGTGGGTTCTTCAACCCTGCATCGCTTCTTGCTTTGTATAGGGGCACAGCGTGCTTATGTATTGAGTATTGTTTGCATGTGTGGGGAGGTTCAACCCATACCGCTCTTCTCGAAACAGGAGAGCCAAAAGCATTTTGTTTTATCAACTCACCTCCTCTAACTAATTCCCTATAATCTCTCTCTACACGCCAAAATATTGAATCTCTTTCACACTCTACCGCTGTTACAATAGTGTTCTTCAGAACTTTTTCACTGTATACCTCCTCCCTTTTGGAGGGTGGGGGCACTCGCCTCTCAACACACTACCATCCCTGTTATATCCAAATCTCTAACCCAAGATTGAAACTACTTTCCAAGCCTTTCTTCTACTCAACAAGCAAGCTTTGGAACTCTCTCCCACATTTTGATTTTCCCTCATCCTATTACTTAACCTCTACTGTACCAGAGGGTATTACTATAAAATGTACCCTCCAGTACCAGGCATTGTGGCCAAAATGGCTTCAGAGTCAAGAGAGAACACCCTCTCACCCCAAAAGTTGGAGGAGTACTGACCCAGCTAGCCTGTGGGAGCTTAGATCCAAGCTGAGAAGTATTACCAATGTCTCAGAGCAGTGCGTACAAGTCATGGTACCAGGTACCGCTCGATACAGGCAGTTACAAGGACCGCATATTACTGACGGACGTCCTCCGTCGCTGGTACTGACAAGTAACTTTTTTGCTGACGGCAGACAAACCGTCGCTGGTACAGTAAGGGTTAATCTGCTTCAAACTCTGTGTGTCCAGACATTTTGACTCCAATGTACTTTGAATTTGGTTCTGTCACTCTTTCAACTTTGGGGGAAACACTTATTACAGTCAGCTTTACCTACTGTCTCATTCAATTACAAAGTGGTGTACAATCTATCTTATTCTAGTTACATTATAGTTTATCTTATTGTACCAGTACCTCCCTACAATCAACCTAGTTGTTCCCCAATTCGGCCCTCCGCCACGACCATTTCAAAGTCCAAGTCTCTCACTCTTGTCCTCTGTAGTGGGGAGGACCTTGTACCCCTGAGACATAAGAGTGCAGACCTGAGAAGAGAGAAAGAGAGCCGGCATCTCATCCAAGTTATGACTTGGCTTCTATGCTGGCGCTTTTTCTCCGATATTTGTTCAGCTAATCTGGCATAGAAGACACTTGCAGAAGGTCCCATTCCTCCCGACGATGAGAAGACCAGAGGAGTAAAGCTTCCTTGATCCCTGTTCAAAATTCTTTCTTCATAAGCGCGTTTCTTCTCACTTTCGTTTCTCAAGTATGCCGCCTTGAGTCCTCGCTCACGATATGTTTGTGCTCTTGGCTTGAAGATTCTGATGTCGAAAAAAGCCTGTTGTCCCATCGTCCAAACTCCTCGAGCACTTACGTCCACTCTTGCTTCATTTGAAGTATTTGCAGTATTGTGGGCCAAGCGCTGTCCGTCCATAGGCAGGAGTTCTGGTTCGATTCTGACATCATGGCACACCACGTCCAGCATTTTTGCAGTGATGTCTCGTACTTCATCATGCCGGATACAAATGAATCCTCCTTTCTTACAGGTCATACAGTGGTCTGAGTTCTTTATTTCACCACATGCACATTTCAGCGGCAGGTTCGAAACTGGCCACCCATACCTCAAGGCTACGGAATCATTGAATTCTTGTTTATTTAAGCTGAAGCCTTTTTCCTTTATTGGTAATGAAGTGAGCCAATTTGAAGCCCCTGTGTCTTGTGCCATCTCAACTCTCATTTTAAGTTCTTCACTACATTCGGTCTTAATTTGTTCTAGGCTATGTTTCTGTCTCTCTTCTCTGCTCTTTGTAATTTCCTGTCTTGCATTTCGTTGTTCCTCTTCGTCCACCTCATCATTTTCATTTTCCTCCCGTATTTTTTCTGTCAGAGACGTAGTAAGTTTAAGGGAATTTTGGTACTCATGAGGTTCCGCCTCCACTGGGTTTATGATCCCCATACCTCCGAACCTTGGCGGAAGAGCTAATAGATCTCTTAGCTCTTGCGTGACGCCTTCCATCTCTGTTAAAGCAGGTATGAATGCTCTTCTGATTGCTTCTTCCAGCGGTTGGAGCAGGTTGGAGCATCGGTCCAATGTCAGGCACTGTTCTCATAAGAAAGGTCCATCTGTGCTTAACACCATATATATGAAGGCAGTATATGCAGCATGTGGTTCAGATTTCGCAATGTCTGCCAGGGTTTTCACTTACTTTACCCACCACTCCGCTACCTTTTTTCGCACATAGACTCTCCTGCATTCCTCTGTGCCTATTACTGCTCCCAAATGGCGTTGACCTTCCTTTGTAATCTTCACTCCTGTCCCATCAAAAATCTGCACCGCTTCTTCATACTGGTCTTCTTTCACTATTAGTACAGATTTACTAGCATTAGGATGGTGCCCAATGAATGAGACAACAGATTGTACTCTCTGCCACCATTCTTTGAGATCCCTTATTCTGTCTCCTTCATTCACATACAAAAAATATATACATAATTACAACATACAGTATATATATATATATGCACAATATTCACAGGGAATAGATGTAGAATTACTAAAGCGCTTGGGGAATCCATGTATTTCTTCCTTCCCTGTGGGTGTGGATATTTTGCATCTTTTGGTTCCCATGTTCCCATGACTTTCTTGCATATATATATATATATATATATATATATATATATATATATATATATATATATATATATATATATATATATATAGAGAGAGAGAGAGATATATATATAGAGAGAGAGAGAGCGAGTGAGTTACACAGAGCTACGCAAATACGGTCCCTACAACGTGGTCGGGACTTAATATCACGAGACAGGGACAATTTATAGTAGAAGAATAGTACAGTAAAGTAGAAGAGAGAGAGAGAGAGAGAGAGAGAGAGAGAGAGAGAGAGAGAGAGAGAGAGAGAGAGAGAGAGAGAGAGAGAGAGAGAGAGAGAGAGAGAGAGAGAGAGAGAGAGGAGAGAGGAGAGAGAGCGAGAGAGCGAGAGAGAGAGAGAGAGAGAGAGAGAGAGAGAGAGAGAGAGAGAGAGAGATATCAATGAGGGGGGGGGGGGTAGACGGGGCAAGAGACTGAAGTAGGGAAGGAGGAAGATATTACATTTTTCCATCATGTCTTTCACTATGACCATTATTGGTTGTTGTGGTGAGATAAATATATAGATAGATAGAGAGAGAGAGAGAGAATGTGTACCTTACTTCTGAAATCAAGAGAAAGGTGATATTCGTACATGCTTGGATTCCTTTTCTCTTTCACTGTGACCTTTATTTGTTGTGTGTGTGTATAATATGCCCGAGAGGATTACCTCGGTAAAGCGTTCAGCTCTCTCCGAGGGTCCCCGGCCACGGAACGGAAGCAAAAATCATTCCATGGGAAATCAAATAAGTACTGCCGAAGAGCCTCCCAGTCGGCAGCACCAAAGTGCCACAAGCGACGCCGGTTGGGAGGATCGGGCTGCCGTACCGGAGAGATAGGACAGGTGACACAGATAAGTTTATGGTCGGAGGAGCCCAAAGGAGAGAAAAGATTTACAGTATAAGTAGAAGCGTTACAAGTTAGAAATAAGTCAAGAATGTTGGGCCGAGAAGCGATCGATCCGGGATATGGGTGGGTTGCTGGATTAACTGCTCTAGGGCATTTAGAATAGAAAAGACGGAGGCTTGTTCACCAGGTTGGTCAGTGGAAAGAAAGGAGAGCCATTGGCAGTGGTGAACGTTGAAATCTCCTAGGAAGGAGATTTCCGCAAAAGGAGAGATGGATAGAATGTGTTTCACTTTAGAAGTTAGATAGTCCAAGAATTTTGGATAGTCAGTAGAATTAGGGGAGAGATATACAGCACAGAAATATTCAGTTTGAGAGTGACAAGAAAGCTTTAAGCAGAGCGTTGATAATTCAGAAAAGTCAAAGTTGGGAACACAAGAGAAAGCGAGATTGTTGCGCACATATACACAACATCCACCTTTGGCTTGGAAATGAGGAAGAGATAATAGGAGGATACAGAGAAGGGTTTTCTGTCAGTAGTCAGAGACACCTGAGGTTTGGTGAGAAAGAGAAGATCAGGGTTTGCAGAGGAGAGGTGGTGTTCCAGAGTGGACGTTAGAGGAAAGGCCACATATGCTGCTGAAGTGAATAGTGGAGTAGAAGGTAGTGGTCCACAGCATTTTATGGAGTCTTTGCCAGGGGTCAGTCCATTGGGGGTATTTCTGGTCACCCCCCCCCCCCTTCCTGGAGACTCCGAGGCGAGTCGTGGTTGCGCCATAAAAAGTTGTTTGCGAAAAAAGGTAGTGTAGTGTGTAAGGTGATTGTATTATAATGTATTGATAGGAGGAGAAGGTGTTTTGGAGGGCAGGCTGTGGTTGCCCTCAATATTGATGAGGCACATACAGGATCAGCTAGGGAGGCCAGGTAGTGAAACAGGAGCCCCAGCTGTCCTTATCAACCACCTAGCATCCTGTTCGGCTGGTGCCTACAGCCTCTTCCTAACAATTCTGGAGGTGAGATTCCCAGGCTATCTGCGCCACAAAGTGACGGGCGATGGGGTCGCCACAACTCCATATTCTCCCTTATTTGATTTCGACCAATCATCGGTCTTGGTTTTCTGAGGTGTCTTACGATGCTCTTTCGTTTGTCTTCTAGGATCGATGGCAAACTCATTTTTAAGCTCGTTTGCTAGCTCAGGGGGTGGGAAGCGCAATGAAATCAACGATGACTGGTTCTCCAGGATGGGGATTGCAGGTGCTTGCATTGCCAAGATGTTCTCGTCCATTGAGTGGTTCCTGGTGAAGGTGCAGGGCTTGGGTCAATGGGGATCGAGTAGAGGTCAATTGCACTGCTCTCGGTTCTGCTGAGCCTATGCATGGGAGGGAGGGGGGTGTTTCTTCCGTATATCCATCACTGGTTATGTATGTATAACTACCCTCTCTCAAATCACGGCCTTGCAAACAAACTACAGACGAATCAATCCCTTTAAAGACATCCGAATCGACTTTCCTCCCTTATACCCCTCTCTTTTTTTTTTCTCTCTCTCTCGCTCTCTCTCTCTGTATATATATATATATATATATATATATATATATATATATATATATATATATATATATATATATATATATACAGTATGTCCATCCTTGCTAAGATATCTGCTCCATGGAAACTTCATTTAATGTTACTATTCCTGTCATTCCTCCGAAAACACTAGTCAAAACCCAGCCTCTTCTCCACTATTATACTAAGATCGCCGCCTTAAGGTCGTTGCACACTGACACGATTGCCCCTCCAGGCGAGTTCCAGACTCGAAATGTCAGCCTGATACGGCGAATCGGCAACATAATCGTGGGTATCGTAAATTAGCCGTGGGTGACTCGTACGGTCCAAGCAACGTATCGGGTACCAGGTCGTATCAAAGACGTATGTTCCGTATCAAAGCCGTATAGCCAGTATCAACGTTGTCTCGTGCGTAAGCCTGCCGTGTGGACCGGTACTCGGAAAAAGAAAAAAAAAACGGAAAAAAAACGCACAGGATAAAAAGGCACCGGATTTTTTTTCTCACAAATTACGGACTAGGAAAAAATGGCACATACAACAATAAGAAGTAATAGATCAATAAAATGTGTTTCGATGCAATATGCAATATTGCATAATGTAATTATATATATCTGGTAGTGTACTCACCACAGGTTAGGTTCGGTTAGGTTAGGTTAGAAGTTAAGAAACCAAAATTTTGCATAAGGCCGACCGGCCCACACGAAGCAGATCCCATGCACACCCAACCCATAAGAACATAAGAACATAGGAACATAAGAAAATGGGAGTCTGCAGAAAGCCGATCGGCCCACACAAGGCAGATCCCTGTCACACCCAACCCCAATTGTAAGGCCTAATTATAGACCCAACCCACCAACACCCATGAGGACTGCCAAAACGCTCAGAGATTAACACAAGATTACTGGGGTCGGCTGATCACCAACTGCCCCACATCCGGCAGACCCCCCTCATACCCAACCCTTCTCGTCCATATTCCTATCTAATTTTATCTTAAAGCTCCCTACTGTTCTTGATCCCACTATAGCACTTGATAGCCTAATCCACTCATCTACAACTCTGTTACCAAACCAATATTTGCGTATATCTTTTCTGAAACGAAATTTTTCTAATTTGAAACCATTTGTTCGAGTTCTTTCGCTATCACTGAGCTTCAGTACATTTTTCATGTCCCCTTTATTTATCCCAATAACCCACTTGAACACTTCTATCATATCCCATCTAACTCTGCGTCTTTCTAACGAATATAAGAACATAAGAACATAAGAAAATGAGAGTCTGCAGAAAGCCGATTGGCCTAAGCAAGGCAGATCCCTGTCCCACACAACCCCAATTACAAAGCCCAATTATAGGCTCAACACTCTAATACCCTGAGGATCATCTTACCAAAACGGTTAGAGATTAACGCAGGATTACGGGGGTCTGCAGAGCGCTGATTGGCCCAACCCTGCTGATCCCCCTTCACACCCAACCCTTCTCGTCCATATGCTTATCCAATTTTATCTTAAAGCTCCCTATCGTTTTTAATCCCACTATAGCACCTGGTAGTCCATTCCACCCATCTACAACTCTGTTACCAAACCAATATTTGCCTATATCTTTTCTGAAACGAAATTTATCTAATTTGAAACCATTGGTACGAGTTCTTTCGCTATCACTGAGCTTTAGTACATTTGTCATGTCCCCTTTGTTAATCCCACTAACCCACTTGAACACCTCTATCATATCCCCTCTAACTCTGCGTCTCTCTAACGAATGTAAGCCTAATTTCTTCAACCTTTCTTTATACGGAAGATTTCTAATATTATGAATTATTTGTGTCATTCTTCGCTGTACTCTCTCCAAAGAATCTATGTCCATTCTGTAATAAGGACACCAAAATGGGACAGCATACTCCATAATTATGAGGTCTCACTAATGATAAGTAAAGTTTCAAGATAACATCGGCAGTTCTGTTACTCCCACTCCTTGGATGAACCCTAGAATCCTGTTTGCCTTGTTACGAACGCTTATACACTGTTTTCTAGGTTTCAAATCGTTGCTAACAAACACACCCAAATCTTTCTCGCAGTCTGAGTTTTCTAATTCCGTTTTAGCTAGCTTATATTTTGCATTAGTATTCGTCTTCCCTATCTTTATTACCTTGCATTTGTCAATGTTAAAATTCATCTGCCAATTTACTGACCATTCGTGTAAGGTATCTAAATCCCCTTGGAGGCACTCTATGTCGCTATCTGAATCTGTTGTTCTCCCTATTTTGGTATCGTCTGCAAATTTACTTATCCTACTAGTTATACCTAAATCAAGGTAAGTTGCCTTACTAATTTGCTTAGTTTTTTCTCAGAGGTATATGAAGCAGTAGATAATGACAAGTCATATGATATTATATATTTAGATTTCAGTAAAGCTTTCGACAGAGTCCCTCATGAGAGATTGATGAGAAAGGTTGAGGCACATGGAATAGGAGGATCGTTGTTGGGATGGATTAGGTCATGGCTAATTGGTAGGAAACAGAGAGTCAGCATAAATGGTACCAAGTCAGAATGGGGAGCAGTCAAAAGTGGTGTCCCCCAGGGATCGGTATTAGGTCCCCTGTTGTTTCTTATAAATGACCTAGATTTAGGTATAACTAGTAGGATAAGTAAATTCGCAGACGATACTAAAATAGGGAGATCAATTGATTCAGATAGCGATATAGAGTGCCTCCAAAGGGATCTAGATACCTTACATGAATGGTCAGTAAATTGGCAGATGAAGTTTAACATTGACAAATGCAAGGTATTAAAGATAGGGAAGATGCAAACAAATGTTAAATATAAACTAGCTAATTTAGAATTAGAAAATTCAGACTGCGAGAAAGATCTAGGTGTGTTTGTTAGCAATGATTTGAAGCCTAGAAAACAGTGTATAAGCGTTCGTAATAAGGCAAACAGGATTCTCGGGTTCATCTCTAGGAGTGTGAGTAACAGAACTGCTGATGTTATCTTAAAACTTTACTTGTCATTAGTGAGACCCCACATGGATTATGCTGTCCAATTTTGGTGTCCTTATTACAGAATGGACATAGATTCATTGGAGAGAGTACAGCGTAGAATGACAAAAATGATCCATAATATTAGAAATCTTTCGTATGAAGAAAGGTTGAAGAAATTAGGTTTACATTCGTTAGAGAGACGCAGAGTTAGAGGGGATATGATAGAGGTGTTCAAGTGGGTTAGTGGGATTAACAAAGGGGACATGGCAAATGTACTAAAGCTCAGTGATAGCGAAAGAACTCGTACCAATGGTTTCAAATTAGATAAATTTCGTTTCAGAAAAGATATAGGCAAGTATTGGTTTGGTAACAGAGTTGTAGATGGGTGGAATGGACTACCAAGTGCTATAGTGGGATCTAAAACTGTAGGGAGCTTTAAGATAAAATTGGATAAGCATATGGACGAGAAGGGTTGGGTGTGAAGGGGGATCAGCCGGGTTGGGCCAATCAGCGCTCTGCAGACCTCCATAATCCTGCGTTAATCTCTAACCGTTTTGGTAAGATGATCCTCAGGGTATTAGAGTGTGAAGCCTATAATTGGGGTTGTGTGGGACAGGGATCTGCCTTGCTTAGGCCAATCGGCTTTCTGCAGACTCCCATTTTCTTATGTTCTTATGTTAAGTTATGTATATAATAAACAACAGAGGACCCAATACAGATCCCTGGGGGACACCACTTTTGACTGCTTCCCATTCTGACTTCGTACCATTTATGCTGACTCTCTGCTTCCTACCAAATAGCCATCACCTAATCCATCCCAACAACGCCCCACCTATTCCATGCGCCTCAACTTTTCTCATCAATCTCTCATGAGGGACTCTGTCGAAAGCTTTACTGAAATCTAAATATATTATATCATATGACTTGTCATTATCTACTGCTTCATATACCTCTGAGAAAAAGCTAAGCAAATTAGTACGGCAAGAACGTCCCTGAGTGAATCCATGCTGAGAAGAATTTATTAAGTTAAATGTTTCTAAGTGGTTTCTATCTTTCCTAGCAATAATTGACTCTAGCAACTTTCCTATGGTTGATGTGAGACTAATGGGACGGTAATTTGATGTTATTGATTTATCACCCTATTTGAAGATCGGAACTACATTTGCAAGCTTCCAAGCTTCCGGAACTAAGCCTGTTTTAATGACTTGTTAAATAGAAATGTTAATGGGTAACTTAACTCATCTCTGCATTCTTTGAATACTTTAGCATATACCTCATCGGGACCAGGCGATTTATGAGGTTGCAGTCTGTCAATTTCCTTGAGCACATCATCTCTACTTATAGTAACTGTACTTAACCTATTTTCTATACTATCGCTATATACCTTATGGACTTCTGGGATCTGTGCCAAATTTGCATTAGTGAAAACGGCAAGAAATTTACTATTTAATGTACTGCACATTTCTAAATAATGTTCTGTCATTTCTCCTATCGAAGTTTTAAGGGGGCCTATTACATATCTAACTTTAAATTTATATAGCTGGTAAAAAGCTTTAAGGTTATTTTTTGAGTCATTGGCTATCCTGATTTCATAATTTCTTTTGTCTGTCCTAATCCTTTTGTTAACCTCTTGATAGATTCTGATAGTAAGCAAGTAGGTGAATTTCGCCTTTCTTAATATTTCTATATATTCCTATCTTTTTTTCCTAGAAGGTCTAATAGTCTATTATTCATCCATTTAGGTTGGTTCTGTGGATCTAAATTTTCTTTTGGGGATAAATGTACTGTATTTTGCGCATTGTGGAGTGAAGAAATAAAATGCTAATATGTTGCTTTCAAATTATCCTGAGTTAAGTTGGGTGTCTGAAAGAGAGTATGTTCATTGGCGCACCTGGGTCCACTTAATAGTTTAACAATAGGATCGACTCTTAAGGCTCTTCTTAATCCACCATAATTGGCTTTTCTGAAATCTGGGATAAGTGTCGTATTCTCTTTAGCCTTTCCTGTCCATTGTATGTTAAAATAAATTGATTTATGATCGCTATTTCCAAGTTGGTCTCCTATCTCTACATTATTTATCATACGTTCATTATTACTGAGAACTAAATCGAGGATATTATTACCTCTAGTAGGCGAGTCTATGAATTGAAATAAACAAAATATCCTGTACAGCCTTAGTAAACTCTTTTGAATCTGAGTCGCCTATTTGATGCTGCCAATCAATATTAGGAATATTAAAATCCCACATAATGCACACATTGCTAAACCTTGATGCTATTTTCACTTCCTGCCATAAAGCTGTACCTTAACAATTCGTTTCTACTCATATTTGGTGGTCTATAAATAACTCCAATAATTATGGTCTCACTACCTTCGCTAACCTCTACCCAAACACTTTCGTTATCATTGATTAGTCTAATACCTGATTTAATGCAGCTTTTAAAAAACTCCTGACAAACACTGCTATTCCGCCGCCCCTCCTACTTGTTCTGTCGCATTTAAACAAACTATATCCTGGTATATGGAATTCTGCTAAAAAATGTCTTGATTCTGTATTAATCCATGTTTCAGTCTATATTAATGTCTATATTTTCGTTGCTAACTAGTGCTCTAAGTTCGTCCATTTTGTTACATAAACTCCTACAGTTTGTATAATATAATCGCAATGTATTTATGTTACTGGTATCGAATTTACCTTTATTTCTAACTGAATTCCCATCTTCTGTTACTACTAGCAGTACAATTAAAATCCTGTGACTGAAATGTTCTATTCCTATCTGATGTACCAGTACGACAATTTACCCTATTAGTCCAGTAAATCTAGCAATCATTTAACTGGACCTAGAACAAATTGCAATAGAAGGTTTTTTGGCTTTAACTTGTTTATTAGGTCCCTCTGATGAACATATAAAAAGTCTCCAACTTTTGGACACTGGGAAAGTGGTTAATTTGCATAAATTCAAGATGGCCGCCGTCCAAAGCTTCAATTTACAGATAACTTTTTTCTGGTTGCTCCTAGACCCTATAAATGTATTACAAACAACGTTTTTTGGCTTTAACTTGTTTATTAGGTCCCTCTGATGAACATATAAAAAGTCTCCAACTTTTGGACACCTGGAAAGTGGTTAATTTACAGCCGAAAAACCTTACAGACAGGCTGAACTGTCTCTTTCACAAGGGGTGACACAGGCACTTTGTGCTTGTATGGGTTTTTTGACCTGTTGTCCCTCTTTTTTATAAAAAAAAAAAAAAAAAACCATGACGTAGTATGACGTCATTCAGAGCCAATTATGTAATTCATGATAGGAGTTCGTATTCACTTGGATCATCGGTGCTTGAATCAAAGTTGCTATTTTGACAGAGTCCTTTACATTGACCACATGCACTGGAACATTCAAGCTCATTCCGTTTGCAACTACAGCGTTGAGTGTCACAGTTGCCCTTACACTGACATCTGACCAATTTCAGTAGTGAATCAGGAGCCACTGGCGAATCCATCGTCTTCGGTTCAAGCTGTCCCTTCCGCAGACACCAGCCCCATTTCTCGGGGTCCACACAGTTCCCCATCCATTCCTGGACCTGACAATAAACTCGGAACGAGTGGTATTTGGCTGCATCGGTTGTTGGGGGAAGGCTGTGAACTTCAACGGTAGTTGAACTTTTTGCCACCTTGTTGCAAAACTTTGTCTTTCGCAGTCCGTCAAGGGTGTCATTTCCTTTTCCCCCGTACAAATAAACCAAGGCCTGTGTCACCCTTCTTCCATGGAATCCTTTGCAATAAAGAACCACCATCCAGAACATGGGTCACAGTCCTTTCTTCCTCAAATGATTCCAATGACGACTTGGGAACAACAGCAGCTATCTCATCTCCTAGCTGTGGTTTATTGGCTTCCCTGAGCCTCCCCCACTTATCGAACAGAGCAGTAGGGTAGCTAGACAACTCATACGCAAAGACCTCTTCAACACCTAAGTCCCTGTTATTAGCAAAGATGAGGAGCCTCTGGAAAAGGAGCTGTGGGTCGATTGGTACTTTTTCAGCACTGATTGTAACCTTTGCACCCAACGACTCAACTTGATCTTTCTTCCTAAATGAAAAGTCAAAAGCATTGCTACCTTCCATCTTCTGCACAATGTTCATACCAACCTCATACAGTAAATGAGGATTGGCCGAGGCTGGTCCTGTCACACCGTTGGCAATATTCCTGAGTTCCTTTGATTCTTGGAATTGGATCATAATCCTTGAAGAATGCGAGAACCTTCTCTGTGTCCTTCCTATCTCGTTCACGCCTTGCTTCAGTCATTTCTTTGTGCTGCTCAGAGGTGTGGAAATGCTTCCCTGTCAGTTCTTGCATAACTTCACTCACCTCAGCGCAGGCTGGCATAGCAAGTAACCAGCGCAGGCGTTGCGTTTCCTCCATGCCCCTACCACGTGTCAATCCACCATTCGTTTTCAAAGAGCGCATCAAAACCTGCTCTATAACCAAGTCGCTTGGCAGTCCTGCCCACAGCCGATCACTTCGGCGGATCACAAATAGACCGGAGTTCAATTGACAGAACATGTCGGGGTTGAGCTGCTCAAGTTCAATCATGTCTTGAATGTACACATGGGCTGACTTGGCATAATTGTTATGACCACACGCTGCAAAGTACGGCAACATCTCCTGGAGTGTTCCGAGGTACAGTAGGAAATCGCCCATTCTCAGTGCCCTCAGGAAGCGACGCAGCAGGTCAATCATGTCCATGTATTGAATCCATAGCTTTCCCATCTTATGCTCTGCTAAGGAGCTCTTCTCAGCTTTAAGTTTTTCAGAAATTCTGTTGAAAACGTCTTTACTGCAGACTTCATCCGGTGAAACGTCTTCACGCAACAGCTTATCCAAAAGATCTGCAGCCTCCTGGAAGTCCTTGCATGCGTCACTTTCCTCATCTACCATTGAGAGGTTGACACCGTATGCCCTGCCTAACACAATCGAACTCAAGGCTGTGTCAACCAAGAAGTGGCCTCTGATTGCTCGTGTATAGGCTTTCCCACTCAGCATTTGGGTCACAGCATTTTCAGCGTATATAAGTTCCAAAACCTCCTTAAGCCCAGATGCTTCCATAACATGGCCCATGCATCCCAAAAAGCTCATCACAGAGTGAAAGCCACCAAGGTTCAAAACAATGGGTTTCAGTTCGCTTCCTTCCTTCTCATGAACAATGATCGTCTTCGCTTTCCAATAAAGCGGTTGGTCGAATGTCAGCATTGGCGTCGTTCCCTGGCGATGGCTTTCCGCAGCAACGAAGTGAAGTGTTGAGTAAATACAACTCATGTCCGTAGGGTCCATGTCAATCATGGGCAAGAAATGGACGGATGATTTCCCTGGGTGTGGTCCATGGCACATACTCTGCATTAAGCCGGACCAGCCTGGTCGTTTTGGTCGAAGCAACCATGACGTTTTCCACAGTATGTCCAGATTTTCAAGCTTGTCAGATGCTGAAATAGGGTCAAGCTTTCTAAATTCGAGAGGCCCACCCTTCTTGCGAACACTGCGGTAGTATTTGATTTCAATTTGAGCTGCTGTGAAGTTGTTTTCAGGTGACTGCAATCTTGGTATTGATGTTGTGTCTCTTACTTCAGGGGTGACAGCAACAATTATACCCATACCATGGTATGTTCCTCGCCCATCAAGCGTACGCAAGTTGTGATCAACATTGTCTGCAACGAACTGTCCAAACCTGCCTGCAGTGGATATGTTGGTGCCCCTGAAATTGGCAGCACACTTCGAAAACCTCAAAACTTCTGCGTAAGGCAGACAGAAGCCGTGGCTGTGTAAACTGTCCACAAGAAAGCGGGAACCAAAGTGCTGGTGCATTTGAACCGCCAATCCATACTGAATGGGTGCTACAATGGCCCTTGGTCTGGTAAGTTGCACGATACTTTGTCCAATTGATGCAACTTCAAGATCACATGACTTGCCACTGAACGTCTCTTGCAGCAATATACGAAGGGACTGCGGAACGTACGCCACATTCTTTTCCAGCGACCGGAGTTCAGAAGGATCTGGATAGAAATCTCTACAAGTATCAATGTTCTTTATATCTGCTTTGATCAACCGTGCCGCAGCCCTGACTATCTTTCTTTGTTCTGCTTCCTCATCAGTCTGTGGTGAGTCTTTGAATTGTTGCAAAATCTTTGCAGCACTTTCTTTGACAGTTACAACATCTCTGCGTCCATGCACGTTACTAATAACCAGTTCATCCCCAAAATATGAAATAAGTTTCTGTTTCATGTATTTTACACTATACGCTTCAACATCAGGGCACAACTGGGACATTCTATCAACGAGATCAACCACTGTAGTCTGTTCATCATCATTGCCACTGACTAGGTCCTCGATTGCGAGTAGAAATGCTTCCTCTCGTGAGGCATCTACTTTGCGACCCTTGCGAGGAGGTTCACTGTCTGCGGAATCACGATATTTGGAGGGGATCTGCCTATGTGTCTGGAAATTTGAGCTGCACTGCTTGTGATATATTGCGTCAGCTGCTGGAAGATCGCGTGCAAAGTTAATTCGGCCTCTAACAGTGTCAGCCCACTCATCAGCCCTGGCATCACATGCAGAAAGTATTGTCCTTTGAAAGTTGAAGGTGCGTACTGGATACACTTCTTCTGAATCATGCTTTGTGTCCAAATAGATTTTTGTACCACAAAAAAAGCAGTTCTCTGTAAAACAAAAGTCTGGTGTCTGAGAACGAAGAGCAGGTTTTTCAGGACGTTTCTTCTGCTTCCCAGGAATTCTATTTGGCTTCGTATTGACATGCTTCTTTCGGCAATCAATGTGCACCGTTTGGCCCTCGGACACGGTAATTGATGGCGTTCCACGTTCAGTACTGGCCTTGTTGTTGTTGTTGTTGTTGTTGTTGTTCCCTAAGCTGCCTGGCCGAACAGCCCCGAGTCCCTGAGAAAGGCCATGGCCACGATCGGGCTTTCCCACAGAGCTCTCATTGAGTGTAGATTGTGTTGTTGGCGTAAGTGGTTGTGTGAAATGCAGTCTTCTATGATGTGTTTAATGGTATGGGGTGCTGTGTTACATCCCGGGCAGGCGTCGACAACGGAGTCATCCAGTCTCTTCTGATAGCTCAGGAGAGCTGGATGGTGTCCGCATCTCAGCCTGGCCAGGTGGACTCTGTCCTCGCGAGGAAGGGAGGATTCGGAAGGATGGATTTCGGGAGGTCGTGCATGCAGCTGTGTGTTGTCTGTGAGTGAGTGGATGGATCGGTGAGAGATATGAGTATGGATGTGCTTCTGGATGTTGGTTCGGGGTGGGCAGGGAGGGAGAGAGGACAATAATTGTGTGTGATACCGTGTGCTGGGTGTTGTTTTGATATTTCTTGGTGTCTGTGGGTGTGTTGCCATGTAGTTTAGTGGGTGGTCTTGGTTCGTGGAGGCTGCTGCCAGGAATTGAGTGCCTCTCATGTCCAGATGGTCTTTGACTTTGAGGATTTTGGTTTCTTGATGTAGGTGATCTGTGGGTGCAGTAGCTGTGCAGCCTGTAATGATCTTCAGGGCTTTGTTTTGAATAGTCTGTAAGGTCTTATGATGTGTTTCAGCTAGGTTAGAAGCCCAGGCTGGGCTTGCGTATTCCATCACTGATCTTATGTATTGTTTATATACTGTGGTGGTAGTTTCTTTGTTGTGTCCAAATTTTGTGTGAGCAAGTGACCTGAGGGCGTTAAGTCTGGGTGTCAGTTTCTTTTTAATGTTTGTGGTGTGCTGTTTGAATGTCATATGAGTATCATATGTTACTCCTAGGATTTTGGGTGTGTGTGTATGTGTTAGGGGTGTGTTGTTTATGGTGAGTTGAGGGATGTATTCGTGTTCTCCTGTCCAACTTGTGAGCAGGGTTGCGGTGGATTTGGCTGGGGCTAGATTAAGTCTGTTTGTAGTGCACCAGCCATGTAGTGTGTTGAGATAGGGTTGAAGGAGATCTGTTGCTCTTTTTGGGTCATGGTGTGTGCATGTGAGTGTTATGTCATCTGCATAGGAGGCTAAGTTTATTTGGGGCGTATTGGGTGTAGTTATATCGTGCATGTACAGATTGAAGAGTGCGGGCGATAGGACGGATCCTTGTGGGACTCCGTTTGGAAAGTTTCTGATTTTAGATGACTGACCGGCAAAAGATACGTGTGCACATCTGCCTGCTAGGAAGTTGGCCAGCCACCGTTTTGTGTTGTTGTGCATGTTTGTGTTGTAGATTTTGTTTGTTAGGTTGTGGCGGGGGATGGCATCGAAGGCTTTACTAATGTCGAGTGTGGCTAATAGTGATCTGTGTGGTGGTCTAGCTGAATTGATGCCGTCGAAAGCTCTTTGTGTAAGGTCTGTGAGAAGAGTGTTTGTGGAGTGCAGTGGCCTAAAGCCATGTTGTGTTGGAGCTAGGGGTAGGTCAGGTGTAATTAGTTGTAATACTAGGCGTTCCATGACTTTGGAGGGGGAGCAAAGGAGTGTGATGGGGCGGTGCGAGGAGGGTAGCGTGGGGTCTTTGTTGGGTTTGGGGAAAGTGATGATGATACCATGCTTCCAAATGTCTGGTATTGTGTTGTGTGAATAGCTGTAGTTTGATATGTTAGTGAGTGCTTGTATGCCTTGTGGTCCCAGGTGTCTGAGGTGTATGTTGCTTATGTTGTCTAGGCCACAGGCGGGTGAGTGCTTGAGATTGTTGATGATATGCTTTGTCTGGTGATTGGTGAAGGGTGTATAGTCAGGGTCTGTGGGGAATTGTCTCTTACGTCGGATGACACGTCGGTCGTCTTTGTGAGGTTTTAGGTGGCTGACATGTGAAAAGTGATTGATGAGAGTGTTTGCTTGTTGTTTACATGAAGGAGTAGAGTCTGTTGTTGTGATTGCAGCATGTGATTGTGTTGTGTTGCTGTTGGAAAGTGTGATGCTGTTTAGTGTTTTGTATAGTTTTTTGGGGTTTGTTTTGTGATCAAGTGTTTGTAGGAAGTTATTCCAATTTAGTTTTTGTTGTTCTTGTATTTTGTTGTTAGTTTGGGTGTTGAGTGCTTGAATTTGTTGTGTGATGTCTTGTGTGTGGGGTGCTGGGGAGTGTTTCAGTATGTCGCGTTGTCTGATGAGGTTTTGAATTTCTGGTGTGAAGTTGGGGTTGGCCTTGTTGATAGTATCTGCTCCCTTCGCCCTCAGCTTGACTGTTTCTCCTTCGTCTAACGTGTTTGAGCAAATGCCGCAGGGATTATGCACCACCTCTTCTTCCATGGCTTCGGTAGATGTCGCACCAATCTGTTGAAACAAGAAACAAGATGATGGGATTAGTATAGGCCTAGGCAAAATGTAATAGACAATAATGTGCAGTAAAGGTAGGGCTTGACCTAGAACAAATTGCAATAGAAGGTTTTTTGGCTGTAAGGTTTTTTGGCTGTAAATTAACCACTTTCCAGGTGTCCAAAAGTTGGAAACTTTTTATATGTTCATCAGAGGGACCTAATAAACAAGTTAAAGCCAAAAAACGTTGTTTGTAATACATTTTTAGGGTCTAGGAGCAACCAGAAAAAAGTTATCTGTAAATTGAAGCTTTGGACGGCGGCCATCTTGAATTTATGCAAATTAACCACTTTCCCGGTGTCCAAAAGTTGGAGACTTTTTATATGTTCATCAGAGGGACCTAATAAACAAGTTAAAGCCAAAAAACCTTCTATTGCAATTTGTTCTAAGTCCAGCCCTACTTTGACTGGTCTATATCTAGACATTTATTCTTACTCATATTCTCAGGCTTTATTTTCAGCGAAACCCCGCGACAATCCTATCTTACCTTTGGATACCTTTGGATGTGTTCGCCGCTCTTCTAGCGGCACCAAGGAGCGCGACGCCCCTCGTTATGGGTGGTGATTTATTGACCAAACACTCCTATCATTCATATGACTATCAAGTTTGCACTTGAAATGTTCTACCGTTCTTGAGCTAACCACACACTTTCACAACTCTGTTCCCAAACCAGTGCTAACCTATATCTTTTCTAAAGCAAAACTTATCCAATTTGAAGCCATTTGAACGGGTAATCTCGCCGTTATTAAGCCTTAATACCTTATTTATATCTCCCTGGTTGATATACTTGGCATCCACTTAAACACCTATATCATAATCTCCTATACATCTTCGTCTTGCTAACGAATGCAAGCCAAGGGTTATCAGCCTCTCCTCATATGATACATTTCTAACAATGTGGATCATTTGCGTCATTCTTCGTTGGACTGCCTCCAGAGAGTCAATATCCATTTTATAATAAGGACACCAACACTGAACAGCATAGTCCCAGTGAGGTCTCACATTAGGTCAGGTTAGGTTAAATAGAAATATAGTGTAATTATAGCAAAATATAGAAGTACAATAAATATAACAAATTTATTAACATTATTAAATTCGTGAGTAATAAATAATTTAGGAATAAATCCAGGATAATAAAGTTGCCTAATTAAACATGTTGATATAATTTCATAATATGCGATTTTTTCCTACTCCGAAGAATGTTTTTTTTTTTCCCAGTACCTTTTTTTCCTGTGCCTTTTTTTCCTACATTCGGTCCGCACGGCAGGTTTATGTACCAGACGACGTTGATACGGGTCATACGGCTTTGATACGGATCATACGTCTTTGATACGGACAACACGATTGTGATACGGCGAATTTGCGATGGAGACCAGGCTCAGACGATTGTTTACAGTTGCCAGGGGATTTTCGCGATCTTTTGAACAGCTCAAAACTTCGTATCGACCCCCAATACGTCGCTTGGACCGTGCGAGTCACCCACGGCTAATTTACGATACCCTCGATTATGTTGCCGATTTGCCGTATCAGGCTGACATTTCGAGTCGGGAACTCGCCTTGAGGGGCATTCGTGTCAGTGTGCAACGACCTGGTACCCGATACGTTGTTTGGACCGTGCGAGTCACCCACGGCTAATTTAAGATACCCACGATTATGTTGCCGATTCGCCGTATCAGGCTGACATTTCGAGTCGGGAACTGGCCTGGAGGGGCAATCGTGTCAGTGTGCAACGACCTTTAGGCGCAATAGGGGCATTAGCAAAAGAAAGTTATCTTTCACAAGTCCTGTTCTACCGATACCAACTCGTTGGGTCTGTGAATTTGGTTGTCAACAGTGACTTTGAAAGCTATACTGTTGATACACGTATTGGTAATTGGGCTGCTTCTATATCAGCTCATCTTGTTGCTATAAATATATGAAATTAAACAAATACCTTATTTGTAACCATTTCTCTGTCATTCGAAAACTGCTTTAAATGCATCATCAATAACGTATAAATAATAGTTTTGGTAATATTCTTTTATCAGAAGCTGATCTATGTATAAATATATTTTAAGAATTGGTATTACAATTAAATTCCTATGGATAATGATCTTAAAATTGTATGATAGGTCAGATGAACTAGCCAGGGCATATTCTTTAAGTAATGATATTGATCGCAATCTTGACTTTGTTTAATAGTATTGTAAGGCTAATTCGTAACGAACAGCATGAAAATGTTTTATGATATAAACATAAAAATAAATACCAGTATATTTATCTTTCATCACTCGACCATGCAGGAACAGTCGTTGTTTATGGCTCAAAAATAAGATAAATCGACTGCTAGATGTTACAACAGCTAACATTAGAATCGGTTGAAATTGATCTGGGATAATATATTACCCACAAATGGCAGTACAATAAAATGTAAGAGCTGCCATCCAAGGTATTGTACACACACACATTACAACATTTTGTAATGAAACATGAAAACAATTCAGAAGTCTACCAATAAAACGTTTTAGAGATATGGACAAATATTTAATACATCAGAGTGTGCTTTCAAAGACCTTGTACACATATCCATACATTACATATTGAAAGTAAAGGACCGTATTTCGTGGTGGTTACAACTTGAGAACAACCCTAGTGTATTCTATCTATGTAATCACAACAGTACCTGTGTAATGTAATGGGGTACAGAACACATGTTGAATGTGTATCTATCTATATTTATACAATGCTACAATATAATGATTATCGTTTATAATGTAATACCTATATATCAGTAAATGCTACTATCCTATTAATTGTCATTTTATCTACAACATTGAAAACATATTTTATATGTTAACCTCTCAGAGCTTTAATTTTGAAATCAGTACTATGTTTTAAATTAATATAATTTGCGAAGCCAATAATCACGTACTTTTATAGATCTGCAGTGTGCCTGTATGCACAAATGATATGTACATATATGTAAATATGTATACCAGATCTACAGGAGAAAACTATATATACATAATTGAGAAATCCCCATTGAATTTGCAAATTCATTTTAATCCAATGACAAAAATGTTATGCCAATTATGTAATCAAGAGGCCAGGGCCTACTGTTTGCGATTGGAATATTTTAATTGGTGTTGAATAAATGTATCATATCAATCTCTCTCTCTAACACACACTCACACACACACACACACACATCAACACCGTCAGATCAGATCAGATGAAGGTATTAAGGGATAAGCCTTTATGTAGAGAGGGGAGAAGGGGTGTTGGAGAGAGAGTCACAACAAGCTATAGACAAACCAATCCCATGTATAGACGCCTGTATACTCTCCTTCTCTCTCCTATACATCTCCTCCACAATGGTCTCCCTCGTCGCCTGTCGGGTATCAAGGGGTCTACTTTGTGGCTTCTGATCCTTTGAGTGTGGTGGGGATAAACCGCTGGCCTAAAAGGGAGTCTAATCCTACAAAAAGGGTGTTGTTGTTTTTTTCTGGTGGTCGGCGTGTAAAAGGGTCAGAGAGAGAGCGAGAGAGTGTGTGTGAGAGAGAGAATGTGAGAGAGAGTGAGAGTGAGAGAGTACGAGAGTACAATGCGTATTCTTCCTTAATAACTAGATCACACGCGATCTTTGGTGACCGTGATGTGCCGGAGTTTCAACCATAGTACATATTTATTGGAGATGCATATTGTATTGGTGAAACTATATTGGTGTGTTTGTGTGTGTATGAAGTTAGCAGTATTGGATTGTAAACGTGTAAACGTTAAGACGATGAGCAATAAGATATGCAAAAAATCATAAGGAAATGTGACCACCTGGAAAAGTTTGTGTTTCATCCCAAGGATGTAGAGAACGAGATTGTCCAGTGCAGTACACTCATTACAGAGAATGCAGAATACTATCTACTCCTTTTACTGATCTACTAATGACCTACATAGAATCTGCAAGGAAAGCTTGTTCCAAGTAGAGCTGATCATGTATGTCAAATATATTCCAAATATACTAGCCTAGTGTTGAACTTCTTCAGCTTAATTTCCATCCTTGGTTGTGTTTAGTGTTCGTATATAGGCTTAGCATCTTAAGTCTACAGGAGAGAGCGAGAGAGAGAGATACTATAGCTTAGGAAGGCCCTTCCCAGTCAATACTAACGAACATTATTCCTTTATATTATACACTCAGTGTAAACCACTCCTAACCTTCCTCAGCTTGCCAGATGAGCCGAGAGGGGGAGTAATTTGGCCGAAGTTTGATAATTAGCTTTGCTCATATCCACTGGCGGCTGTTATTGTTGCAGCCTGTTTTGGGCAGATTGTATAGTCGCGGACAGAAATTTCTACCCGACTTTAGGAGTCACAATTATGATACACTGTTGAACTATTTTCATAAACTGCTTGAGCCACACGGATAACATTTCTGAAAATCGCTAGTCAAAGCTCACTTCCTTGTAAGTGTTCAAGTGTTTATGACCACGACTGTACATAACTTCCTGTCCACAGCAGCTCAATCACACTCCCAAGTCTTGGCCAGGCGTCTCCATAATTTAGAACAGTGTTGAACATTCAAGAACAAAGCTTACTGTATATTCTTAAAGTTATATTTAATGTTTTAGTTTTAGTCATTCCCTCTACTGTACATCAAGAGAGGATTATTCAATTGTCCCTACCAATAAGTGGCCGCTACCACAGATTCCCGCCTTCGGGCATTTTAAATGTCGACACTCTGGCTTTATTTACCACTGAGTAGCCTTCCAAACAGAAAGAATATGCTGCATGTTGAAATTGTTATGCCTACCATACATTCCAACCATTGAATGCAGTTCCAAATTATAATTGTAAGATAAAGATAACCGTGGCCAACGTAGATTAATAGTTATAATGGGGTTATTATCGCCGGGAAGAGATGGGTGGCTGATTTACGACAATTTAGACTTTTGAGAATGTTTAAACTTCATATCTGCTTTATATGAACATTTATTTGGCTACCAAGCTATATGGGTAATGGATATAGGTCCATATTATAATATGCACAATGCATGATTATAGAGATCACCAACATATTTTAGAGATGGAATTAGTGTGGAAATATATGCCTGATGAATGAGAAGACCGATGTCGGCTCTTGGTCATTTATGGTGGGTTCACACATTCACGTATATTGCTCCCGTCAGCTCCCGTCTGTTGTAAACGAAGGTATATTGGTAGTTGGCAACCGATTACGTAAAACGTAATGGCATAATACGCAAAACTTTAATGAAATTACGGCCAGTCGGGGGGGGGGGGGTACTCTCGCATGGCGCGAGTAGAAACGAGTAGCCCACGTGGGTCGGGAATGTTGTTGGTGCGGCCAAGGCCGCAAGGTTGCTGATTCGAGTCGAATCAGGAACGTGGCTCGCCCTCACGTATGTCAAAAGACGGGGAAACTTACGACCGACCAGGCCACCACGGTCGTCTGACCAGAGCATCCTCGTCGGACGTAGCAGCTACCACGTGAGACGAGAGCTGCTCTCGTCAAATCGTAGAAAGTTCCAGTCGAACATGGAAGTATACGTTAGTTAGGCCGCATCTGGCAGAACCGCCGCACTGCGGGTTGGCGGGAAGACGCGGCATCGTTGTACGAGGGGACAACGGGACCAGCGAGGGACCCTCCAGTCACACCTCTCACCACACCGGAGCAGCAACCAACAAGCCAACCCTGCCACCCTCTGCACCCTGCCGAAAACAAATCGTAGCAGCGAAACGACTGCACCTATGGCTTTCATATTTTTACCACATGTACCTTACCCTTTAGGCTACCCACCACAAAAATCCCAAATCCCTCCTCCCACCCACTCGCTGACTGTCGGTCCCGTCAGAAGGAAAAAAAAGGAAAATCTGTGGCGGCGAAACGACTGCACCAATCGGTTCCATATTTGTGTGAAAAGTCTCTTACCCTTCTGCCTTCCCCCCACCACACCCCCAACCTCCTCCCACCACCCACTTCTAGCGTATCCGTACGAAGAAAAGGAAAAAAAGGAAAATCTGTGGCGGCGAAACGACTGCACCAATCGGTTCCATATTTGTGTGACAAGTCTCTTACCCTTCTGCCTTCCCCCCACCACACCCCCAACCTCCTCCCACCACCCACTTCTAGCGTATCCGTACGAAGGAAATGAAAAAAAGGAAACTCCGTGGTGGCGAAACTACCTCACCAATCGGCTTCATATGTGTAACACAAGTCAATTACCCTTCTACCTTCCCCCAACCAACCCCAAAACCACCCTCCCACCCATACATTCCGATACCATAAAAGTCTCTGTAGTCTATAGTGTCTTTTCAGCTACTTTCGGGACCATCGGGGACCTGATTTCTGGCGAGGGGAGTGTTTTTTTTACCATTTCTCTCCCAACTTAATAGATTTAGCCAAAAAAAAAAAAAAAAAATATGGCACTGGCAGAAGCACACCGTCAAAATTGGCTGGCACTCAGCGGGTTACTCCTCCAGGATGAATTCCTCGATGTTACTCCTCCAGGATGAATTCCTCGATGTTGTTCATGGTGCCGATGAAGGACTGGGAATGGGAATGGTGTGGCCAATTCCTGCCCTTTTGTAGTTCCCAGATTCCAACCCAGACCTACGTGGTTGACAAAGACTGTCTTTGTCTGTGTTTGGTCAGACGGGGTGTGCTACGATTGGCCAGAAACCGGTCGAGGTACGACCTAACAAATCCCAAGACATGCGGCCTCATCTACGCCGGTCTTGAGGGGGCGTGGCGCATGGGCGTGGCCTGTGTTCCCGCAAATCGTGCAGCCCATGAGGTCGAACGATGCTTACGCAATGCTTACAGTACGTGTAGTTAGTTCAATACGACGTACCAACTGCCGTTACGTTACATGTCTGTCGGGAAGTGCAATAGAGGAAGAACGGGCGTTCAACGGCAGAAACTACTCGCGTCTTTACATAAATTGGCGATACGCCGGACGGGAGCAATATACGTGAATGTGTGAACCCACCATTATTGGTGGGTTCACACATTCACGTATATTGCTCCCGTCCGGCGTATAGCCAATTTATGTAAAGACGCGAGTAGTTTCTGCCGTTGAACGCCCGTTCTTCCACGTCTATTGCACTTCCCGACAGACTTAGCGTAACGGGGCCAGTGTTACGTCAGACGTAATGGAGTCGTATTGAACTACGTACGTGTTTGCGACGTGCGTAAGCATAGCCCCGTTCGACCTCATGGGCTGCACGATTTGCGGGAACACAGGCCACGCCCATGCCACGCCCCCTCAAGACCGGCGTAGATGAGGCCGCATGTCTTGGGATTTGTTAGGTCGTACCTGGACCGGTTCTGGCCAATCGTAGGCACACCCGTCTGACCAAACACAGACAAAGACAGTCTTTGTCAACCACGTAGGTCTGGGTTGGAATCTGGGAACTACAAAAGGGCAGGAATGGCCACACCATTCCCATTCCCAGTCCTTCATCGGCACCATGAACAACATCGAGGAATTCATCCTGGAGGAGTAACATCGAGGAATTCATCCTGGAGGAGTAACCCGCTGAGAGTAACCCGCTGAGTGCCAGCCAATTTTGACGGTGTGCTTCTGCCAGTGCCATATTTTTTTTTTTTTTTTTGGCTAAATCTATTAAGTTGGGAGAGAAATGGTAAAAAAAACACTCCCCTCGCCAGAAATCAGGTCCCCGATGATGGTCCCGAAAGTAGCTGAAAAGACACTATAGACTACAGAGACTTTTATGGTATCGGAATGTATGGGTGGGAGGGTGGTTTTGGGGTTGGTTGGGGGAAGGTAGAAGGGTAATTGACTTGTGTTACACATATGAAGCCGATTGGTGAGGTAGTTTCGCCACCACGGATTTTCCTTTTTTTCATTTCCTTCGTACGGATACGCTAGAAGTGGGTGGTGGGAGGAGGTTGGGGGTGTGGTGGGGGGAAGGCAGAAGGGTAAGAGACTTGTCACACAAATATGGAACCGATTGGTGCAGTCGTTTCGCCGCCACAGATTTTCCTTTTTTTTCCTTTTCTTCGTACGGATACGCTAGAAGTGGGTGGTGGGAGGAGGTTGGGGGTGTGGTGGGGGGAAGGCAGAAGGGTAAGAGACTTGTCACACAAATATGGAACCGATTGGTGCAGTCGTTTCGCCGCCACAGATTTTCCTTTTTTTTCCTTCTGACGGGACCGACAGTCAGCGAGTGGGTGGGAGGAGGGATTTGGGATTTTTGTGGTGGGTAGCCTAAAGGGTAAGGTACATGTGGTAAAAATATGAAAGCCATAGGTGCAGTCGTTTCACTGCTACGATTTGTTTTCGGCAGGGTGCAGAGGGTGGCAGGGTTGGCTTGTTGGTTGCTGCTCCGGTGTGGTGAGAGGTGTGACTGGAGGGTCCCTCGCTGGTCCCATTGTCCCCTCGTACAACGATGCCGCGTCTTCCCGCCAACCCGCAGTGCGGCGGTTCTGCCAGATGCGGCCTAACTAACGTATACTTCCATGTTCGACTGGAACTTTCTACGATTTGACGAGAGCAGCTCTCGTCTCACGTGGTAGCTGCTACGTCCGACGAGGATGCTCTGGTCAGACGACCGTGGTGGCCTGGTCGGTCGTAAGTTTCCCCGTCTTTTGACATACGTGAGGGCGAGCCACGTTCCTGATTCGACTCGAATCAGCAACCGCGCGGCCTTGGCCGCACCCACAACATTCCCGACCCACGTGGGCTACTCGTTTCTACTCGCGCCATGCGAGAGTACCCCCCCGACTGGCCGTAATTTCATTAAAGTTTTGCGTATTATGCCATTACGTTTTACGTAATCGGTTGCCAACTACCAATATACCTTCGTTTACAACAGACGGGAGCTGACGGGAGCAATATACGTGAATGTGTGAACCCACCATTAGGCCAAGTTAAAGAGTACAAGGTATTGCCACCACAGTCTTTAAATTTGCCTTTCCCGCGCAGTGACGACAAACACACCCCTTCCCTCACTCCCTCAGTGTTTTCACCCATTTGATTTGTGAAGGTCGTGCCCATCTCTCCTGAAAAAAGGGAAGTTTGTTGTGCATAGCCCCGATGTTCTGCTGTGTTGCTTTGCGTAAGCAAGTGTGCAGACATGCCCAACAACTGTGCAGTGTTTGGGTGTTTCTCAAACAGGAAAAAAGCAAGTGATAGGCAGATAACTTTTCACCACTTTCCTAAAGACGACGAAACAAAGAAGAAATGGATTCACCTTTGTAAGAGAGCAGACTATATTAATGATGCTAATGCAATGATATGCAGCTTACATTTTGAGACAAGTGCATATGAAAGAAATCTTAAATATGAATTACTTGACCTACCAGTACCCAAATCACTGCACAGGATAAGAGCTGGTGAACTTCCAACTCGTCACTTACCAACATCAATAGGTGAGCCTTAATTACTATTTTTAATTATATATCTAGTTACCCGGTACTTTAAATATATAAATAAATAAATAAATATATATATATATATATATATATATATATATATATATATATACGGTATATATATATATATATATATATATATAATATATATATATATATATATATATATATATATATATATATATATATATATATATATATATATATATATATATACGTTTCTAATCTCTCAGTGGGGATCGACCATCAGGACGATAGCCGACGCTTTAATCAATTACACAATTACACAATCAATTTACAATTTCATATGCCCCGACAGAGGATATACTTGAAAGAAAGAAAGAGGAGTTCTGGATGAATGTGGAGGCGTGCCTGGAGAAGTTTGACAAGAACGAAAGAATATTTCTGATTGGGGATATGAATGGTAAGGTGGGTGATAGGAAAGTTGAGGGAGTGGTGGGAGGGTGGGGGGTACCATCAGAGGTGAATGGGAATGGTAGTGCACTTGTGGACGTATGTGTGGGGAGGAGGCTGTGGATAGCCAACACCTTCTTCCGACACAGAATGATCCACAGGTACACGTGGAAACGGATGTTGACGATGAAGGATAAGACAGTGGTGGAACGAAAGTCATTGATTGATTATGTATGTGTGGATGAACGAATGAAGAAATCTGTGATGGATGCTAGGGTGTATAGGGGTATTGGAGGGGGTCTGTCTGATCATTATGTAGTGGTAGCTAAGGTTAGGATACAAAAGAAGTGGGTGAGGAGAGCGGGAGGGAGGCGAGAGGAGGGTGGAATGGTGAGGAGGGTGGAGAGGTTGCAGAAGGAGGAAATCAGGGAGGAGTACAGGAGAGCAGTGGAAAGACGACTAGGTGGGTTCGACCTGGAAGTTGTGGAGGAGATGAGCAAGGTGTTTAAGGATGAGATCTGTGCAGCATGTGAGGAGGTGTGTGGAGTGAGGAGAAGAGGGAGGGGAGTGAAAGGTACAGCATGGTGGACAGAAGAGGTAAGAATAGCTGTGGAAGAAAAGAAGAAAGCATATAGAGAGTGGTTGGGTAGTAGAGGGAATGAAGATTCCGAGAGACAGAAACGAGCGAGGTACGTGGAGAGTAAGAGGGTGGTGAAGAGAGTAGTGAAGGAAAGTAAGAGAAGAGTAGATGAGGAATTTGGAAGGAATCTGAGTGTAAAATGGAGGGAGAGTAAGAAACTGTTCTGGAAAGAAGTCAAGAAAGTTAGGGAAGGTAGCAAGGGAAACAGTAAGGGTGTGAAAGATAAGAATGGGAGAATGCTAGCGGAGAAGCAAGAGAGAGTCGAAAGATGGAGGGAGTACTTCAGTGAGTTGCTAAATGAAAGGAATGAAGAGCCAGCAAACATAGCTGGATATTGGTATGGGAGGGAGAAGAAGAGAAGTAGTGGAGGAGGAGGTGGGGATCAGGAGGTCAGAATGTGGGAAGCCATGAAAAGAGTGAAGTTGGGGAAAGCACCAGGAACAGATGGAGTGTGTGGGGAAATGTTGAGGTATGGTGGTGAGATAGTGATAGAATGGGTATGGAAAATGTGCAAACTAGCATGGGAGAAGGGGAGTGCACCCGATGACTGGAAGATTGGCATAATAGTCCCCCTATATAAGGGCAAAGGGGAAAGAGGAGTGTGTGGTAACCACCGAGGAATATGTCTTCTAAGCGTAGTAGGGAAGGTATACAGTAGGGTAGTGATTGAGAGAGTGAGAGTGAGAACGGAGAAATGGATAGGCGACGAGCAGGGAGGTTTTAGGAAGGGAAGAGGATGTGTAGATCAGATTTTTACCCTGAATTGTGTTGTGGAGAAGTATCTGGAGAAGAAACAAAAGGTGTATGTTGCCTTTATGGACTTGGAGAAGGCCTATGACAGAGTGGATAGAGAAGGTTTGTGGAAAGTACTTAGAATATACGGAGTAGAGGGCAAGTTGCTGAAAGCAGTGAAGAGCATGTATGAGGGTGCAAAGGCGGCAGTACGTGTGGAGAGTGAGCAGAGCGAGTTCTTTGACCTGAATGTTGGTTTGAAACAGGGGTGTGTGATGTCCCCGTGGTTGTTTACTGTATATATGGATGGAGTTATGAAAGAAATACTATCAAGAGCAGTGGATGTTGGTGTATCGCTGAAAAGGGAGGGAATTGAGTGGAAGCTACCTATACTGCTGTTTGCGGATGATACAGTTCTGATGAGTGATAATGAATGGGAGTTGCAGGGTCTGGTAAATGAGTTTGGAACAGTGTGCGAAAAACGGAATTTGAAGGTAAATACGGGGAAGAGCAAGGTTATGGTCTTCGAAAGGGGTGAAGTCACAGAGTGTGAGGTGAAGCTGAACGGTCAGGCTATGGAGATCGTCAACTCTTTTTAAGTATCTGGGCAGTGTGTTGAGTAAAGATGGGACTATGGATGAAGAGGTGCGGGAGAGGATACAACAGGGGAAGAGGGTTGTAGGAACGCTAAAAGCAGTAACAAGAAATAGGGTGGTCAGTATGGAAGTGAAGAAGTCCTTGCATGACAGTGTGGTAATCCCGACACTGACTTACGGAAGCGAAGCATGGACGTTGGTTGACAGACTCAGACCAAGAGTGAGAGCAGTGGAAATGAATTACTTAAGGAGTGCGTGCGGAGTTACATGGAGGGATAGACAGACTAATGAGGAAGTAAGAAGGAGGTGTGGTGTGGAGGTAGATGTGCTGGAAAGTGTGAAAAGGAACAACTTGAGATGGTTCGGCCATATGGAACGTATGGAAAGCGAGAGAATGACTAAGAGGGTGTACGAGAGCGAGGTGGAGGGACAGAGGGGGAGAGGTAGACCGAATATGAGGTGGAAGGATGGAGTGAGGAAGTACATGAACGAAGGCGGTGCTGGTTGGGGGGAGGGGCGTCGACTGACTGGGGACAGAGGTGCATGGGGGCGGTTCGTTCGTGGCCACCCCTTCGGGGATCACGGCGTCAGGCAATAGATAGATAGATAGATAGACCACGGCAGTCTGCCGTCTGCGGTTCGATCCCCACTGAGAGATAAGATACATTTAGTGGCTCACGTGTATTTGTGATATATTCTCAATATATATATATATATATATATATATATATTTATATATATACAGTATATATTATATTGAACTGAGGTTATTTATGATTACTTCTACAGTATCTAGGCTTTCACATACAATAGCCAACACATGAACCTGGTACATGTAGCCTGCAGTACAGATATAGTTGAATTGATTATCCTCACAGATTTGTTTATTGTTTGAAGGTGGCTATGCTCTTTTACATACTTGAATTAATGTTAAAAGTGGGTAAGAACAATACTTTATCCGAGTTATCTAAGATACCTTGTATAAATTTGTCTACATGGTATTTTATTGCTGTAAGATAAACTAACTTCTAAATAGCCTACACCTTAACACATGTAATACTAGCGTTTATCCAGCTAAGTTAAAGCGCGATTTCTTAATAAGCATAAGGGGAAAATTAGAGTAAGTAGTGTGTCTTGGCGAATCTATTTTACCGTGACTGTACATTCTGAAGAATAGTGAACAATAGGTAAACTTTAAAACAGTGATTGGTTGAGGGTGGGGGATATGTCAATAGAGAGCGTTGCCTCCACACTTGTGTGTTCTTAGTTTCTTCTAAATTGTTTAATACTTGATGGTACTACATAATGAAATTAGCATAACATTAAAGACAAATCTATACCTATTCCTTGTAGTCATTCAAATTACTTTCGCAAAGTAAAAATTATACAAAACATAAATACACAAGATAAATTATTTTGGCATCAAGATGTTTCTTCCCGTCCTCGCCTCACTTGACACACATACACACACACACACACACACACACACACACACACACACACACACACACACACACACACACACACACACACACACACACACATTTATATATAAGCATTAACAGGGACAGAAAATCAGTGTATATATATATATATATATATATATATATTATAAAATATGTGATTTTGTGTTAAGTTGATACAATACAATGATGACAATAATTGACCTTATTTGCTCCCTAATATGTTGACAAAAGAAGAATAGCAAGGCCAACACATGACAAAAGGAGAGAGAGAGATAGAGAGGCAGGTAGTTTTGGTGGGTCAGGCTGGACAATGTTTTTGACCCCGAGAGAGAAAGAAAGAAAGAGTGAGGTCAGTAGGTGCGTCTGACGTCACAAGAACTGCGCGTGTCTATACCTTGTATTCTTTACCTTGATTTAGGCTACACCAACTTTACAACGCGAACAAAACAAAACGGGATCTGGCTGTATTGTTGGTAGATTCTATTGAAGTTCTGGAGGTAACACATTACTTGTAAAGGTGGCTGTACGAGATGCCCTAAATAGGTTTCACAAACTATACCCACTTAAGGCCGTGGGACTGACACAGGCAATTAGGATTAATGGAGAGAGATAGAGAGGGAGAGAGAGTAATCTTTACCAGATACATTTTACCATCATCACCTAAGCCTCAATTAATGGCCAGTCTGGGAAAGATATTGAATCTCACATAATTCAGAGCTTGATTTTTGAAATATATATAATAATTGTACACGAGGCATAGATAAAAGGGGTATTTACCGATTTAAAGCATGGGGTCAATAGGAATGGCTCGGAAAATATTTTGAGCATTGAACGAATTTATAATATAATAACTGTATTTCCTGTTAACCCTTTCAGTACATTTTAAGTGTATTCTGGCTACTATTAGACAATTTTATTCAGTTTGAAAAGGACTTCCAACAATTATCAGCCTTCTAACTGTAGCACTTAACTCTTTTTACTAGCATTCTTAAACTGCACAAAAACGTTTAAATGTAGCTAGAATAGAATATTAAAGACCACCGGTAAACAAGGGTTCAACTATTCATAGTGAGGCCGTGACGTCAGGTCACGTGACAATAATAAACAAACCAAGCCTTGGCCCTTTGGTACGTGGCTGCCGCGCGCTTGTACACAAAGAGACTGGTCAAGTTTGTATTGTACCAGGCTGTTTTAGCACACACGGACAAGACAATGTGCTTTTGTATTGATTTCAAACAATCAAAGATGTAAGGAAAATATATTAAGGAAACAATAACAAGTTTCAAAGCAGTAACATAAAACAATATGATGAATAGATGATAAGACTGAATATTGAGCTCTCTCCTTTAATATGTGTGGATGTTTGGATTATTATGAACATATCTTAAGTAATTTTACCCACATATATATAGGCCTAGTTCATTCATAAAACTACAGATGTATACAGTACCTATGAGATGGCAACGGTCAATAAGAGTCAACAAACATTATTATTTTGTATATAAAGCGCAAAGCTCTTTATCATCCATCGCCGTCTGGAAACTGTCTAATATCTTCTTGTATAAGGACTAGGCTTAACAATTATCTGTACTGATATTTATTGTCTCATTTTACACAATATATTTGTATACACATTTATGTTTATCGATATATTAGGGAGGTAACCGCAATTCACGGCAAAGCGTATACCATTAGCCTACTCTAGATTACCGTATCCTACGCAAAGCCAACTGAAAACAAAAGATTAATAGGACACCAACAATCTATTAACCACATTAATGATGTATATGAAATGTCTGTTATGGTGGATGGGTGAGGGTAGGGGAGATTTTTCGTGTGTTTTCGACCATTCCATTCTTACACAAGATATGTATATATCAATCTATTTTACCTTCCATAATGAGAGACAATACGATTCATCACGAAGTGTAGCCTACCAGCTGATATATAACAAACGTATATATTATATACTAAATGAAGAGACAACGAATAATCGTGTGTCTTTAGACCTCTTCATATAGATTCACTGTATACATATACGGTACAAGTATATCGTTTGCTTCAACAGACAAATTCCATGATAAATAGCATAAGGAACAAAGCACAATATAAGGCATTGATCTTGGTACAATGGCAAAGCTGTTAGATGTAAAGTAAGAACATAAGAAAATGGGAGTCTGCAGAAAGCCGATTGGCCTAAGCAAGGTAGATCCCTGTCCCACACAACCCCAAATCAATTACAAAGCCCAATTATAGGCTCAACACTCTAATACCCTGAGGATCATCTTACCAAAACGGTTAGAGATTTACGCAGGATTATGGGGGTCTGCAGAGCGCTGATTGGCCCAACCCGGCTGGTCCCCCTTCACACCCAACCCTTCTCGTCCATATGCTTATCCAATTTTATCTTAAAGCTCCCTACAGTTTTAGATCCCACTATAGCACTTGGTAGTCCATTCCACCCATCTACAACTCTGTTACCAAACCAATATTTGCCTATATCTTTTCTGAAACTAAATTGATCTAATTTGAAACCATTGGTACGAGTTCTTTCGCTATCACTGAGCTTTAGTACATTTGTCATGTCCCCTTTGTTAATCCCACTAACCCACTTGAACACCTCTATCATATCCCCTCTAACTCTGCATCTCTCTAACGAATGTAAACCTAATTTCTTCAACCTTTCTTCATACGGAAGATTTCTAATATTATGGATCATTTTTGTCATTCTACGCTGTACTCTCTCCAATGAATCTATGTCCATTCTGTAATAAGGACACCAAAATAGGGCAGCATAATCCATAGGGGGTCTCACTAATGACAAGTAAAGTTTTAAGATAACATCAGCAGTTCTGTTACTCACACTCCTAGATATAAGAACATAAGAACATAAGAAAATGGGAGTCTGCAGAAAGCCGATTGGCCTAAGCAAGGCAGATCCCTGTCCCACACAACCCCAGTTCAATTACAAAGCCCAATTATAGGCTCAACACTCTAATACCCTGAGGATCATCTTACCAAAACGGTTAGAGATTAACGCAGGATTATGGGGGTATGCAGAGTGCTGATTGGCCCAACCCGGCTGATCCCCCTTCACACCCAACCCTTCTCGTCCATATGCTTATCCAATTTTATCTTAAAGCTCCCTACCGTTTTAGACCCCACTATAGCACTTGGTAGTCCATTCCACCCATCTACAACTCTGTTACCAAACCAATATTTGCCTATATCTTTTCTGAAACGAAATTTATCTAATTTGAAACCATTGGTACGAGTTCTTTCGCTATCACTGAGCTTTAGTACATTTGTCATGTCCCCTTTGTTAATCCCACTAACCCACTTGAACACCTCTATCATATCCCCTCTAACTCTGCGTCTCTAACGAATGTAAGCCTAATTTCTTCCACCTTTCTTCATACGAAAGATTTCTAATATTATGGATCATTTTTGTCATTCTACGCTGTACTCTCTCCAATGAATCTATGTCCATTCTGTAATAAGGACACCAAAATTGGACAGCATAATCCATATGGGGTCTCACTAATGACAAGTAAAGTTTTAAGATAACATCAGCAGTTCTGTTACTCACACTCCTAGAGATGAACCCGAGAATCCTGTTTGCCTTATTACGAACGATTATACACTGTGTTCTAGGCTTCAATTCATTGCTAACAAACACACCTAGATCTTTCTCACAGTCTGAATTTTCTAATTCTAAATTAGCTAGTTTATATTTAACATTTGTATGCATCTTCCCTATCTTTAATACCTTGCATTTGTCAATGTTAAACTTCATCTGCCAATTTACTGACCATTCATGTAAGGTATCTAGATCCCTTTGGAGGCACTCTATATCTCTATCTGAATCAATTGATCTCCCTATTTTAGTATCGTCTGCGAATTTACTTATCCTACTAGTTATACCTAAATCTAGGTCATTTATGTATATAAGAAACAACAGGGGACCTAATACCGATCCCTGGGGGACACCACTTTTGACTGCTCCCCACTCTGACTTGGTACCATTTATGCTGACTCTCTGTTTCCTACCAATTAGCCATGACCTAATCCATCCCAACAACGATCCTCCTATTCCATGTGCCTCAACCTTTCTCATCAATCTCTCATGAGGGACTCTGTCGAAAGCTTTACTGAAATCTAAATAAATAATATCATATGACTTGTCACTATCTACTGCTTCATATACCTCTGAGAAAAAGCTAAGCAAATTAGTAAGGCAAGAACGTCCCTGAGTGAATCCATGCTGAGAAGAATGTATTAAGTTAAATTTGTCTAAGTGGCTTCTAATTTTCCTAGCAATAATAGACTCTAGCAACTTTCCTATGATTGATGTGAGACTAATGGGACGGTAATTGGATGCTATCGATTTATCATCTTTTTTGAAGATCGGAACTACATTTGCAAGCTTCCAAGCTTCTGGAACTAACCCTGTTTCTAAAGACTTGTTAAATACAAATGCTAATGGGCTACTTAACTCATCTCTGCATTCTTTTAATACTCTAGCATATACCTCGTCAGGACCAGGCGATTTTTGTGGTTTCAGTCTGTCAATTTCCTTAAGCACATCATTTCTACTTATACTAACTGTACTTACCATATTTTCTATACTATCACTATATACCATATTGACTTCTGGAATCTGTGCCAAATTTTCATTAGTGAAAACGGAAAGAAACTGACTATTTAATGTACTGCACATTTCTAAATCATTTTCTGTTATTTCTCCTATTGAAGTTTTTAGGGGGCCTATTACATCTCTAACTTTAGATTTATATAGTTGGTAAAAAGCTTTAGGGTTATTTTTTGAGTCACTGGCTATCCTTATTTCATAATTTCTCTTTGCTTTCCTGATTTCCTTTTTGACCTGTCTTGATAGAGTCTGATAGTATATATGTAGATGATTTTCGCCTTTCTTTATTTTTCTATATATTCCTTTCTTTTTTCCTATAAGATCTATTAGCTTATTAGTCATCCATTTTGGTTGGTTCTGCGGCGATCTAAATTTTCTTTTAGGGATATATTTATTTTGAGCATTGTGGAGTGAAGCAATAAACCTGAGAATCCTGTTTGCCTTATTACGAACACCTATACACTGTTTTCTAGGCTTCATATCATTGCTAACAAACACACCTAAATCTTGCTCGCAGTCTGAATTTTCTAATTCTAAATTAGCCAGTTTATATTTAACATTTGTTTGCATCTTCCCTATCTTTAATACCTTGCATTTGTCAATGTTAAACTTCATCTGCCAATTTACTGACCATTCGTGTAAGGTATCTAGATCCCTTTGGAGGCACTCTATATCTCTATCTGAATCCAATTGTTCTCCCCATTTTGGTATCGTCTGCAAATTTACTTATCCTACTAGTTATACCTAAATCAAGGTAATTTATGTATAATTATAACAAACAACAGAGGACCTAATACAGATCTCTGGGGGACACCACTTTTAACTGCTCCCCATTCTGACTTCGTACCATTTATGCTGACTCTCTGCTTCCTACCAATTAGCCATGACCTAATCCATCCCAACAACGCCCCACCTATTCCATGCGCCTCAACTTTTCTCATCAATCTCTCATGGGGGACTCTGTCGAAAGCTTTACTGAAATCCAAATATATTATATCATATGACTTGTCATTATCTACTGCTTCATATACCTCTGAGAAAAAACTAAGCAAATTAGTAAGGCAAGAACGTCCCTGAGTGAATCCATGCTGAGAAGAATTTATTAAATTAAATGTATAAGTGGTTTCTAATTGTACTAGCAATAATTGACTCTAGTAGCTTTCCTATGATTGATGTAAGACTAATGGGACGGTAATTGGATGCTATTGATTTGTCACCTTTTTTGAAGATCGGAACTACGTTTGCAAGCTTCCAAACTTCTGGAACTATACCTGTCTCCAATGACTTGTTAAATAAAAATGTTAATGGGTAACTTAACTCATCCCTACATTCTTTTAATACTCTAGCATATACCTCATCAGGACCAGGCGATTTATGAGGTTTCAGTCTGTCAATTTCCTTAAGCACATCATTTCTACTTATAGTAACCGTACTTAACCTATTTTCTATACTATCGCTATATACCTTACGGACTTCTGGAAACTGTGCCAAATTTTCATTAGTGAAAACGGAAAGAAATTGACTATTTAATGTACTGCACATTTCTAAATCATTTTCTGTCATTTCTCCTATCGAAGTTTTAAGGGGACCAATTACATCTCTAACCTTGGATTTATATAGTTGGTAAAAAGCTTTAGGATTATTTTTTGAATCATTGGCAACCTTTATTTCATAATTTATTTTTTCTTTCCTAATATCCTTTTTTACCTGTCTTGATAGATTCTGATAGTAAGCAAATAGGTGAATTTCGCCTTTCCTAATTTTTCTATATATTTCTCTCTTTTGTCCTAGAAGATCTAATAGTCTATTATTATTCATCCAATTGGGTTGGTTCTGTGTTGATCTAAATTTTCTTTTGGGGATGTATTTATTTTGTGCATTGAATACTGACTCGATTAAATTATCGTATGTATCTACCAAGGTTGACGTCTCTTCCTGACTTAAGATGACAGGTGCCTGAGAAGGGGTACACTCATTTGGACACCTGGATCAACTTAATTTTTTGACCATAGGGTCAGCTAATAGGGCTCTTCTTAACCCACCATAATTGGCTTTTCTGAAGTCAGGTATTAATGTTGTATTCTCTCTGGTATTACCTTTCCATTGTATATTAAAATACACAGAATTGTTGTCACTATTTCCTATTATAGGTGGTCCCCTATCTCTACATTATTTACCATATGTTCATTGTTACTGAAAACTAAATCGAGAATATTATTACCTCTAGTCGGCGTATCTATGAATTGAAATACAAAACTATCTTGTACTACCTCTATAAACTCCTCAGAATCAGAGTCTCCTATTTGATGCTGCCAATCTATATTCGGAAAATTAAAATCCCCCATAATGCACACATTGCTAAACCTTGATGCCATTTTAATTTCCTCCCATAATGACGTTCCGTCACTTCTACTCATATTTGGCGGTCTATACATAACTCCAATAACTATGGTCTCACTACCTTCGTTAACCTCTACCCAAACACTTTCATTATCGTTATTTAGTCTAATACCTGATTTAATACAGCTTTTTAATATACTCCTGACAAACACTGCTATACTGCCACCCCTCTTACTTGTTAGGTCATACTTAAACAAACTATATCCTGGTATATCAAATTCTGCTAAAAAATGCCTGGTTTCTGTATTTATCCACGTTTCAGTTAGCGTTATTATGTCTATATTTTCTTTGCTAACAAGGGCTCTAAGTTCGTTCATTTTGTTACATAGACTCCTACAGTTTGTGTAATATAATCTCAATTTACTTCTTTTCTTTATACCTAATTTACCTTTATTTCTAACGACATTTCCATCTTCCGTTGCACCATCACTACTATCATTTGCAATATAGTCATCATTTTTAGCATGAGACTGAATATCCTTATCGCTTTCGCCTGACGCTAAAATTGTTCCATTTAACCTCTCATTTACACTCTCAATATTTCTGTTCAAAACCCCACAACCACCTTATCTAAAGAACTGGTAATGTAGAAACCCCTAACCGTGAAAGATGAACCCCATCCCTTGCGTACATCCCATCTCTCCCATAGAAACTATCCCAGTTATCAATGAATGGTATTTCTTTTTCTTTGCAATATTTCTCCAAACGGCAATTTACACCAATCGCCCTGGATGTCCATTCCTTGGGAACTCCTCTTCTGGGTAGGATACAATGTACTACAGGGATCCCTCCCTTCATCCTAACCTTATCTAACACATCCCGATACTGCTGCAGCAGTTCCTCACTTCTACCCTTACCAACATCGTTACTCCCGGCACTGAGACAGATAATGGGGTTATCTCCACTATCTTCCAAGATGTGGTCCATCTTCTCTAAAACCCTCCCAACTCCATGGCCAGGCAGACACACAACCTTCCTAAGTTTAGTGCGGGTAGCCCTAACTAAATGTCTTACCATGGAGTCGCCCACAATCGACACAGACTTACCTTCTCGGGACACAGATTTACCTTTCCCTCGGGAGGATCCAGGAACTGCAGTTGGAGAACCCCCGGTGGTGGCAGAAGCTCCCTTGGTGGTGGTGGTGGTGGTGGTGGTGGTGGTAGGTAGCACAGCGTCAGCGGTTGGAGCTGAGTCGGCGGCAGGCACTTCGGCTAACCCTCCCTTATCCTGACTATCTTTTCCCTCACATTCGTCTCGCAAAGGAGAGAATGTATTTGTCACACTCATACCTCATGCCAGTCTTCCAGTCATCGGGTGCACTCCCCTTCTCCCATGCTAGTTTGCACATTTTCCATACCCATTCAATCACTATCTCACCACCATACATCAACATTTCCCCACACACTCCATCATGCCACTAGGATATCTTTGAAATATTTGTGTACGGTAGTAAAATAAAAAAAACTAAATAAATAAATATATTAATAAACTTAAATGCAGATCTACAGCTGTCCACACGTCCGACTGGTACAGAAATACTTCAAATTATACTAGTTCAGCCAATTATCAGTTCATTATTACACAATATATAATATAACCTTAATTTATTATTCATTTGGTAATGTATATTTATATGCAGGCTCGCTATCGCTCGCCAGGAAATAATCGACACCTAAATGGCATGAAAGGTCTTAAAATTGACAACGAAATGGGGTGAAAGGTGTTAAAATCGCCAAACTAATGGGCCGAACATCTTATAATCTCAAAACTAGTGGGGCTAAACATTAGGGAGAAGGGGGTCCAGAAAAACGGTCTACCTGATTTGATTCAGTCCGGGATGCATATAGCCCAACTGCCTTGGGGTATTAATGTCTGAAAATATGGGTTTCAAAGTACATAACCTGGTCAAAGTGGCGGCTGCGAAACGTCTAACGGGTTGGATTCTGCGTACTTTTAAAACACGCGGTGAATTGCCTATGATAACGCTCTTCAAATCTCTAGTGCTACCGCGGCTTGAATACTGTAGCGTATTAACATCCCCATACAAAGCAGGTGAAATAAATGACGTAGAGAGTGTACAAAGAAATTTCACTTCGCATATAAGTTCGATAAAACATCTACACTATTGGGAGCGTTTAAGAGCACTGAATATGTACTCACTGGAACATAGAAGAGAACGTTGCCTAATAATATACACGTGGAAAATCGCAGAGGGTTTAGTACCAAACCTACATACTCCGATAGTCATGAAATTCAGTGATAGGAGAGGCTGGGAATGCGAAATTCCCCGGATGAATAACAGGGGTGCTATGGGCTCTCTGCGAGAGGGCTGGTTATCACACAGTGGCCCACGTCTCTTCAACAAACTCCCACGGCGAGTAAGAGACATGAGGGACATCTCGTTAGACAACTTCAAGAGAGCCCTAGATGTCGAACTGCAAAAAGTGCCAGACGAGCCCATTCTCGCAAGGGAGCGAGCTGTCGCTTCAAACAGTCTACTGCACCAAATCACCACCCATAACGAGGGGCGTCGCGCTCCTTGGTGCCGCTAGAAGAGCGGCGAACACATCCAAAGGTAAGGTATTATGGTTCGGCACCACTGGTGAGAACGGTTCCGCGCGGCCTATTTAACGGTTAGGTTAGGTTAGGATTTAAAACTGTGGTCTCATTCTGTCTTCTCTTTGCCGCGCCATACGGTACGGTAAAATATGCGCGAGTTTAGCTGAGTAAGCCATTAAATAGGCCGCGCGGAACCGTTCTCACCAGTGGTGCCGAACCATAATACAGTTGGGCTATATGCGTCCGGGATAGCTTAAAATATCTGAGTGTACCGTCGCGAACACTTGAATACCTCCTAGTGATTTATTTAAGTATTTTCTTGATAGTTGACCACTTGCAAGTTGCAGGGTATAAGGAAAATGGAATCATTATATTGTGATAGACCGAAAACAAAATATATATATATATTTATGTGTTCACTATAACCGTATTTAGCTTGTACTTCTGCTTACTATAGTTAATTAAAGCTCTAACTTTCATTGTTTTCGTTGTTTTTGTATTTTCTTATTTTTATTTTTCACGAGAGGGAAATCAAATTGAATTTTTGAGGGTGGGACTTGTCGAGTATGACTGCATACATACATAGCTAGCTGCTACATACATACATGCATACATTTAGGAGCGAAATGAATACAATAGTCAGACGTATTATTATTCCTCTTAAAAATAGGTGTACAGAGTACATAATATACTAAATTGAGACTGAAAGGTAAAACTTCTGAAAACAGATTATTGGTTATCAAGAATAAGTTATTATAAACCTCGAGAGAACACTAATTTTAATACGCAAATATTTCAAGACAATTGACTCAATCTATAAATATATTTTATCAAATAATAATGATAATAATATTAATAATAATGTGTATTTCAGGTATGTGTGTGGTCCCCTTTACTACCCAGAGGTAAGTGTGTGGTAGAGTACAGTTAACATCAATAGTGTGTAGTAGAGTACAGTTAACATCAATAGTGTGTGGCAGAGTACAGTTACCATCAATAGTGTGTGGTAGACTACAGTCAGCATCAATAGTGTGTGGTAGAGTACAGTCATCATCAATAGTGTGTGGTAGAGTACAGTTAACATCAATAGTGTGTGGTAGAGTACAGTCAACATCAATAGTGTGTGGTAGAGTACAGTTAACATCAATAGTGTGTGGTAGAGTACAGTTAACATCAATAGTGTGTGGTAGAGTACATTTAACATCAATAGTGTATGGTAGAGTACAGTTAACATCAATAGTGTGTGGTAGAGTACAGTTAACATCAATAGTGTGTGGTAGAGTACAGTTAACATCAATAGTGTGTGGTAGAGTACATTTAACATCAATAGTGTGTGGTAGAGTACAGTCATCATTAATAGTGTATGGTAGAGTACAGTCATCATCAATAGTGTGTGGTAGAGTACAGTTAACATCAATAGTGTTTGGTAGAGTACAGTCATCATCAATAGTGTGTGGTAGAGTACAGTTAACATCAATAGTGTGTGGTAGAGTACATTTAACATCAATAGTGTGTGGTAGAGTACAGTCATCATCAATAGTGTGTGATAGAGTACAGTCATCATCAATAGTGTGTGGTAGAGTACAGTCAACATCAATAGTGTGTGGTAGAGTACAGTCATCATCAATAGTGTGTGGTAGAGTAGTCATCATCAATATTGTGTGGTAGAGTACAGTCATCATCAATAGTGTGTGGTAGAGTACAGTCAGCATCAATAGTGTGTGGTAGAGTACAGCTAACATCAATAGTGTGTGGTAGAGTACATTTAACATCAATAGTGTGTGGTAGAGTACAGTCATCATCAATAGTGTGTGGTAGAGTACAGTTAACATCAATAGTGTGTGGTAGAGTACATTTAACATCAATAGTGTGTGGTAGAGTACATTTAACATCAATAGTGTGTGGTAGAGTACAGTTAACATCAATAGTGTGTGGTAGAGTACAGTCATCATCAATAGTGTGTGGTAGAGTACAGTCATCATCAATAGTGTGTGGTAGAGTACAGGTAACATCAATAGTGTGTGGTAGAGTACAGTCATCATCAATAGTGTGTGGTAGAGTACAGTTAACATCAATAGTGTGTGGTAGAGTACAGTTAACATCAATAGTGTGTGGTAGAGTACATTTAACATCAATAGTGTGTGGTAGAGTACAGTCATCATCAATAAAATGGACCAATGTAAGTAGCGGGGTACCCCAGGGATCGGTACTAGGACCAATTCTCTTTCTAATTTACATCAACGACATAGATGAGGGTCTCACCTGTACAATCTCAAAATTTGCTGACGATACAAAAATTGCAAATAACGTACTCTCAAAAGAACAAGTTGATGATATGCAACACAATCTAGATAAATTGTCATGTTGGGCCCAAATTTGGCAAATGAGTTTCAATGCGGATAAATGTAAAGTACTACATATCGGATACCTAAATGAGAAAGCAAACTATTCGATGAATGGCACTCAGCTTAAGAATGTAAACAGAGAAACCGATCTGGGAGCAACAATATCGAGCAACCTAAAACCGAGTCAACAATGTTCAGAAGTTGTTAAGAAGGCAAACAAAATAATTGGCTTTATAGGCAGGTCATTTGAGCATATATCCAAAGAAGTTATCCTAACCCTTTACAATTCCTTAGTCCGCCCTCTTCTGGAATACTGCGTTCAATCCTGGTTCCCTTATTACCAAAAAGATATAAACAAGCTAGAGCGAGTTCAACGTAGAGTTACCAAAATGATACCTAGCCTAAAGAACAAACCATACGAAGAGCGTCTTAGAGAATTAAATCTATTTCCTTTAACCTAGCGCAGATTAAGAGGTGACTTAATTCAAGTGTTCAAAATCATCAAAGGCATCGATAATGTGGACTGTATTAAGTACTTCACTATCGACCAATCTAATTACACGCGGGGAAATGGTTGCAAAATAATTGATAAATCTTTTTACTCACACGAATCTTAGAATTTCTTCTTCAATCGAGTTGTCAACTTGTGGAATGGGCTTCCCCGAAACGTTATAGACTGCATCACCGTTGATTCATTTAAACTCCGCCTAAACAAATATCTCGCATCAAACCCGCGACTGACTGCATTTGTAAATGAATAACTTTATTTTATCCCCCCCTCAGTTACTAACCCATCTGTCCCCTACTAACTTCCTAATCCTGCCACGGACATTAGTTCCAGGGCAGTAATTCCCTTTCCAATGTTCCCTTACCCACTCTAAACCACTGTTTGGACACTTGATCCTCAGTGTTTTGGAGGACAAGCAACCTAGAAGGGTCACTAGATCTGTTGTTGCTTGATTTCCTTTGTACTCATTTGTACTAATAGTGTGTGGTAGAGTACAGTAAACATCAATAGTGCGTGGTAGAGTACATTTAACATCAATAGTGTGTGGTAGAGTACAGTCATCATCAATAGTGTGTGGTAGAGTACAGTTAACATCAATAGTGTGTGGTAGAGTACAGTCAGCATCAATAGTGTGTGGTAGAGTACAGTCATCATCAATAGTGTGTGGTAGAGTACAGTCAGCATCAATAGTGTGTGGTAGAGTACATTCATCATCAATAGTGTGTGGTAGAGTGCAGTCATCATCAATAGTATGTGGTAGAGTACAGTCAGCATCAATAGTGTGTGGTAGAGTACAGTTAACATCAATAGTGTGTGGTAGAGTACAGTCATCATCAATAGTGTGTGGTAGAGTACAGTCAGCATCAATTGTGTGGTAGAGTACAATTAACATCAATAGTGTGTGGTAGAGTACAGTCAGCATCAATAGTGTGTGGTAGAGTACAGTCATCATCAAAAGTTCACCCACAACAGAACTATCATTGTAGAATGTTAGTATGTGTTACTATAATTTGGCCTTGACAGTCCTCCTGTAAGTATATCCAGTAGCCTCTGACTACATTGACAAACATGTACGTAGAATTAACAGTAGAAGACCGTAACTAGTATTATCAATGGTTTGCTTAAGTTTATGACCGTTGAAAATATGGTATTATGTTGATAATTGTACGGTCTGTCCTGTGATCATAAAGGATTGGACTATATTTAACTGCACAATACGGTTTCACGTCGTCCAAGTGTCGATTCACTTCCAATAATCATCAACGTTTCTAGTGGAGGCAGAGGTTGCGTCCCATTGAACACATCAAATGGGTCAATCACAATATATAGATCAACTATCCTAGAATTATGTCCATTGATTTGCTGGTAGCACAACCTGCAGCAAACACCCTGGCCAAAATACCAAGTATCATGCCTGTCTGTCTGTCTGTATTGAGTCGGGGTTCATCTGCAAGTGTTAATTAGGACCTCGCTTATTATTGCTTCTGTGGTGCTGACTTTATCGAGAGAAACAAATTATTACCATTGATTTGTGCTATTACTGACATTCCTAAGGTTTTAAGCCCAACTTTTTCAACTTCCTTTGTGATCTGCAACATTCTTGCACCTGGGAGGCATATAACTTTTCCCACACCACGGCGAAACTTGACAAAGTGAAACTCAAGCCCTTGGACCTGAAATTCTCCGAAGGAGAGTGAGAGAGAGATTGAGAGTGCGTTTTACAAGGAGTTACAAGGAATATTTGTATCTCGGAGACCTTGCGGTCCATTCCGGGGAGATACTCGAAGTGAAAGGAGAGAGACTGTTTAGTGCACTACTCTCATTACAGAGTGTACAAAATACTATCTACTCTCTTCTTGAACCTGTTTAACTTATTTATTCTTTTTGCTACCTCCTCTGGGGTACATCTAATTCTGCTAAGAACTTCACCTCCTGGACTAGGCATGTTACTGGTATTTTCCTTTGTAAATAGCGAGGCAAAATAGTCGTTTAGGGATTTAGCTATATCAGTGTCAGAGGTTTGTAGTTGGCCTGCTGGATCCTTTAGAGGTCCAATGCTACTTTTGAATGGCTTCCTGCTGTTCACATAGCTGAATAACTCTTTAGGACTCTTTGCAGAGGGCTGCAACCATGAGAGAGAGAGAGAGAGAGAGTGAGTGTCGTAGCCCACAGGTAACCCAACCAAAAAAATTGATATATTCCCAGGCCTCTTTTCCTCGCCTCACCTGTTTATGTTATCACATTAATCTGGTGTCATTAGTTTTGTATTTAATTTAGCTAACACTAGACGGTTTTGTTCAGTTTAGGTTCTTTCAGAGTGAGGGGTTAATAAAAAGAGCTTCTATTAACCCTTATTGCCCAAGGTATAGAAGGATGCAAAGACACTTCTTCTGTTCTAGCCTTTTCTTCCACTTTATTTTACATTGGGTTTAGCAAATTTAGTAAAATTATGTCCTGACCACTTTGTATGGATCGTAAGGTCTGTTGATCATTGCAATTATGTAAATCTCTCACTCTCACTCTCTCTCTCTCTCTCTCTCTCTCTCTCTATATATATATATATATATATATATATATATATATATATATATATATATATATATATATATATATACAGTATATATATCCTGTGTGGTGTGTATATGTGACTGGTGTGTTGCGGTCTGTGTGTGTGTGTACAAAGGAGTACAAAGGAAATAAAGCAACAACAGGTCTAGTGACCCTTCTAGGCTGCTTGTTCTCCAAAACACTGAGGATCAAGTGTCCAAAGAGTGGTTTACAGTGAGTAAGGGAACTTCTGCCCTGGAACTAATATCTGTGGCAGGATTAGGAAGTTAGTAGGGTGCAGAGGGGTTAGTAACATAACACAGTTATAAGTGATCTTTCGTATATCTGGTAAAAAGAGATTACCGTCTTAGTTATATATTTACACAATAATCCTTGATGAATTTGAGGGGGTAATAACATAAAGTTATTCATTTACAAACGCAGTAAGTCGCGGGTTTGATGCAAGATATTTGTCTAGGCAAGGATTAAAAGAATCAACGGTGCTGCAGTCTATACCGTCTCGGGGAAGCCCATTCCACAAGTTCACAACTCGATAGAAGAAGAAATTCTTAGATTCGTACGAGTTAAAAGATTTACCAATAATTTTGCAACCGTTTCCCCGCGTGTAATTAGATTGGTCGATACTGAAGTACTTACTACAGTTCATATTGTCGATACCTTTGATGATTTTGAACACTTGAATTAAGTCGCCTCTTAATCTGTGCTGGGTTAAAGGAAATAGATTAAATTTTCTAAGACGCTCCTCGCTCCTCGTATGGTTTGTTCTTTAGGCTAGGTATCATTTTGGTAACTCGTTCCAGCTTGTATATATATTTTTGTTAATAAAAGCATCAGGATTGAACGCAGTATTCCGGAAGAGGCCGGACTAAGGAATTGTAAAGAGTTAGGATAGCCTAACTTCTTTGGATTTATGCTCAAATGACCTGCCTATAAAGCCAATTATTTTGTTTGCCTTCTTAACAACTTCTGAACATTGTTGACGGGGTTTTAGGTTACTCGATATTGTTACTCACAGATCGGTTTCTCTGTCTACAATCTTAAGCTGAGCGCCATTCATCGAATAGTTTGCTTTCTCATTTCGGTATCCGATATGTAGTACTTTACATTTATCCGCATTGAAACTCATTTGCCAAATTTGGACCCAACATGATAACTTATCTAGATTGTGTTGCATATCGTCAACTTGTTCTTTTGAGAGTACGCTATTTGCAATGTTTTTATTGTCAGCAAACTTTGAGGTTGTACAGGTGAGACCCTCATCTATGTCGTTGATGTAAATTAGAAAGATAATTGGTCCTAGTACCGATCCCTGGGGTACTTACATTGGTCCATTTTGATGCCTTACCGTTTATGACTACTCTTTGCTTTCTGTCGCTGAGCCAATTTTCTATCAATTTCAACACACTGTCTTATATTCCATGCGCTTTTAGTTTTAGCAGTAAACGTTTGTGGGGAACTTTGTCAAAGGCCTTTTGAAAATCAAGGTATAAAATATCTACAGCTTTACTCTCATCATAGAGGTTGAGGATATCGTGGAAGAAGTCTAAGAGGTGTGTTAAGCAGGAACGTTTTTTACGAAAGCCGTGTTGAGTATCTTTAAGTATGTTATTTTCCTCTAAGTGATTTACGAGTCTGTCTCTTATGAGTGTTTCTAGCATTTTACATACAACTGAGGTCAAGCTAATTGGACGATAGTTACTGGGTAGGGATTTGCTGCCTTTTTTTAATATCGGTGTTACGTTGGCTAGCTTCCACTGATCAGGCATAGTTCCAGACTGCAAGGATTTATTGAATAGCAATGGCAGTGGTTTGGAGAGCTCATCCTTAGCTTCCTTTAGAACCCTAGGTGAGATTGCATCAGGTCCAGGCGTTTTATTTACCATGAGTTTATCATTCTAAACATTCCAATACTTCTCTCTCTGTAATGGTGATATTGCTTAGAACATCTGAATTATCAATTTGAATCGGCGATGCTGTAGGGATATCTTTGAGGTCTTCTGTTGTAAAAACTGATGCAAAGAAGGTATTGAGGGCATTACTAATTTGTATTTCGTCTTTGGTGTATTCTCCATTTTCCTCGACTAACAGTCCAACAGTTGAAGTAACTACTTTTTTATAACTATAACTATAATATATATAACTATAGAATTCTTTCGGGTTTGTTTTATTTTGATTCACAACATGTAACTCCAAGGATTTTTTACGTGTGTGTGTGTGTGTGTGTGTGGCTGTACGTGTAATTTGCCTTTAATTTGTTGTTAATTAACTACTAAGCCTATATATGAATGTGCGCATGTGCGTGTTTGTGCTTAACTTGTGCGTGTGTGTGAGACTGTATATGTCCATGACTGTGTGTGTGTGTGTATGACTGTATATGTGTGTTAATCATCCTCCCCCTGAGCCTACCCTTTGTGGCACCACAATACGAAAAACTGGTATACAAATAAATTAAAGCTTAATGGAAAAAAGTAAATGTTCGAAACAGAAATAGTTGTGTATCAATTTTTTGTATATACCCTGGTAGAAAGAGGCTGTATCAAACATTCTGTCGTTGCTTTGATAGTTTTAAATGGAAGGTTCATGTGTCCGTTAGTCAATATCTATGACCCTGTCTTTAGTCAAACTGTATTTTGTTTTCAGTCAGTCGTGGCTGAATGGATGAAAACTGGACCTAGCACGTTGTAGGGCATGAGAGGAGGGACGTACAATACACTATATATATATATATATATATATATATATATATATATATATATATATATATATATATATATATATATATATATATATATATATATATATATATATATATATATATATATATATATATAGAGAGAGAGAGAGAGAGAGAGAGAGAGAGAGAGAGGGTGTCACACAATACTCATGTCAAACTTCAGAATATGATTATACAGACGATTGTAAGCATAAAATGTTCTATACCAAAAATGTTAAATCTCAACCGTTTAAGAGGTATTGAAGGTTATATATAATGTTCTCCCCTGCATCGCTATAATGGACTCTTCCATGTCAAATAGTTTCCAGCAGGTCGAAAATGAGCTAATATGTCTATAATAATTTTACAACTTACAGGATTATAATTCGTTGATAATAACATGGAAAAATAATTGCAGTTAGATAGGGGTGTGGTAGGCTCTAAGATAGCTAGGCCACCCTATTGGGGAAATACTTAAGATAATGCCATTTTCAACAGGCAATATCTCTGTAACAAATAAATTTGGAATTTTGCTTATAGAGCATTTTATGCTTAGAATATTTTTTCTAACATAATCCTGAAGTTTGGCACGTCTATTTATAGACACCATATATATATATATATATATATATATATATATATATATATATATATATACCGGTATATAGATATATTTATATATATTTATATTGTTTATTTTGCGGTATTTTAGCTATTTACTCTAGCTTTAATTCTTGCTCCTGATTATGTTGAGGTATTTTGTCTATTAATCGAGTTTTAATTCTTGCTACTATATATTTTCAGGTATTTTAGGCTATCACTCCAGCTATAATGTTCAGGTATTTTAGGCTATCACTCCAGCTATAATGTTCAGGTATTTTAGGCTATCACTCCAGCTATAATGTTCAGGTATTTTAGGCTATCACTCCAGCTATAATGTTCAGGTATTTTAGGCTATCACTCCAGCTATAATGTTCAGGTATTTTAGGCTATCACTCCAGCTATAATGTTCAGGTATTTTAGGCTATCACTCCAGCTATAATGTTCAGGTATTTTAGGCTATCACTCCAGCTATAATTGTTCTTCTGTTTATTTTGAGATATTTTAGTTCTATATTCTAGTATTAATTCGACTATGTTCGCTGTGCACCTGTTAATTGGCTACCCAGGTTGTTTGGCTTCCTTGCGTACCGTACCCGTATCATACCCCATCTGGACATACACAAATTAACAACTGGTCCTAATTATCACTTTAACCCTTTCAGTACCTCGGTGGGAGGTTAACCCTATGTATTCCGAGGGTTGGTGTCTTAATGCCGCCTCCAGTTTCGCCCCATTAGTTTGGCAATTATAGGATGTTTCACACCGTTAGCTTGGCAATTATAAAATATTTCATCCAATTCTGATGTTGAATTTTGTTTTCTGGGCAAGTGATATACTACAATTAAATTAGGCGTTATATGACTGATATGTGTTTCCCCTTCAAATTCTTCACGAATTTCCCATACAGTAGTTTCAGTAAGTTGGTTGCAGATGTTATTCCCGTCACGTAAGCGAGCGGAAGGTGTATTAGTCCTCGGCTCACTCTTGTTCTTCTTATTGGGCCTATAAAGTTCTGAGGCAGTTTCAACCAATCTCTCGAAGTGAGGGCAACACGTGATAGAGAGGAGAGAATATTGTGAAAGAGGGTATATTAATTATGGAGATGCAGTTGACTGTTCGTCTCATTGCGGACTCACAGCCTAGAAGCCGCTACCCAAAATATTCCTGAAGAGTGGACTAACTTGACTGCAGCCCATAATAGCTCTGCCGCCTAAACGGCTTTATGTACAAACTGGCACCATGGCCCAAAACTGGCCCAAGCAGCTCCCCAAAACAATCCTATGGACTAATGGCCATTACGGCATAAAATGACCCCATTTAACAGCCTATTACAGGCACTACAGGCACTACAGGCCCAATTCAGCCACAATCAGGGAGAGAGGGACAAGGAGGGTTTGGAGAGACTTGGGTAGTCGGGACATTCGACGGAGATGTTGATTGCTTTGTAACGCTTGTTCTTACGTTACACCCACTCTACAAATCAATAATATCTGTCACATGTTAGACAAATTAAGTACGGTACCGTTAAGCGTTTAATAGTACCATATTAGAAAGACTCTAGCGACATCTAAACAGTTATAATTTATAAATGCCACATTCTTATTAACACTTTCAGTATTATGCTGCCACTATTTGTCTTTGCTATTATTAGATGACTTTGCTCAGTTCGGGAAAACAAACTAATACCGTAAATTGGAAAAGGCTTACCGGGCGAGAAATATCATCATCTATCAGCTATTTCTCTAACACATAGTCGCAGAATAGGTTACTACTGCATCTCTTATTTATGTTCATAGCTTCATTTCATTATTTACGATAGTGGTCAATATTAAAATCAAGTCACACCTCATTAATCAAGTTAGAAACATGACAGTTCCTCGGCTGGTCAAGATGAACAGAGTGTAAGCTATATAAGTACATTGTAAATAATAATAAAATAAATAGTAGGTATACATAATGTAGCTACATGATAATAGTTAGGTATTATCATGGTGATTTACCCTTGGTTACTTGATATATCTCTCCATCCATATTATTATTGTGTACAATTTAGTAGCCTCCTATTCAGTTATTAATAAAGTAGGTGAAGGGGGGATGAAGCTTGTAGCCAGGTAGATATAAACAGAGTATACTATACAGAGAGTGTGTGTGTGTTGGTGTGGGTCATTGTGGAAGGTTTGTGTGTGGTGAAGGGGGATGAAGCTTGTAGCCAGGTAGATATAAACAGAGTATACTATACAGAGAGTGTGTGTGTGTTGGTGTGGGTCATTGTGGAAGGTTTGTGTGTGGTGAAGAGGGATGAAGCTTGTAGCCAGGTAGATATAAACAGAGTATACTATACAGAGAGTGTGTGTGTGTTGGTGTGGGTCATTGTGGAAGGTTTGTGTGTGGTGAAGGGGTCTCCGTGGGGGGTGGGGGGGGTCGACCACACGGTCAACCACAGAATGAGGTGAACAGAGGGGGGTGGCAGAAGGAGATGGGTGGGGGGGAGGGGAGGACTAATAAAAGTCAAAAATAGGATAACACGAGAGTTGCAAGAAGTTAGAAGGCATCGCTAATATCTCGAAAACGAATTACACTGTAAGTAGTAAGTACTGTACACTGATACCGAAGATGATTATTTTGATAGCATGTCTTGTGCCCCATTGCTGGGAGATACACTGGTTGAATTAAGTAGTTTATAGTGTCCAGTGTGCAAGCCTCAAACTGTGCACAATACTGTAATTCTCTTCATAAATTGCTTATTTGATTATTTACAAATCTTGAGGGAAATATGCTTCAAGTACAACCGACCAAAATTTGGCAAAAGTGTCTATACATACTAGTGCTAAATGTCTTTAGCTCTAACCTCCATCTATGGTTGCGTGTTACATTATGGCATTCATACACTATCAATCATGAGGGCGCAAACATGAGTGACATGACAATATCAAACCTATTTAATACATGGTTCCAGTGAATTGTGTAAGTTTTCATCACACACGACGGTTATGCCTGCACAAACACCAAGCTTGTTATGCCTGCACAAACACCAAGCTTGTTATGCCTGCACAAACACCAAGCTTGCGCACTCAATATTGACAGTGTATGGAGGCCTTTAGTTTTAAGCCTAAACATCATGGTATAATCCACTTTGAAAAATTAATTTAGTTTGTTAAATGCTTAAATGACCTGGCCTCGTATTTTACATGTTTCTAACTAAAAGAACCATGAACTCTCTACCTGTATGTATAGCTCAGTCTGATAATTGAAGGAATTAACTTTGTAGCCTTAGATTTTATTCTTCTCTTCTTCCCTTTCCTGAGCGTTGGATACCAGAATTAAACTGTTTATATTAGAATGAACAATAGCTACTAGACCATCATGAAACGTAAATATTTTATCTTATAATATGGTGCAATAATATCGGGCCTTTCTTCTCGATGTACTGTACCGCTCGAAGAACTGTAGGTTACAACTTATCAGAATATCCTATTAAAGAATTCAATCCCTTTTAGATATTATACAATAGTAATTCATCTTATTTGTGACTAGCTTGGCTGATTTGCATCACCAAGCAATTCTTCAAGTTTAGTGGCATCTGCCGTGTCTTGGATCATTCGCCCAGTCCGTGAAGATCCGTTTTGATTTGCTCCAATCCTTTTGGGTTGCTTAGAACTTCATTTGTTTATTGTTTACGTTATTAATAATGAAAATAATGCACTACATTTCTCTTTTGCATATTTTATAGTATCAATTTTAAATTTGAATATTCATTAATCCAGTAAGCTATTAGAATCATCTACCTTTTCCAAATGTCAGATAAGTGTGATTCAGTAGCCAAACCTGATATACCAGAGTTGTAAGAAGGTTCATCACTTGAAATGATAAAAAAGCAAAAACAAAATTGATTGAAAATAACATAATTAAAAGGTCGCCACCAAGACCAAGCTAGATATCTTATTAATATACATACTATGCAATTGACCTCTTAATCATCCTATTGACCGACTGTTAAGATCTCAACACGAAACAGGACCAACAATTACATGTAAAGCGTTCCTTGACATTCCTCATCCTACAGTAAAATATCAGTTCGCCTAACCTGTTCAATCCGATGACGATATTTAGTATTTCATGTGGCTAACTTACTACGACTTTCTTCATTTTACAAAATAGATGGTTACAAAGACCTAATTGAACCCTCTTATTGTTGAACGGGATTCATAAGTAGAATAACATCGTTTGTAAGTAGTTAAACTAACATTCAGTTTAATCCTCTCAACAAATGGGAACGACCGGAGGCAATTAATCTTTTTTATTTAACTCTTACAAGTTCCGACTAAGCATTTTGTTTCTATTTATTGGATATTATTATACGATTTTATTCAGATTAGGAAAGGTAGATGGCAGTCAGAGGGTTGATTGGACCAGTTTTTACCCTTTTATCTCCCACAGATCCTTCCTAAACTATATATAATCGTCTAAGGATAACCAGAATAAACTAGCAACATGCATCATAATCTTCAAATGGTTAAACAAAAGAGATATACTAAATACAAGTTGAAAGACAGGGACAATATGATTTTAAAACTGGAATTTAATATGAGAAAAAGAAACGTGAAACTTTACATGCAACTGCTTTGTTATGGCCATTGTTATCACTTCCAAAGACATAAAAGATTACTGTTCACCTCTGTGGGGTGGAAGTGGAGTGGTTGCATTGAGGCAGTTGGACAAAATTCAAAATAAAGCTATTAGATTAATCAATAACCCTGCAATCACACAGGACCTTCCTACATTATCCATACGAAGAAATGTTGCATCCCTTGCATTATTCTACAGATATTTTTACAGCAATTGTTCCGAGGAACTTGCTTCAATTGTGCCGCCTCTCCACATCTTTCCCCGTAGAACTAGGGCAGCTGAGAGTGCCCATGAATTTACACTTTCTCCTCCACAATGCAGAACTTCTGCTTATCAGAATTCATTTATCCCCAGAGCTACTACTCTTTGGAATTCACTTCCCTCGAATTGCTTTCCACAAACTTACAATTTACAAATGTTTAAATCCAGTTGTTACAAACATTTTATGAATGGAGGATGCCTTTAGGCACATGGACCTGTTTGTTTTGTCTGTGTTTTTCCTTCCTCCGTTCATTGTCTCTTACAAAAAAATAAAAATAAATAAAAAATAAAGGAGCCCACCTCGCCTTTTTTTCTCTTTCTCTCCCTCTCTCTTTGGCTTGTATCCATTTGGCCCCATTCAGCCTACTGTTTTAAAACGTTTACCTCCATCCAGGTGTCAATATTTTCCTGGCGAGCGGTAGCGAGCCAGCATATATATATTTTTGTTTTGACAGCAAGCTAAATTTGTAAATTTTTCGATAGAAAAAGTTCTCCAGCGAAGCCGGATTTCTCCATACAATGCTGGCTTGCTATCGCTCGCCAGGAAGAAATCGACACCTGGATGGGAATAAACTTCTTAAAACAGTTGGCTGAATGGGGCCGAATGGATACAAGCTAGGGAAAGAGAGAAAAGGAGAGAAAGATAAAAAAAAGTCGGTGACCCCCCTTAATAAGAACGGTAAAGCGTAGTTCTAACTTTGTATATTTTATGGTTGTTTTTTCGGGCCCCCCTTCTCCCTCATTTGTAGCGCCATTAATTTTGATATTGTAAGACGTTTAGCCCATTAGTTTGGCGATTATAAAACCTTTCGCCCTATTTCTGTGCCTGTAATTTAAGACGAATCGGCCTTCGGCTGGGATATTTTGTCTACCGAAAAGTATACAATTTTATCTAGAAAGGGGATGTTGAGTATATATATATTGTTAAGGATGATGCAGGTCTAGAAAGGAAACATATAATAACATATTTATAAATCGACCAATAAGTATACCCTTCCCCCCTTCAGGACATAAGCAAAAATTATCTTGTGATAGAACTAGATCTGAATAATCCCTTGTTTGACAGTCGTATTGAATATTACACTGGTGGTTATCAATAAAAGGACCAGCACACAACTGTACCACAATATAGAGAACCTGGGACGACCGGGATGGTATGGCTGTGTCTTGGTGGCTTAGTTTGGTTCAACACTATCTCCTGCGACGTCTTGGGGGTTATTATGATAGTTTGTTTAATTATCATTAAGGTTTTTGATTGATTTTACCTTTTGATAGATATGTATTATTTATTTACTACAGACTAAGAAAACGCCTCCCCAGACCCCCTTCAAACTAAACTAAACCCTTGCCAGACCCACTTCCAAGCTAAATATGTACCATACAGTTTTCGCTAGAAAAATGTCTGGGCCAATGGCCAGTTTCTCCTAGATTGCAGGTTCGCTCTCGCTCACCCAGAAATAAAATAAAAACATGAAAAATAATAACCTGAATGGAATGAAAAGTCTTAAAATCGCTAAACTTAAGAAGTGCATTGTCTTAAAATTTCGTAACTAATGGAGTGAAACCTGGAGTGACCCAAAAGACCTAGCTCGTACCAAATAGAGTTAACCTTGGGTAAGACCTGAAGCGCGTTCAAGAGCACTAATTTTAGCTCATGGTTGGCGCTACAGTGCTCTTGAACGCTATTGTGCGCGCATACGGTCGCTTAAGGTCGATCACAGGCGTTACAGTCTTTTGAGGAGTGATGCTGTGAGGCACACAGACAATACATCTTTACACTTCATCTTTTAGCGCTAACAAACGAATTTCTCTCGACCATATGCACATCAAATCACTTAAAATATCGACTATTCATATTAGGATGTTATTATTTATTTTAATTTGTTTTTGATCAAAATAATTATACAAATATACAGCTTATGTATCGATAAGAGGCGTAGAGGATCCGCATATATTGAAGTGGAGGGCGAAAACGTAATAGGTTAAATAGTATATATATATACCGTATATATATATATATATATATATATATATATATATATATATATATATATATATATATATGACAAATTTTACGAACGAATTTGCTTTCTTTCAAATATACTTTATTGTAGAGTGTAATAAAACATATGGCTATACTAAATATTAATATGTATTTTAGGCCAATGAGACGCTATAATTTAATAGCCTAGCATGCTTAGGCCTAATTACTTACGGACATTACAGGATAAAATAATATCCTAGCAGTTGTTTAGATGTAAAAAACGGTCATAGTCGTTGTGTTGAGCTTCAAACGAAGACGGTGGTATAAACGTAACCATGGCAACCACCCAGTTTGTTTATGTAGTGCGGAAGAGGCTTCGAAATCGTTCAATAGGCCCCAATTCGCGCTACGGAAACTGTAGAGTCTGAAGTCTTGCTCTTGAACGCGCCCCTATACTGCTGGTCCATGAAGCACCAACGGCAGGCGTACAACAATTGACCAACACAATCATGATCAGTAAATGTAGATCTGTTCCTGTTGTGTAAAAGCTGGGGACAAAGTTGGTGAGTGTAAAGTTGCCCACATTAAGTTTTGGTCCTCGTCGGGATTTTATTTATTATAGTAAAATTAATATGAATTTATTGCAAGTGTAGTTTCTATTAATTATCAGTTGACTAGTCAGATGAGTTAACTACTCCATAAGTAACTACTAGTCAGATGAGTTAACTACTCCATAAGTAACTACTCTTTTAATTCAATCATGCGCACTGTATTGTCATTCATAACATCACGGAGAAGAACCAAGCTTTTGTGGGCAACTATGCATTGTAGATAATATCCGTAGAAGTATATATTTGTCTGTCTTAACGTTTGTTCCCTAGACCTCCATCAAGCTTACAAAAATACCCCCCAAGACCCTCCTGCTAGGTAGATGGTTACATTTTTCGGTAGAAAATATCCCCTCCTAAATTGCAGGTCCGCTAGCGCTCACCAGTAAAAAATTGACACCTAAATGGCACGAAAGGGCTTAAAATTGACGAAGAATTGGGCCAAAAGGTCTTAAAATCGCCAAACTAATGGAGGCAAACGTCTTAAAATTTCAAAACTAATGGGGCTAAACATGATGGAGAAGGGGGCTCAAAGACCTCCGCCTCTCCCCTTTAACAGTAGGAGACCGTCGATAACCACTATCGAATACCGTATTTTACCATTAGTTGCCGATATTAACCCTTTCAAGATTACGATGCATTTTGACAGCTTATTATGGCTATCATTTGAAGAGTTTATACAATTTGGGAAGGATCTGTGAGAATTATAAGGGGAAAGCCTATCTCAATTAACCCTCTGACTTTCATAGACCCTTCTTACTCTGAATAAAATCGACAAATGATAACCAGAAAATAGGAAAGCAATACGTATTCGGATCTTAAAAGGGTTAAGGCCGTAATTAACTTGTAATATCGACGGTATTTTAAGTTTATGACCATTGAAAATACGTATTATGTTGGCAATTGTGCTGCCTGCCTTGCGACCATAAAAACAACGATTCGATATTATATTTAATTACTTCTGGGTTCAAATGGATTAACCCTTTCAGTATTAGGATGCTTTTTACACTTTATTCAAGTTATCATTAGACGATTTTATTCAGCTTTGGAATGGCTTCTAAGAATACAAGAGGTAAAGTGTATCTCAATTAACCCTGACTTCCAAAATTCGTTCCTTGACTAAATCAAATCGTCCAGGTATATAGTCAGAATAAAATTAATAAGTGCGTCCTCAAATTCTGAATGGGTTAATGGAGGAAAGAGCTGCTCCCTCGAACAGTCTGGTCAATCATGCACCGGCAGCACATATACATATACACGAACTGTTCAACAAAATCATTAAGAATTCTGAACACCTTTTCTTGCTTATGGAAAGGGGACAGTGATTGCGAGTGTAGCAGAATTAAGGCTATATTTAATTACTTCTGTGTTCAAATGGATTAGTGTATGTACAGTTACACCCAATAGTCTTGTTCTACCCTCACATATTCAAATTTCAAATATATATATTTTATTTCTACATTAATACATTATTATGAGGTATATACACATACTGTACATAACTAGAGCGACATATAATAATATAGTAATGAGGACTTCATTCCTTATGGTATATATGTATTGGTATTTTGTACAATATATGGTATATATTTTCTTACAATTGAACACAATGCAGGTGCTTGTGCAATTAACAAACTTCAAGAGAAAAAAAAAAAAAAATTTTTTAACCGAATATTGGCGGTATATACAGTAATACAGTGTAATGAATAAGTCAACCCTAGTAGCGTTTATTGTTCAGAGTATATATTTGATAGTATCTTATAATTATTAGCATTACTGTCATAGATATAGTAAACCAAAGGCAGAATATATAGACATATATGTCAGCCCGAATGGGACACAGAAAATCTTGTTACTTTCAATGCTTTCAAAACCCAATTTGTCCATACATCTCCTCGTTACAATCTTCCACATGACTATCCTCTACTCGTCAACAACACACACATCAACCTTTCATCTTATCTCAATATTCTTGGTATTTCTTTTCTCCTGACCTTTCTTGGAAAGATCATATTACCACTCTTGCTAGAACAGCTTCCCAGAAGTTAGGTGTGCTCAACTGTCTCAGTGAGTTCTTTACCCCCGCACAGGTTTTTTGCTCTTTACAAGGGCACAGTGCTCTCATGTATCGAGTATTGCTCACATGTGTGGGGAGATTCAACCCATACCGTACTTCTCGACAGGATTGAGTCAAAAGCATTTCGTCTCATTAACTACAATCAATGTCTAAACATCTCTCTCACTCTTCTACCGCTATTGCAATAATCAGTGTTTTTCAAAGCTTTCACAGTGTATACCTCTTTCCTTACGGAGAGTGGGGTGCACCCGCCTTTCAACACAGTCCCACCCCTATTCTGTCCAGCTCTCTAACCCAGATTGAGCTGATTTTCTCAGTCTTTCTTCTACTCAACAAGTAAGCTCTGGAACTTTCTCCCTAAATCTGACTTTCCCTCATCCTATGACTTAAACTGCTTCAAGATCCGTGTGTTGAGAAATTTTTACTTTAACGTATTTTAAGGGGATGTAAGATTAACTGTACATGAAATCTGCCACCACTTCGAGATATAGGAAAGATATGTAATAATAGGTGTATATATTACAATAAAGATGTGTAATAATAGGTGTATATATTACAATAAAGATATGTAATAATAGGTGTATATATTACAATAAAGATGTGTAATAATAGGTGTATATATTACAATAAAGATATGTAATAATAGGTGTATATATTACAATAAAGATGTGTAATAATAGGTGTATATATTACAATAAAGATATGTAATAATAGGTGTATATATTACAATAAAGATGTGTAATAATAGGTGTATATATTACAATAAAGATATGTAATAATAGGTGTATATATTACAATAAAGGAGACTGATAGTCTTGTCCTTGAATATTTAACCAGGTTTATTTAAGTAACTGCTTAGTTACTTTACAAATTATATTTCGTAACATAGTCTTAAAATGAATAGAATGATGTCTAAGGCGAATCGTGAGCAAGAGTGATGCAGGGGAGCCTATTAGTGATTTGTGGTTACCCCCTAAAGACAACCTATCCTGTCCACAATCCACCCTATATATCACCTCGGAGGAACGCCCATAAATGACGTAAAACCATTCAGAATATAACTTACAAAATATCTATCCAATGCCTGCAATGGTTTGATAAGAGAGGCGTGTCCTAATATTGACAGGTCATAGAAATAGCCCTCAGTAACAGACCCCTAACCTGTGAACAGAGCCACGTTATGATGCCACAAAGCCAAAGGACAGGTTCATCAGAGATGTCATGATAAATAATAGATAGCTCTATCTATTTAATCTATTATTATAATATGATAGCCAGTATAAGTAGTACTAGTTGCAAAGTATATTTATAACAAGTACTAGTATATAGATTATCATGAACCATAAAACGTATATAGGTAATACTAATTGTATATGTAGTATAGGCCTCTATTGGTACCTTAAGAACATAAGAACATAAGAAAATGGGAGTCTGCAGAAAGCCGATTGGCCTAAGCAAGGCAGATCCCTGTCCCACACAACCCCAATTACAAAGCCCAATTATAGGCTCAACACTCTAATACCCTGAGGATCATCTTACCAAACCGGTTAGAGATTAACGCAGGATTACGGGGGTCTGCAGAGCGCTGATTGGCCCAACCCGGCTGATCCCCCTTCACACCCAACCCTTCTCGTCCATATGCTTATCCAATTTTTTCTTAAAGCTCCCTATCGTTCTTGATCCCACTATATCACTTGGTAGCCTATTCCACCCCTCTACAACTCTGTTACCAAACCAATATTTGCCTATATCTTTTCTGAAACAAAATTTATCTAATTTGAAACCATTGGTACGAGTTCTTTCGCTATCACTGAGCTTTAGTACATTTGTCATGTCCCCTTTGTTAATCCCACTAACCCACTTGAACACCTCTATCATATCCCCTCTAACTCTGCGTCTCTCTAACGAATGTAAACCTAATTTCTTCAACCTTTCTTCATACGGAAAATTTCTAATATTATGGATCATTTTTGTCATTCTACGCTGAATTCTCTCCAATGAATCTATGTCCATTCTGTAATAAGGACACCAAAATTGGACAGCATAATCCATATGGGGTCTCACTAATGACAAGTAAAGTTTTAAGATAACATCAGCAGTTCTGTTACTCACACTCCTAGAGATGAACCCGAGAATCCTGTTTGCCTTATTACGAACGCTTATACACTGTTTTCTAGGCTTCAAATCATTGCTAACAAACACACCTAGATCTTTCTCGCAGTCTGAATTTTCTAATTCTAAATTAGCTAGTTTATATTTAACATTTGTTTGCATCTTCCCTATCTTTAACCTGACAAGCGCGATATAGACGTAGGTGCTAGGGTAGTTATTTGTGCATTTCTAGCCCTGGATTCTGACAGAATTCGTTATATTTACAATATAAACCATTATTTGTTTTCGGTATGCTTTTATTTTACATATATGATGTATATATGAACCTTCAAGAGTGCTAAAATAAGTGGGAAAAGCATTTGGGTGGTGAAAAACGAAGATATTGGCCACCCGGTCATAATCTCAGGCGAGAGAGAGAGAGACAGGCAGCCTTCCCCTCTCGCTGTCTGGGAGTCAACTGAGGAGAGCGGGGCGGTGTGTGCCGGTGTCTGGGTGTTGCATAACGATCTTTTATGCAACCCACTTGTGCTACATTATCGCGGGAGAGAAAAATAACCGATAAATGATGATAATAAGAGGAAAAATAGGTGATAATTGAGGAGGGGAGGGAGGGGGGAATAAGGTGGGGAAGGAGGGGAGGGGGGTGGGTGAGATTTACATGGATGAGTACTGGAGGGGAATTATCTCACCTAGAGACAAATTCCTTTGTTTTGATAGGCCCTTTTTTTTTATGGAAGGCTTTTTTTATGGTCCTGCTTCCGTGAGGCCTATCGCGTTCCCTATAGGAAGCCTTCCGTGAGGCCTATCGCGCTTGCCGGGTTAATACCTTGCATTTGTCAATGTTAAACTTCATCTGCCAATTTACTGACCATTCATGTAAGGTATCTAGATCCCTTTGGAGGCACTCTATATCGCTATCTGAATCAATTGATCTCCCCATTTTAGTATCGTCTGCGAATTTACTTATCCTACTAGTTATACCTAAATCTAGGTCATTTATGTATATAAGAAACAACAGGGGACCTAATACCGATCCCTGGGGGACACCACTTTTGACTGCTCCCCACTCTGACTTGGTACCATTTATGCTGACTCTCTGTTTCCTACCAATTAGCCATGACCTAATCCATCCCAACAACGACCCTCCTATTCCATGTGCCTCAACCTTTCTCATCAATCTCTCATGAGGGACTCTGTCGAAAGCTTTACTGTAATATAAATATATAATATCATATGACTTGTCACTATCTACTGCTTCATATACCTCTGAGAAAAAGCTAAGCAAATTAGTAAGGCAAGAACGTCCCTGAGTGAATCCATGCTGAGAAGAATTTATTAAGTTAAATTTGTCTATGTGGCTTCTAATTTTCCTAGCAATAATGGACTCTAGCAACTTTCCTATGATTGATGTGAGACTAATGGGACGGTAATTGGATGCTATCGATTTATCACCTTTTTTGAAGATCGGAACTACATTTGCTAGCTTCCAAGCTTCTGGAACTAAACCTGTTTCTAATGACTTGTTAAATATAAATGCTAATGGACTACTTAACTCATCTCTGCATTCTTTTAATACTCTAGCATATACCTCGTCAGGACCAGGCGATTTTTGAGGTTTCAGTCTGTCAATTTCCTTAAGCACATCATTTCTACTTAAACTAACTGTACTTAACATATTTTCTATACTATCACTATATACCATATTGACTTCTGGAATCTGTGCCAAATTTTCATTAGTGAAAACGGAAAGAAACTGACTATTTATTGTACTGCACATTTCTAAATCATTTTCTGTTATTTCTCCTATTGAAGTTTTTAGGGGGCCTATTACATCTCTAACTTTAGATTTATATAGTTGGTAAAAAGCTTTAGGGTTATTTTTTTGAGTCGCTGGCTATCCTTATTTCATAATTTATTTTTGCTTTCCTGATTTCCTTTTTGACCTGTCTTGATAGAGTCTGATAGTATATATGTAAATGATTTTCACCTCTCTTTATTTTTCGATATATTCCTTTCTTTTTTCCTATAAGATCTATTAGCTTATTAGTCATCCATTTTGGTTGGTTCTGCGTCGATCTAAATCTTCTTTTAGGGATATATTTATTTTGAGCATTGTGGAGTGAAGCAATAAACTGGTTATATGTAGGTGGCAAGTTTAACTCTGGCATATCCTGACTTAATTGCTTAACAATAGGGTCCACCCTTAAGTCTCTTCTTAGCCCACCATAATCGGCTTTTCTGAAATCTGGGATAAGTGTCGTATTCTCTTTAGCATTCCCTGTCCATTGTATATTAAAATAAATAGATTTATGATCGCTATTTCCTAGGTGGTCACCAATCTCTACATTATTTATCATATGTTCATTGTTACTGAAAACTAAATCAAGAATATTAATACCTCTAGTCGGCGTATCTATGAATTGAAATAAAAAACTATCTTGTACTACCTCAATAAACTCTACTGAAACGGAGTCGCCTATTTGGTGCTGCCAATCAATGTTCGGAAAATTAAAATCCCCCATAATGCACACATTGCTAAACCTTGATGCTATTTTAATTTCCTCCCATAACGATTTTCCGCCATTTCTACTCATATTAGGCGGTCTATATATAACTCCAATAACTATGGTCTCACTACCTTCGTTAACCTCTACCCAAACACTTTCATTATCATTATTTAGTCTAATACCTGATTTAATACAGCTTTTTAATGTACTCCTGACAAACACTGCTATACCCCCGCCCCTCCTACTTGTTCGGTCATATTTAAACAAACTATATCCTGGAATATCAAATTCTGCTAAAAAATGCCTAGATTCTGTATTAATCCACGTTTCAGTTAGCGCTATTATGTCTATATTTTCTGTGCTAACGAGTGCTCTAAGTTCGTTCATTTTGTTACATAAACTCCTACAATTTGTATAATATACCCTCAACCTATTACTTTTATTTGCAACTAATTTTCTATTGTGTTTAGCTAACTTATTATTTCCTGTTGAACTACTAGCTCTAGACGGAAATTCTACTCTATCAGTATTCTCATCTTTACTATCAGTTACATGTGTAGTGTTATCGATACTACTATTACACATCACTATATCCGCACTATCTTGACTGATTATTTCTATTTTACTCACTGGTTTGTCACATGAAGTACCTGCTCCATATGGAGACAGTATTTTACTTACACACCCAGGTTTTTTTAACGAAACCCCGCAACAATCTTGTCGAGTGAGCTGGCCAAGGTCGAAACTCCTAGTCGAGAGAGATGTACTCCATCCTGGGCATACAGTTCATCCTTACCATAAAAGAGGGACCAGTTATCCAGGAATGGAATAGTATTTGCCTTACAATACTTCTCCAGCCGGCTATTTACACCAATAGCCCTGGAGGACCATTCCTTCCTTACCCCTCTTCTAGGCAGGATACTGTTTACCACAGGAACTCCACCTTTTTCCTTGATCCTCTCCAACATTTCCTGATACTTGGAGAGCAACTCCTCAGTCCTGCATCTCCATATGTCGTTGCTCCCTGCGTTGAGGAAGATGATGGGGTCCTCCCCACTCACTTCCATGACAGCATCTATCTTCTCAGCCACCCTCCCGACTCCGGCACCAGGCACGCAGACAACTTTACCAACCTGAGTGTTTGTTGCCCTGCCAAGGTATCTAACCAATGAATCACCGACAATGAAAACAGACTTAGCTTTTTCCTTTTGTCGGCGTGTAGCAGTAGTTGTTGCAGCAACAGCAGCAGACTCCCCCCCCCCCCTCCCCTCTCACTGCCTCGATGATCGCCACTTCATCGCCATCACTCTCATCAGCCAAGGTGCTGAAGTTGTTGTGGGTCTTGACTGGCTGCCTTTTCAGCTTGCAGGCCGTTGCACTAGTTGACACCACTTTCCAAGGGGCTTCACGATCCCTGGGAACACTTCCGGTAGCCTCACACTTCTTCTCCGCCATAGCTAGTCTCAAGGCCAAATTTTCATCTTTGAGACACTGAATCTCCTGCTCCACACTCTCCAGTCTTTCTTGCAAAGCAAGACAAAGCTGGAGAGTATGGGAGGAGACAGCAGACTCATCAACAACAGCCATCACTATGAAAGTTCACTAGGACCTCACTAAGGGTAAACCGGTACACTAGCGGTCACTGGGGACGTCCACACTAGTCACGGGTCAGAGGGCAACTGTTCAATTGTTACAGGCAGCTTTTGCCTTTTGTCTCCTTTATACACATAGAAAAAATATAAATATAAATACAGACAGATAATTAGATATATAAGTAGATAAACCAGATAAATATAGTAAACCAAAGTCAGGATAAACAGACAGATAGGTAGATAAATATAACAAGGACATGTAGATAAATATAACAAGGACATGTAGATAAATATAGTAAACCAAAGTCAGGATAAACAGACAGATAGGTAGATAAATATAACAAGGACATGTAGATAAATATAACAAGGACATGTAGATAAATATATAAAATATTCTATTCTGCCTTCGTGGTGTAATGCATAAGGTGTTGATATTCGGTGTGAGCGTCCTGGGTTCGAATCCACGGACTGCCACATGTGTTTGTAATATTTCATTAATCGATTTTAGGAGTAGAGTTGGTTGTTGGATAGAACATAATACTGTATATAGTAATATGTAAGAACACGCATGAACAGAAATGTAGAATGATAGATTGATATACAAATTATAGTGGTAGTCAAATTATCTGGTGGAAGTTGTGTGATGGGTTGATAACAATTGGATGACCTTTCATATAATACTGGAGAGAGAGAAAGAAAGAGAGAGAGAGAGAGGATTATTTTAATCTTACTCATTGCTGATTGGTAGGAAACGAAGAGTTTGTATAAATTATACTAAGTTAGATTGGGGTTCAGTAAAAAGTGGCGTTCCTCATCGTTCTATTGTGTTGTTTGTTATTTATATAAATTACCTTGATTTAGGCATAACTAGCAGTATCAGTAAATTTGCCGATGATACCAAAATGGGGAGAATAATAGATTCGAATAGTGACATTGAGTCTCCAATGATAGCTACTATGGGTTTCGGAGCCCATGTGGTATCGTTTTTCGGGAATAACTTATTAACCAACAGTTGGATCAGTATGATATTTTGACACAGCTTTTTTCACACCGTCCCCTAATTTTTGTCAATATAGTGCATTACCAAAAGTGTAGAAATAAGCCACTTGTCATGAGGTTAAAGTCGCACATTAATGACTAAGAAACGGACAAGGCTACCGTGGCTTACCTGTGAGAACCACCAAACCATTATTGCTCCTCCATCAAACACGGTAGTTATCAGCCACCACCCAACCCTAAAATCAGGCGATCTTCTGCAAAATAGGTAAGTCTTCCAATAGTCAAGAGGGATAAAACTACCTCAAATATCACCTTCTGTTAAGTAGCCTATAGCTTGATTGCTTTTTGTCTAACAGTAGACGATTTTATTAAATTCAGGAAAGGCCTCCCGTATGCAAAGCTTTATGTCGTATGTTTCGTATGAATTTATGTATTTTTCATTTCGTGTTTCTAGTATATGTATTCTAGATTTGAACTTTCCACCACTTATTGATGATATTTTCAGTCAACTTCAATTCGCGTTAGTTGTCAGAAAATTTAAAATTCGAGTTAGATGCACTGTATATATATATATTCAAGGAAGATTAATGTTGTAAGGAAATAAGGCAATCTAGTAAGTATCTTTGATTATAAACTGGATCTTACAGTTTATTGTAGTTTTTTAAAGTTTAAACAAAACTAAGGTTTGGAACGAGGATTTTCCAAGACATGAATTGCTTAAATTATAAAGATTAGATTAGATTGATATCCAGTATTCGATAAATGGATATAATTATAATCGTAGTCATGTACTTAACCTTTAACTGTATTGATGGTGTAATGGTTAGAGTGTTTAAGATCTGTATGTGGTAACCCAGGTTCGAATCCCGGGAGAATCACATGCTCTCAGTAATTTCATTGGCTGGTGTTTGGTGTTGGAAGTGAAACTAATTAATTATATTAATCCAATAGGTTCAGGAACATTTCATAGCGAGGTCGGTTCTGAGAGATATGTGCCCCATAAATTGTTCTTTCCTTTCACTTAAACATTACGCTATTCGTGTGCAGTTGGGTCTGAGTATATAATTAGATTGATATCCAGTATTCGAAAAATGGATAAATAACCGTAGTCATGTACGTAACCTTTTACTGTCTTGATGGTATAATGGTTTTAAGGCTCTGTATGTGGTAACCCAAGTTCGAATCCCGGGAGAATCACATGATTTTATTCATTTCATTGGGAGGTGTTTGGTGTTGGTAGTGAAATTAATTAATTATATTATCATAAATATATTATTGGGTTGGGAGGTTACAGTGGAATTACCGGTATATAATCAATTGAAAGGCGCTTGTCGAAACTCTGCGAAATGCAAAGCCTATTAATTAACAATATTGTTTTGTTTTTGCCAGCATCATATGCATTAAACTGGGTGTCCTAAACCGCTTATAACAAAACATATCAATTCCAGATAGGAGTTTGCCATAACATTTTCTAGCAAAAAAATTTAAGGGTCGAGTAATGTAGCCAATGGAGACAAAACATATACCACTTGGTGATAATATAATAATTTGTCATGAATAGAACTTCCAAAGAGTTTTGTTTGCATTCATCAAAATACGTAAATTTGGAGGGGAATGATGAACAGACTTGACGGTGAAGGAGATAACTAATACAGGGTTAATAAATCAAGCATTTAAATTGATAAGTACAAATTATATGTTATAGAAAGTACGGACTGCCACATGTGTTTGTAAATTTCATTAATCGATTTTAGGAGTATTGTTGGTTGTTGGAAGGAACATAATAATTGATATTGGTTCAGGAGTAATTTATCGAGAGGACTTCCCTAAGTGGTTAAGGCCCCATTAATTGCTCTTTCCATTCACATATGCATAGCCTACGTGAGTTGCAGTTGGGATGTGTGTACATGCTTAGATTGATATGCAGGATTCGAAGTTGCATAATAAATCGTAGGCAGTGTCCACCAACCTTTAACTGTCTTCGTGGTGCGATGTATAAGGTGTTGATTTTCGGTGTGAGCATCCTGGGTTCGAGTCCACGGACTGCCACATGTGTTTGTAAATTTCATTAATCGATTTTAGGAGTATTGTTGGTTGTTGGAAGGAACATAATAATTGATATTGGTTCAGGAGTAATTTATCGAGAGGACTTCCCTAAGTGGTTAAGGCCCCATTAATTGCTCTTTCCATTCACATATGCATAGCCTACGTGAGTTGCAGTTGGGATGTGTGTACATGCTTAGATTGATATGCAGGATTCGAAGTTGCATAATAAATCGTAGGCAGTGTCCACCAACCTTTAACTGTCTTCGTGGTGCGATGTATAAGGTGTTGATTTTCGGTGTGAGCATCCTGGGTTCGAGTCCACGGACTGCCACATGTGTTTGTAAATTTCATTAATCGATTTTAGGAGTATTGTTGGTTGTTGGAAGGAACATAATAATTGATATTGGTTCAGGAGTAATTTATCGAGAGGACTTCCCTAAGTGGTTAAGGCCCCATTAATTGCTCTTTCCATTCACATATGCATAGCCTACGTGAGTTGCAGTTGGGATGTGTGTACATGCTTAGATTGATATGCAGGATTCGAAGTTGCATAATAAATCGTAGGCAGTGTCCACCAACCTTTAACTGTCTTCGTGGTGCGATGTATAAGGTGTTGATTTTCGGTGTGAGCATCCTGGGTTCGAGTCCACGGACTGCCACATGTGTTTGTAAATTTCATTAATCGATTTTAGGAGTATTGTTGGTTGTTGGAAGGAACATAATAATTGATATTGGTTCAGGAGTAATTTATCGAGAGGACTTCCCTAAGTGGTTAAGGCCCCATTAATTGCTCTTTCCATTCACATATGCATAGCCTACGTGAGTTTCAGTTGGGATGTGTGTACATGCTTAGATTGATATGCAGGATTCGAAGTTGCATAATAAATCGTAGGCAGTGTCCACCAACCTTTAACTGTCTTCGTGGTGCGATGTATAAGGTGTTGATTTTCGGTGTGAGCATCCTGGGTTCGAGTCCACGGACTGCCACATGTGTTTGTAAATTTCATTAATCGATTTTAGGAGTATTGTTGGTTGTTGGAAGGAACATAATAATTGATATTGGTTCAGGAGTAATTTATCGAGAGGACTTCCCTAAGTGGTGAAGGCCCCATTAATTGCTCTTTCCATTCACATATGCATAGCTTACGTGAGTTGCAGTTGGGATGTGTGTACATGCTTAGATTGATATGCAGGATTCGAAGTTGCATAATAAATCGTAGGCAGTGTCCACCAACCTTTAACTGTCTTCGTGGTGCGATGTATAAGGTGTTGATTTTCGGTGTGAGCATCCTGGGTTCGAGTCCACGGACTGCCACATGTGTTTGTAAATTTCATTAATCGATTTTAGGAGTATTGTTGGTTGTTGGAAGGAACATAATAATTGATATTGGTTCAGGAGTAATTTATCGAGAGGACTTCCCTAAGTGGTTAAGGCCCCATTAATTGCTCTTTCCATTCACATATGCATAGCCTACGTGAGTTGCAGTTGGGATGTGTGTACATGCTTAGATTGATATGCAGGATTCGAAGTTGCATAATAAATCGTAGGCAGTGTCCACCAACCTTTAACTGTCTTCGTGGTGCGATGTATAAGGTGTTGATTTTCGGTGTGAGCATCCTGGGTTCGAGTCCACGGACTGCCACATGTGTTTGTAAATTTCATTAATCGATTTTAGGAGTATTGTTGGTTGTTGGAAGGAACATAATAATTAATACATTTGAAAATAGGTATTGGTAATCTCAATTTAAATCAATTTAAATTTGGGAAGCTTAAAAATTGAAATTAAGGGTAAACTTAATTGAATCACTTAATTGATTAACTTTAAAAATTAACTTCACTAGTCAATTTCCCAAATTCGAGTTAACTTAACCCGTGGAGCCCCGGCTAGTTTTGTAATGTTTGCGCACCAGAACCCGGCCGGTTTTCAAAAAATTGTTTTTATTCCAGAAACAATAGCGAATGGGTTAGGAATGAAGGAAAAACCACGAAAAACCGCTCAAAGAGCTTAAAAAATGGTCCTACAGAGCCCCCGAAAACGGATTTTACAAGAGTAAAAAATTGAAGGCAATTATCCCCAAAAAACAGGTTATTGCGCGCTCGCGCGCACGCACGTGGACTTTGAGAGTTTTCAACCATCTGCACGGTTGCGTGGGATACGTACACAGTTCCCATACAAATCTGAGCCACCTTGAGTGGCTACACCTGAGGTTACGGTCGGCGCAATTAGGGTGACGTGCCAGGCGCGTCTCTGGGGCTGTGCGTTACATACATCGCCGACGCGTCAGACGCGTCGCTGGGGCTATACGGGTTAACTTAGTTGACAAAACACCTAAATAGCATTTAACTATACTCTGTTTATTTTCAGCTGACGATAAATTAAATCCCTTAGCAGCTAATCTGTTGATACATAAGGGAGAAATATGAAACAACTATGTTTCTGCATCATAATAAGACCAGGTTTATATAATTAGCAACATATATCACTACAAAATCTTCAAAATATTTGAGAAATCTTGATGGGAACTTTGCAGTATACCGTCAGTCGGAAAAAAACAGTCTAGTTGATTTAATAAGTTAATCGATCCAACTTGCTTATATCTATTTATCTCTCTCTCTCTCTCTCTCTCTCTCTCTCTCTCTCTCTCTCTCTCTCTCTCTCTCTCTATATATATATATATATATATATATATATATATATATATATATATATATATATATATATATATATATATATATATATATATATATATATATACAGTATATATACAGTATATATATATCCTTGTCTAACGTTCAATATATTTATATTTCATAACTATATTTATCCGTCAGTCCTTTAATCAATCTATCTGCTTCACTTATCGAACTATATAATATATCCGTTTGTCGTTTTTCCCTCAGGTTGGCCTCTTAACCAAGACCAATACTACTATATTATTGTTGTTGCTCTTAACGTTGAGATTAAAAGGCAACATATAACGTCCATTTCAATCAGTGGAACCTAGTGGTCCCGTAGTAAGGGAACACGGCCATGTACAGCATATCTACCTGTGAACGCCATGTTGGTGCCTTAGTTATCAAACAACAGGGTAATATTTACATTTTTGAGATCATGTAGAAATTAGATCCAACGTAAAAACTAGAGTATATAGCCTGTACCCGTTGCGAAATATGACTATGGATATAATTAAGTGTAAAGAAAGGCTACCAACACCAGTGCCACCAACATGGGGGAAATTGGCCGATCTCTGTTAGTATAGGGTCTCTGTGTACGACCCATCCCAACATACACAATTAGATTAAGGGTTATATTTGTGAAGCACTTACCGGTTTATGTTCTTAAGAATAATAGCCAATCTCTGGTTTTGTTTATTGTTGGGAAGATGGGGAGGTAAGTGTGTGTGTGTGTGTGTGTGTGTGTGTGTGGGTGTACTGGTATGTGTGTGTGTGTGTGTGTGTTTATATATATAATTTGTTTCCAATGTGAATGAAGGAGACAAATGAAAGGCAAAGCTGCCTGTAAGTGTCTCCCCCAAAGTTGACAGAGTGACAGAGAGCCAAAATCAAGGTACGTTAAAGCCAAAATGTCTGGACACCCGGAACTTGAAACAGTTTAAGTCATAGGCAATACATATTGAGGGAGAGAGTTCCAATGCTTGCTTGTTGAGTAAAAGAAAAACTGGATTTTCTTTATCAATCTTGGGTTTGAGAGATAGAAAGAATAGGGGTGGGAGTGTGTTGAAAGGCGGGTGTCCCCTTCTCTCCGTAAGTGAGGGGGTATACACTGAGAGAGCTCTGGAGAACATTGCTTATCGTAATAGCGGTAGAAGAGTGAGATATAAGGAACATTGTGGCATGTAATGAGAAATTGTAGGGAATTAGTAAGAGAACATGAGTTGATGAGACGAAATGCTGTGCACTCTACCCTATCGAGAAGTGCAATATGGTTTCATCCTCCCCACACATGCAAACAATACACGATACATGGGCGCACTGTGCCCCTATACAGAGCAAGAAGCTGTGCAGGGGTGAAGAACCCATAGAGACAGTTGAGCACACCTAACTTCTGGAAGCTGTTATAGCAAGATTGGTAATATGATCTTTCCAAGAAAGGCAGAAGAAAAAGAAACACCAAGAATACTGAGAGAAGGTGAAGGGTTGATTTGTGTATTGTTGAAGTATAAGGGATAGACGTGTGGAAGTTCTTGACGGTTAGATACATATAGACAAAATTGGGTTTTAGAAGCATTGAAAGTAACACGATTGTCTGCCTCAATCGGAAATGGTTGATAGATCAAAAGATGTGTGCTATGGCCTCATCAGATGACTTTTTGAGTGATTGCATGCTGTGTCGTTCTGGAAAACTAGTTGAATAGAAGGTAGAGTCATCAGCATATGAATGGTTAGGAATGGAGATATAGTTGAGAAGATCATTAATGAATATTAGAAAGAGAACTGGAGACAGGACAGAACCCTGAGGAACACTGGAGTTGATAGGTTGAGGAAGTGAGCGATGGCCATCCACAACCGCAGCTATGGAACGAGCCAAGAGGAAATTAGAGACAAAGGCACAGATGGAGGGATAGAAACCGAAGGAGGGTAGTTTGGAGATTAGAGATTTGTGCCAGACTTTATGGAAGGCTGTCAATATGTCTAGGACAATAGAAAAGGTCTCACCAAAGTCCTAAAAGGAGGATGACCTAGAGTTAGTAAGGTAAGAAAAAAGATCACCAATAGAGCGGCCCTTAATTAAGAAAACCATACCGGCGATGAGAAAGTACATTATGAGAAGACAAATGCTGGAGAAATCTATAATTCAGAATAGTTTGAATAAACTCTAGAGATACAATACATGAAAGCAATTGGACGATAGGTAGAGGGTTAGAAGCTGTCACCCTGCTTTGTTACAGGTTGAATGAGAGGTTGAACTTCCAGCAAGAATGACAGACGTTTAAAAAAAAAAGTATATGCATATATATATTTTTTTTCTTTTCTATGTGATTGAGGGAGGCAAAAGGCATAACTGCCTATAGCGAGTGCCTCCCCCATAGTTGAAAGAGTGACAGGGCCAAAATCAAGGGACGTTCGAGCCAAAATGCCTGGACACACGGAGTTTGAAGCAATTTCAAGAAGCAATTTGAAGCAATTGAAGAGGGAAAGACTGATTCTGGGAGAGAGTTCCAGAGCTCAGCTGTTGAGTAGAAGAAAGTTTGAGAGTAACGTTTCACTCTTGGGTTGGAGAGTTGCACAGAGGAGGGGTGGGATTGAGTTGCAAGACGGGTACCACGTGCCCTACGTAAAGGAGGTGGTATGCACTGGGATAGCTCTGAGGAACATTGATTATTATAGTAGCGATAGAATAGCGAGAGAGATGCAACATTGCGGCGGAGAGAGAGAGATTGCAGAGAGTTGGTGAGTGGACGGAGTTAATGATACGGAAGGCCTTCCTTTCAACTTTGTCTAGGAGAGCGGTGTGAGAGGATCCTCCCCACACATGTGAACAATACTCAATACAAGGGTGCACTATGCCCCTGTACAGAGCAAGAAGCTGTGCAGGGGAAAAGAACCCCCTAAGGCGGTTGAGCACACCCAGCTTCTGGGAGGCTGCCTTAGCAAGACTGGTAATATGGTCCTTCCAAATGAGAGCAGAAGAAAAAGAGACACCAAGAATATTGAGAGAAGATGAAGGGTGATTTTTGTATTGTTGAAGAATAAGGGATAGTCCGCTGGGAGATCCTGACGGGTAGATAGATGGAGAAATTGGGCTTTGGAAGCATTAAAGTTAACAAGGTTTTCTCTGCCCCAATTGGAAATAGTATTTAGATCAGAATTTAAGAGTGCTATGGCTTCATTACGTTTGTCGTTGAGGGATTGCTGGCTGGGGCGTTCTGAAAAACTAATGGAGTAGTGTAAGGTTGAGTCGTCTGTGTATGAATGGATGGGAATTAAGGTACAGTAAGGAGGTCATTTATAAAAATTAGAAAGAGAATAGGAGATAGGACAGAGCCCTGAGGAACACCGGAGTTTATAGGGTGAGGAAGTGAACAATGGCCGTCCACAACCGCGGCTATAGAACGGCCGGAAAGGAAATTAGAGACAAAGGCACAGATGGAGGGATAGAAACCGAAGGAGGGTAGTTTAGAAATTAAAGATTTATGCCCGACTCTATCGAAGGCTTTCGATATGTCTAGTGCAATAGAAAAAGTCTCACCAAAGTCCGGAAAGGAGGATGACCAAGAGTTAGTAAGATATGAAAGAAGATCACCAGTAGAGCGACCCTTAAGGAAACCATACTGGCGATCTGAGAGCAGATTATGAGAAGAGAAATGCTTAAGAAATTTGGAAGCAAGAATAGTTTCAAAAACTTTAGAAAGACAAGAGATGAGAGCAATTGGACGATAGTTGGAGGGTTGAGAGCAGTCACCGTTCTTTGGGACAGGTTGAATGTGAGCAAACTTCCAGCATGAAGGGAAGACGTTAGAGGATAGACAGAGACGAAAGAGTTTGCCTAGGCAGGGAGTCAGCACGGAAGCACAGTTTTTGAGAACAACAGGAGGAACACCGTCCGGACCGTACGCCTTCTTAGTGTTATGCCCAGAGAGGGTAGAAAGTACATCTTTAGAAGAGATTAGGATATTAGGCATAAGTAAGAGAGAGGAGGGCGGAGAGGGAGGAATAGCACCGGAATCATCCAAGGTGGAGTTTCTAGCAAAAGTTTGAGCGAAGAGTTTAGCTTTGTCAGAGGAAGAAGTGATGGTTGTGCCATCAGAGTGGGAAAGGGGAGGGAAACACGAGGAAGAGAAATTGTTGGAGAGGATTTTGGCTAGATGCCAGAAAGCTTGGGAAGAGCTAGAGTTGGCTAGTTCAGTGCATTTATTATTGATGAAAGTGTGTTTGGCAAGTCGAAGAACAGATTTGGCTTGATTCCGGGCAGAAACATATGAAGAATGAGAGTCTTGAGTTTTAAGGCGTCAGTACCGTTTGAATGCTTCCTCCTTATTGCGGACAGCAGTAGAACAGGCGTGATTAAACCAAGATTTTTTAGCATGAGTCTGAGAGAAAGAGAATGGAATGTATGCTTCCATGCCCAATAGGATTACCTCGGTAATGCGTTCAGCACTCTCCGAGGGTCCTCGGCCACGGAAGCAGAAATCATTCCATGGGAAATCAAAGAAGTACTGCCGAAGAGCCTCCCAGTCGGCAGTGCCAAAGTGCCACAAGCGCCGCCGGCTAGTATGATCGGGTGGCCGTACTGGAGAGATAGGACAGGTGACAGAGATAAGTTTATGGTCGGAGGAGCCCAAAGGAGAGAAAAGATCGACAGTATAAGAAGAAGGGTTAGAAGTTAGAAACAGGTCAAGAATGTTAGTCCGATCTCCGATGCGATCGATCCGGGATACGGGTGGGTTGCTGAACTAACTGCTCTAGGTCATTTAGGATAGAAAAGATGTAGACTTGTTCACCAGGTGGATCAGTAGTGTGAGAGGAGAGCCATTGGCGGTGGTGAACGGTGAAATCTCCTAAGACCGAGATTTCTCAGAAAGGAGAAATGGATAGAATGTGTTCCACTTTAGAGTTTAGATAGTCAAAGAATTTGGGAAAGTTTGTAGAGTTAGGGGAAAGATAGACAGCACAGAAATATTTAGTAAGAGAATGACAGGATAGTTTGAGCCATAAAGTTGAGAATTCAGAGGAGTCGAAATCGGGAACACGAGAGCAAGTGAGTTTGTTGTGCACATATGCACAACATCTGCCTTTGGCTTTGAAACTAGGATAGAGAAAGTAGGAGGATACAGAGAAGGGGCTGCTGGATGTTGCTACAGACACCTGAGTTTCGGTGAGGAAGAGAAGATCAGGTTTGTAGGAGGAGAGATGGTGCTCAACAGAGTGAAAGTTAGAGGAAAGTCCGCGAATGTTGCAGAAATTAACCCCTACAGACTCATATGACGCAGAGGTTGCCAGATTAGCAATAAGAAATAGAGTTCTCTCACTCTTATAATTACCTCTCCAAAATTAGTTTTCTGCCCACAGCTAACTCAAAGACAACTGCAGAGGTTGACGTAACTAAACTAAAGGTTTCTAAATACCCCTGATGGTAACAAAGGCTTTAACCCTTCCTCCCCGGGCTGTCTTAGCTAATGACGGTCGCCCCTACCCGGGCGATATGGCCGAAAAACGTCTAGGCCTAGGTTACCGTATTTATGTTTATTTTCACTGCTAGAACTTTCCCAATTATCTATAATCGTAGTGCGGTTTTCAATCTGTATTTTGGCATTGAGTAGAGCTCTGTAAGTCAACTGGTTCAGTTGTGATGACGATTTCAGTGGAGCCAATATTGTTGCCAATATGGGGGCTTTTTAGACACTAATTTCGTCATGACTATTTTGCAGAATCTCTCAGTAGATAAGGCTCCTGGTCCAGATGAAATTCCTCCAATAGTACTTAAGAATTGCTCCTTGGTGCTCGCTCCTGTATTGGCAAATTTTTTCCGTCTGTGTACTCATACCTCATGCTTCCCAGTACCCTGGAAAGAAGCAAACATTCATCCAGTTCCTAAAAAAGGTGGCTCTTCAGATCCATCAAACTACAGACCATTAGCTATAACTTCCACTCTTGGTAAAGTCTTTGAAATTATATTAAATAATCACATAATTAAGCATCTTGAGAAAAATAAATTAATCAGTGATAGGCAATATGGTTTTAGACGATGTCGATCAACTGCAGACATTCTTTGCCTTCTTACGCATCAAATCAACCAAGCTACAGACCAACATGGTGAAACACATACAATAGCACTGGATATATCAAAGGCATTTGATAGAGTCTGGCATCAATCCTTATTGTCGAAGATGTCACACTACGGCCTTGCATCATTAGTTCCACTAATTTCTTCTTATCTTCATAACAGAAAAATATGTGTAATGGTAGATGGCCTTTATTCTCAATTTCACTCAATAAATGCTGGTGTTCCCCAGGGATCAGTTTTGGCCCCAATTCTGTTCCTCATTCATATCAATGATCTCATATCTACCACTCATAATCCAATACATTCCTATGCAGATGACTCAACACTCCACAGTTCCTTCACATTTACCAATTCTTTCACCCAACCCGATCTTATAAATTCAAAAATAAACACTGCAATTTCTCTGAACCAGGACCTTTCTAGAATTAATGGATGGGGACAAAAGAATCTAGTTTCCTTTAATGCACAGAAAACCAAGTACATTACATTTTCTAACCGACAGAATCTCACTGACTCCCATATATTTTTTAATGATGTAAATATTCCCACTTCCCCTAGTATTGACATTCTCGGTGTAACATTAACTACTAACTTGAGCTGGACACATTATGTTAGAAGCATTGCTAAGAATGCCTCTAAAAAACTGGGACTCCTGTACAGAGTTCGAGAATTCTTCACTGACGAGCAGTTGGCCGTAATATATAAAAGTCATGTGCGTTCTCAGATGGATTACTGTTCACCTCTGTGGGGTGGAAGTGGAGTGGTTGCATTGAGGCAGTTGGACAAAATTCAAAATAAAGCTATTAGATTAATCAATAATCCTGCAATCACACAGGACCTTCCTACATTATCCATACGAAGAAACGTTGCATCCCTTGCATTATTCTACAGATATTTTCACAGCAATTGTTCCGAGGAACTTGCTTCAATTGTGCCGCCTCTCCACATCTTTCCCCGTAGAACTAGGGCAGCTGAGAGCGCCCATGAATTTACACTTTCTCCTCCACAATGCAGCACTTCTGCTTATCAGAATTCATTTATCCCCAGAGCTACTACTCTTTGGAATTCACTTCCCTCGAATTGCTTTCCACAAACTTACAATTTACAAATGTTTAAATCCAGTTGTTACAAACATTTTATGAATGGAGGATGCCATTAGGCACATGGACCTTTTCGCTTTATCTGTGTTTTTCCTTCCTCCGTTCATTGTCTCAAAAAAAAAAAATAATAAAAATGACGTCAGAACAATAACATTGAGGAGTCTTCTCCTTCTTATTTTCGGAGGTGCGGTGACGAACGCTTGGGTTTGTTGACATACGTCGTACGCACGGCGTTCGGACCAAGCTTAATTAGGCTATTAAGCTCATGCCTTAGATAAGGCATACCGGGTAGCGGCCCTTCTTTCGTGCTGTCCTTACCTAAGGCAGCCCGGGTAGGAAGGGTTAAAGTATCCCTAAGCGGCTCAAAATCGCGTCACATGTCGAAGAGGGTTAATAGAAAGAGTAACAGGCCGAGGTCCAGGTAAGTGTGTGGGGTCGTCAGGGGATGGTCGGTCGGGTGTGGGGGCATTTATGGTCCCCCCCCCCCCCCCTGGGGACATCGAGGCTGGGCTAGAATTCATCATTTTTTTTATTTTTTATTTTGGTGTGGAGGAATGAAGTGTGGTGTGTATGTTTAGTGTAGTGAAGTGGATAGGAGGAGGAGATGTTTGTGAGAGCTAGCTGGATTGCTCTCAGTGTAAATGAGGCACAAAGAAAATCAGTAAGAGAGGCCAAGCAAATGAAACAGGAGTTCCAGCGACTCTTTATCACATGCCTATAACCACACCTGGGTCTAGCCCTGATCGATTGGTGCCTACAATCTCCCCAAAAAAACAATATATATATATATATATATATATAATTCCTTTGCCTAATAGTATACTTTATACTCTACATATACCGGTGTATTAAATCAACCCCCCCCCCACACACACACACACATATACACACACATTTAATATGTGTATATATTATATTATTTCGCTGTACAAAAATTAATATCCCTTCCACTGCCAACCATTTATTATACATCTCCCACGCAATCATGGCCATCTGCATTTCAAAAGGAAGTAAATTGAGGTTATAAAGTTTTTCCTTTGTAGTATTTAGAGCAGAATAGTTCAATCAAATTTTAATCCACGTAAACTAAACCCTTTGTTTGCATAGTGCCTTTCATTCTGGGTACCATTAGACGACTTTATGAAGTTTACACTGTTAAAAGGCAATGTTATATACAAAAAGGGGGATGTAAAAGGCATATAAAATCATTGGATATTTTGATGGTGATTTACCTTTCTGTCCTTGTATTAGATATGATTATTACTACCAATATACCTTTTAAGGGGAGGCAGATCATTTTTCTGGACCCCCGTTCTCGCTAATGTTTAGCCCCACTAGTTTTGAGATTATAATTAGTTTGGCGATTTTAATACCTTTTGCCCCATTTCGTTGTCAATTTTAAGACCTTTCGCGCCATTTAGGTGTCAATTATTTCCTGGCGAGCGATAGCGAGCCTTCAATTTTAAGAGGAACCGGCCTTCGGCCGGGACATTTTTCTACCGAAAAATGTACAAATTTATCTTGAAGGGGGTGTTTTTCTAAGCTTGATGGAGGTCTAGGGAGGAAACTAAACAAATATATGAATAAATTAATTAATAGACCAAACAAACGGCCAGTCTCCCTTTAACGAGTAAATTATTTTGGACACATTAACTACCCTTTTTATACACGTACTGTATTTGTATACAGTGTAGGACGAATTTCTCCTCTTGACTCTCACAGGTTGTTCCTAATCTGAATCTATAGTATAATCACATTCACACTAATATGTCAAGGGTGTTAAGGGGTATACAAATGGTATATAAGATAATTTGGTATAATGAGTGTTTTAGCATTCTACCTGCTATGAGATGGGTTTATTACCACCAATATAATCTTGACATGGATTGATTGCTATGGACACTTTAACTCATTCATTACCAGGGACGTCCTTTTCATCATATTCTGGCAACTATTACACTATTTTGTTCAGCTTAGGAAGGACCACTATAAAAAATTAGGCTTCAAACTATTTCAACCAACCCTTTTACCACAGATCCTTCCTAAGCTGCATAATATCGTCAAAATGTAGCTAGATTAAATAATAACACACGTCCCTGGTACTCAAAGGGTTCAATACCCTTTCCATACTCTCATGTTTGTTTCCGGTGCAGTCTACAAGAAGGAAACACATCATCGTGTATTAACTCCTTAAGGGGGCCCACCTCGCTTTTTTTCTCGCTCTCCCTCTCTCTCTGGGTTGTATCCATTCGGCCCCATTCAGCCTACTATTTTAATCCCCATCCAGGTGTTGATTTTGTCCTGACGAGCGGCAGCGAGCCAGCATATTTCTTAAATGTTTTTTAACAGCAGGCTAAATTTGTACATTTTTCGATAGAAAAATGTCTCCGGCGAAGCAGGATTTCTTCATACAATGCTGGCTCGCTATCGTTCGCCAGGAAAAAATCGACACCTGGGTGGGGATAAACGACTTAAAACAGTAGGCTGAATGGGGCCGAATGGATACAAGCCAGAGAAAGAGAAAACAGAGACAAAAAAAGCAGGTCACCCCCGTAACTCTCAGTATTCGAGGACGCTTTTCTTCCATATATTGTGGTTGTTATTAGAGGATGTTATGCAGCTTAGGAAGACCTCTAGCGATGAAGGATTTAACTCGATCCCAATTAATCCTTAGAATCCCATTAACCCTTTCATATATTAATAAACTCGTTTAATAATAGCCAGAACGAAATAAAAGCGGGTTTCCGGGTATATTGAAATGGTCAAGAGTTATGACGCATTTTTACAGTGCACTTTGGATAGCATTAGACGATTTTGTTCAGCTAAATAAGGATCTGTGGGAGTTAGAAGCGTAACTGAGATGGTTTTGATCCCTTTAGATACACTCCCAAAATAATGGGTATGAACAAAGTATATAAAGTGTCCATAATAATCTACCCCTTTAACCCCTTATGTACTGGCGACGTCTTTCTGTATTTAGACGATTTTTTGCAGTTTATGAAGGATCTGTGGTAATAAAAAGGGTTTACCGAGATAGTTCGAAGCCTGTTTGCTACCGGAGGCCTTTTTTTAACTTAATAAAATCGTCTAATATTAGCCAGAATAGAATTATAACGATGACACCGGTACAGCGAGGGTTAAAGGTATATTGAATTTTTTTGAAGGTGGCAATAAATCCGTCTTGTACAAGGAGAGAAATGTAAATCGCCATCAATATACCCAACGATATTATATACCTTGTTCATATGGGTACCCTTGATTCTTTACAGAGGAGGTTCTTCTTCTTCTTCTTCTTCTTCTTCTTCTTCTTCTTCTGCTTCTTCTTTTCTTCTTCTTCTTCTTCTTTATGATGAACATTCAGAATGACTTGCGATCAACAGACTGAATATTAGCCATATAACTCAAAAGGCAGTCATAGATACTATTATCTAGGTCTGGATAACACTGCATTTAAACTGCATAAAATCGTCTAATGATAACCAGAACATAAACAAAAAACGCGCCATGGTATACTGAAGGGGTTAAGAGTTTCTTTTCTGGACCCCCTTCTCCCTCATGTTTCGTCCCATTACCATGGATATTTTAAGACGTTGGCCCATTAGTTTGATGATGTTAAGACCTCTTGCCCCATTTCTTTGACAATGTTAAGACCCTTCGTGCCATTTAGGTTTCGATTTGTTTTCCTGACCAGTGATAGCGAGCTTGTATGTTATAAGTTAGGAGGATCCTGCCTTCGGCCGAGACATTTTCCTATGGAAATTACCTCGGAAGGGGTAAGAAGTTTAGGGACAAAAAAAAAAAAAAAAAAAAAAACTTAATGGTTAGTATCGTACTCGTACTTTTACAGTTTATTGGTATAAATACACTGGCCACACATTAAGGGTATAAAAATCGAATAAACATGAAACCTAATGTTATAGGGTATATTGAAAGTCATTGATGTTTATATTAACTGTATATTAAATGGCTATAGTATTACCAGTATATCTTTATAATTGTACATTATTTTGGACACTTTAATTACCCTTTTCATTTTCATAATTTTCACTATTTGTTTTGGCTAGCCCCTGCTGTGTGATCGCTTCTTATTAATTTGTTATTAGGCTTATTAGACACTTTTATTTAGCTCACGAAAGCCCTTCACACTCTCAAAATTAATGGGTATGTAATGAGTATTTAGTGTCCATAATAATCTTCCTATTCACGGTTAATTAGTAGTAAGCACACGTCTTATGCAAGAATAGAGGTAAATCACTATTATTATACCATATAATATATATATATATATATATATATATATATATATATATATATATATAAATTGTGTGTGTGTGTGTGCCCCCATTCTCCTAAAAGACCGTATACTACAGGGAAATTACTCTTCCAAAAACTGAGTAATGGCTATTTAAAGGGGGTTAAAAGCCTGACCCCCCCTGGAGGCCTTCTTCCCCTTCACATTATGTAATATAAACAATTATGGGTATGAATACTGTGTCTAGAGTGCCCATAATAATTATCTACCGTTTTAATGGTATATTGGTATTGATAAACCCTTAGTATACCAATTAAAATGGTAAATCACTATCAATACACCCAAATACCTTACAGTCTATGCCTTTTATTGACAATTGTTTACACCCTATATTTGTTTGAGTGTTGTGTTGGCTTTCCCACATTAATTGTCTGTATTGCCTACACTCTCCTAAGCTATTGGTATAGAAGGGGTATTTAAATTGCCCATAATAATCTACCCTCCTAATGAAAAGATTGTAGACACCAATCGATCAGGGGAGGCCTCATAGGCATGTGATAAGGAGTTGTTGGAACTTCTGTTTCATTTGTTTGGCTTCCCTCACTGTTTCTGTTTGTGTCTCACCTACACAGAGAGTGATCCAGCTAGCTTCCATAAACACCTCCTCCTATTCGTTGCAATACACTAAACAAGCACTCCACACTTCTTTCCAATACACAAAAAAAAAAAAACTACTATCACTTTCATTCCTAAGGGAGACACTTGTTACAGACAGATTTGCCTTTTGTCATTTATATACATACCAAAATATAGGTATAATAGTGATAATGTACCCAATATAGGTATAATAGTGATAATGTACCCAATTCATACTAGTGCAAAAGGTGTGTCACTATCAATATACCGTACCCAATGACCTTATAATTATAACCTTTTCTTTTTTACTTTTTGTTACGCCCTAGATATTTGACATTGTACCATTATATTATTATGTTTTTGTTTTGGTTTAAAAAAGGCCTTAACAAATCAAAAGGGGTAAAGAAAACTGATTTACCATTTGATTCTCACAAATCCTCCCGGATATCTGATTAATAGTATCTGTTGCTAGCCAGAACAAAGACAAATCATCGTGGTGAAGGGGATGCGTAATTATCAAGTTTGCTCTAAGGATTATGGGTATGAAAATGTTATATATAGAATCCGTAATAATCTACCCGTTTAATTAATGATAGATTGGCAGTGATCTGATCAGCCCTTCTTATACCAATTAACAATGTAAATCACTATTGATATTGTCAAAGATCTTATATACCTCTTTCATACCCATTTTGAATCAAATCGTCTATTTTTAGTCAGAATCATTATGAAATAACAGCATCGTACACTCGACCAAAAAACAATCTTTACACTAGCGCTCTAAACATACTGGGAGTGGGTCGAAATCTTATGATAATACCTTACAGACGTATGTTTAACCCGGTTCATTCCGTTCACGCTAGATTATTTACAGCTCACAAATGTAAAGATTATTTTTTGGTCGAGTGTACAGTCCGTTCTGAAGGGGTTGAAGTTTGGTTAAATTAGGACTTCACCGTAATAAGTTACGGGTTTGAACAGGTAATTAAATTGTCCACAATAATAAAAGGAGTATTGGTAGTAATGCACTCTTCTAGAGGTATATATATATATATATATATATATATATATATATATATATATATATATATTCTATGTGTATGAAGGAGACAACAGGGAGGCTGCCTGTTACGAGTGTCTCCCCCAGAATCAATAGTGACAGAGCTAAATTCAAGGGACGTTGTGGTCAAAATACCTGGACAAACGAAGTTTAAAGCAAATTAAGTCATAGGATGATGGAAAGATTGATTGAGGGAGAGAGTTCCAGAGTTTACTAGTTGATTAGAAGAAAGACTGAGAAAATTTAGCAATTCTTGGATTGGAGAGTTGGACAGAATAGGAGTGGTAAAGTGCTGAAAGGCGGGTGCCTCGCACTCGCCGCAAGGGAGTGGCTATGCACTGAGAGAGCTCTGAAGAACACTGATTGTTGTAATAGTGCTATAAGAGTGAAAGAGATGCAACATTGTGGCGCATAGAAAGAAACTGTAGGAAACTAGTAAGAGGAAGCTAGTTGATGAGGGAAATGCTTTTGACTCTACTATTTCGAGAAGTGCGGTATAGGTGGAACCTCCCCACACATGCGAACAATACTCGATACATGGGCACACTGTTTTAGCAAGAGCGGTAATATGATCTTTCCAAGAAAGTTTGGTTGAAAAAGATACACCAAGAATATTTAGACAAGATGAAGGTTTTGTTTGTGTATTTTGAAGAGTAATTGATAGCCTTGTGAAGGATTGCGATGGGTAGATAGAGGGCGAAATTGGGTCTTGGAGGCATTGAAAGTGACAAGATTTTCTCTGCCCCAATCAGAATTAATTTATAGATCAGAAGATAGGCGTTCTATGGCCTGGTCCCGTGACTCTTGGAGTGATTGCATGCTTGGTTGTTGTGAAAAGTCTTTCTCCATATTGATGCCACTGGTGTCATGAACTTCACTTTACTAACAAATATTTCCATTCCCTTTATAATAAATATTGGGCAATACTAGGACAGTATACAGTATATACATTTTGTTCCATGTAAGTTCTACACGATCTAGAATAAAACAACACCTCGTGATTTGATAGTTACGGAACCAAAGTGGGGTAAAAAAAAAAAAAAACAAAAAAAAAAATATTTCACTTACCACAGGATTTCCAGGCAGTAACGAAATACCTGTGAACGAAACTACCGGTATCCCTCCCTGAATAATGTATAGGACATTTTAAAATACCTTCGTGAATACCTGAATAGAAAAATTATACTAGCGTGGTGAATGCTGGTTTCATATTCTTCACAAAAGGCCAGTCTTTGTCGAAATGGTTAAGTATTGGTCAGTAATTAAAAGTGTAAATAAGCGCATGCACAGGTTCAAATCAAAACACTGGTACAAGGTCTTAGTTTACTGTTGCACAGATGTAAATAATGGGAGAGAGTTAGGGTCAATCTTGGTAGGTCTATAATTCCACCACAGGTCTTTGGAGATGGCACCCACGAAGCTTCTTGGTCATCTTGGTGGGGGGAGACTGCGAGTCAGTCTGGCAATGGCTCTGGGTTTGGCAACAAAGGTAGTGAAGGCCAGCGGATAGGGCTGGCTGTAAATGATGCTGCTGAGTGTTGTTTGGTGAGTGTCTGATCCATCTACCACTCAGTGTTGTAGTCCTTCTTAGCATCATATTCACATGGAAGGTATTCAATGATTCTGATGGCAGCTACAGGCATCGGGGCAGGTTCATGTGACGGTGTTGGTGTAAATGCAAGTGTTACTGCAGGTGCAGTGTTGGAGGTGCCAATGATGTATTGGACGTGCTCATTCGCAGCTTTTTGGTTGTTTGCACGTTGCAGAACCCGCTGGCACAACACCGGCTATATCCCAGAAAAACTTTCAACCTGAGCGAGGATTGAATGCGAGACTGCTGGGATGGTAAGCAGAGACGCTGTCAACTGAACCTCCAGGAGCATTCTTGTAATTGTGAAATATTTTGTAAATATAGATTCAGGTTCTGAAGACCTTCAATGTAGTAATATTGCAGAGCCTGGCTTTTCTGGGTCTTTATAAACGGCTGACAGTAACCTTAGAAATTTGGATTAAGCTAATTAATAATTAATATAGTCTAGCTTTTACTACTCGAGTTCTTATGAACAGCAAGCTTCTATCCATTAGACCAGTTATATTTCTGGCTTGGCAACTTGAGTAATTGTGAACAGCAAGAACTTGGGTTCTTGTGAACAGCAAGTGCTTTATATATCTAATTAATGACTTCTAAATTTGCTGGAGTTTACAGTGAAGCAAGTAACTGTTTGTAAGCAAGGGAAACAGTAAGAGTGTGAAAGATAAGAATGGGAGAATGCTAGCCGAGAAGCATGAGAGAGTCGAAAGATGGAGGGCGCACTTCAACGAGTTGCTAAAAAATGTAAGGAATGAAGAGCCAGCAAACATAGTTGGATGGGGTATGGAAGGGAGAAGAGGAGAAGTAGTGGAGGAGGAGGTGGGGATCAGGAAGTCAGAAGTGTGGGAAGCCATGAAAAGAGTGAAGTTGGGGAAAGCACCAGGAACAGATGGAGTGTGTGGGGAAATGTTGAGGTATGGTGGTGAGATAGTGATCGAATGGGTATGGAAAATGTGCAAACTAGCATGAGAGAAGGGGAATGCACCCATTGACTGGAAGACTGGCATAATAGTCCCCCTGTATAAGGGCAAAGGGGAAAGAGGAGTGTGTGGTAACCACCGAGGAATAAGTCTTTTAAGCGTAGTAGGGAAGGTGTACAGTAGGGTAGTGATTGAGAGAGTGAGAGTGAGAACGGAGAAATGGATAGGCGACGAGCAGGGAGGTTTTAGGAAGGGAAGAGGATGTGTAGATCAGATTTTTACCCTGAATTGTGTTGTGGAGAAACATCTGGAGAAGAAACAAAAGGTATATGTTGCCTTTATGGACTTGGAGAAGGCCTATGACAGAGTGGATAGAAAAGGCATGTGGAAAGTACTTAGAATATACGGAGTAGATGGCAAGTTGCTGAAAGCAGTGAAGAGCATGTACGAGGGTGCAAAGGCGGCAGTACGTGTGGAGAATGAGCAGAGCGAGTTCTTTGACCTGAGTCTTGGGTTGAAACAGGGGTGTGTGATGTCCCCGTGGTTGTTTACTGTATACTGTATATGGATGAAGTCATGAAAGAAATACTAGGAAGAGCAGTGGATGTTGGTGTATCGCTGAAAAGAGAGGGAAATGAGTGGAAGCTGCCTATACTGCTGTTTGCGGATGATACAGTTCTGATGAGCGATAATGAATGGGAGTTGCAGGGTCTGGTAGTGAGTTTGGAACAGTGTGCGAAAAACGGAATTTGAAGGTAAATGCGGCGTAAGAGCAAGGTTATGGTCTTCGAAAGAGGTGAAGTCACAGAGTGTGAGTTGAAGTTGAACGGTCAGGCTATGGAGATTGTCAGCTCTTTTAAGTATCTGGGCAGTGTGTTGAGTAAAGATGGGACTATGGATGAAGAAGTGCGGGAGAGGGTACAACAGGGGAAGAGGGTTGTAGGAATGTTGAAAGCAGTAACAAGAAATAGAGTGGTCAGTATGGAAGTGAAGAAGTCCTTGCATGACAGCGTGGTAATCCCGACACTAACTTACGGAAGCGAAGCATGGACGTTCGGGAAGAGACTCAGACCAAGAGTGAGAGCGGTGGAAATTAGTTACTTAAGAAGTGCGTGCGGAGTTACATGGAGGGATAGACAGCCGAATGAGGTAGTAAGAAGGAGGTGTGGTGTGGAGGTAGATGTGCTGGAAAGTGTGAAAAGGAACAACTTGAGATGGTTCGGCCATACGGAACGTATGGAAAGCGAGAGATTGACTAAGAGGGTGTACAAGAGCGAGGTGGAAGGACAGAGAGGGAGAGGTGGAAGGATGGAGTGAGGAAGTATATGAATGAAGGCGGTGCTGGTTGGGAGGAGGGGCGTCGAGTGACTGGGGACAGAGGTGCATGGGGGCGGTTCGTTCGTGGCCACCCCTTCGGGGATCACGGCGTCAGGCAATAGATAGATAGATAGAACTCATCCGAGTTCTTGTGAACAAACAGCAAATAGTTTTATTAATGCACAGATTTTAATATAACTTCTAACAGTGTTCTAACGACTGTCTGATGGTCCTATAGCCATCTAATACAGCTAGTCAAAAAGTGGGTGGGCTGGTCCTCCAGGACAAAGGCGTCTAGGCAGGTCATCACTCCTTCGGCAAGTACTTCATCGTCGGCTGGGCCTCTCATAAGGGTGTTGACAGCGAACCACACATTGGGAATCGACAACAGGATCTCTCTGGTAGTGGATCCCTCAGGGAGTCCTCAAGGGCAGCCAACTCAGTAGTAGGGGATCGGGACATCAGTCGCTGGCTCGGCTTCCGCTTCCAACAGTTTTGGTAATTCAGTATCCCAATGGGTGGTGAGCTCCTCACAATAAAAATCAGGGGCATCCAACATGGAACTTTTGATGAGGGCTCTCAGTTCCTGTAGTTCCAAGCAATCAGATGCATGGAATCAGTGGATGTGGAAGGCATGAGGTTAGTCTAGCTTTGTGTTTAAAGTCTGTCAACAAATCATCTTTTTCAGAATGATTTCGTATGGTACTCTTGTCCACTGATGTCAATCCACCACCGCTCACCTCTAGTACTTCGGGAGTGAAAGGACTTGGTTGTTGGGGCTGCTGGGGTAAAGAAGCTTTGTTCATGTGAACAGCGACTGTATGCTGATAATGATGATTGATGATATGCAGTCACCTGGACTGTGCAGGCCTTTTGCCATTGGCGAGCCCACCAGTGTTGTGGGCTTTTAGCTGTAGATGCTTTCCAGTGTTTCCTTTGTCCGGACGAGATCTGTCATGATCCTGCCTTCTTTCCTGGTATCTTCTGAGGTGGTACAGCATACTCAGCCACTCCTTGGACCCTTTTGGTGTAGGAAGCAGCGGCAGCCATACTTTCTCCAACCTTTGCAGTAGGTCATTTAGTCTTCAAATAAGCTTGGTACGAGGTTCCCGTGTCTTATGCTGATGGTGAGTTTTTTTTTGCCAATGCCTCCACAAAGGATATTTGCAGCAAAGTTCTTGATGTATTCTTTCAGGAGCCCATTCCTGTCTCTACATGGCGCGTTAGGTGGCAGAGATGCTTCGTCGTCCCCCGCAGCTGTCTCCTCAGTGGGTGGTGTGGGAGGGTTGGGGTATTCTTGGTCTGCTGTCGGTGGTTCTGGGGTGGTTTATTGCTCCATCTTTTCTAACTCTCCATCAGCGACGGCAGGAGAGCTGGGGCTTTCTTCTGGTGTTGGTTGTGTCACTTCAGGCTGCCTCTGTACATTGCTCCTATTTAAAGGTTTGAGCAAGTTGAGGCACTTGGATGGTGTTGTTCTGGGTTTCAGAGCTTGTGTTGGAATAATCTCAAGAGGCCCAGTTGGTTTGGGGGTTTCAGGCCTGGGGAAGGCGATGGTGGGGAGGTCATTGGCCTCCAGAAGGTCTTTTAAGACAATCTCTGAAGAGATTGTGATCCCCACCAGCTAGAGCCATGGCCGTTGTGACAACCATCTGGATGATATTGGATTGGTCAAAGGATGGCTGGCCACAGCCTGCTGAAGGGTCGTCTAACATTTAATTTTTGGCATCCTTCTTTCCCCAGGCATGTCTGGAGCCTTTCAGGATTGCTCCTTCTGTCCCTGTGACACCGGTGTTGTGGCCAGTTGAAGTCATGGTGAGGTTGGTCGTGAGAGCGTAATAGATCCTCTCTGAATGGGAGCTCAGGGAGCACTGGGTGGTGGGTTGCTGGCCTTTTATAGCTGGCTGGAGGATCAGGCGGGTTTTCTCCAGCCAACCAGTCGGTTTCCAGGATTTTTTCGAACTGATCCTGATCCTGGAATATTTGTGATGCTTTCTTGGATATTTTTCTGTCCACCTCGGCCAATAGGAAGGCAGGCTGGGCGAGCATTTTTGCCAATGAGAGGGCCTGCATTTCTCGACATCATCAGCTGCAGGGCTCTTCCCCGGCCAATGATAGGGCACAGAGGCTGGAGAGGCTCCATCACTTTCCAGGAGCTTCCAGGCGAAAAGGAAAAATCTTGGTAATCCACATATATAAGGACAGGAAGGCACGAAGGGGGCTTGTGCTACACCTTCTGGGGAGAGGACTGTGGACATTAAGCCAGGAAATATGTGACTCGCTGGTCCCTTCCGAGGCTGTTTGGACGTTTTTGCCAACTTTCTAATATATATATATATATATATATATATAGTATATACACACACACACACACAGTATATATACACCAGTATTTTGCTTAATATGCCTAATATCCTAATCTCATCTAAAGATGTACTTTCTACCCTCTCTGGGCTTTATACTAAGAAGGCGTACGGTCCGGAGGGTGTTCCTCCTGTTGTACTCAAAAACTGTGCATCCGTGCTGACTCCCTGCCTAGGCAAACTCTTGCATCTCTATCTCTCCTCTAACGTCTTCCCTTCTTGCTGGAAGTTTGCTCTCATTCAACCTGTCCCAAAGAAGGGTGACCACTCTCAACCCTCGAACCCTCGTCCAATTGCTCTCATCTCTTGTATCTCTAAACGTTTTGAAACTATTCTTACTTCCAAATTTCTTAAGCATTTATCTTCTCATAATCTACTCTCAGATTGCCAGTATGGCTTCCTTAAGAGTTGCTCTACTGGTGATATTCTTTCATATCTTACTAACTCTTGGTCATCCTCCTTTCGGGACTTCGGTGAAACTTTTTCTGTTGCACTAGACATATCGAACGCCTTCGATAGAGTCTGGCACAAATCTTTAATTTCTAAACTACCCTCCTTCGGTTTCTATCCCTCCATCTGTGCCTTTGTCTCTAACTTCCTTTCCGGCCGTTCCATAGTAGCGGTTTTGGACGGCTATCGTTTACTTCCTCATCCTATCAACTCCGGTGTTTCTCAGGGCTCTGTCCTATCTCTTATTCTCTTTCTAATTTTCATCAATGATTTTCTCAACTGTACCTCCAGTCCAATACAACTGATTTATCGATATTCAGTTTGGTCAAAGATACCTTCGAAAATGTAAAGCCAACAATAATGACCGTGACTGTACATATAAATAAATTGAAAGGTGAATAAATAGGTAGATACATACATATATAGATATATATATATATATATATACATAAATTGATAGACAGAGAGGCATAGATAAATAGATAGATAGACAGACAGAGACTGGAAGGAAGTGAATTAGCTAAATGGAATCGTCCACCAGGGAGGAAGTTTTTTAATCGAGTGAGAGAGAGAGAGGGCTTGATCTACTGATCTTTTTTTATCGGCACACATTTACACATTTACAATACCTATACCTACAATACCTATTAGTGATACAATAGTTCAGTTATAAGGGAAATTAAAATATCAATTTCGTGGCCATGTGCTACGTGGGTCATAATAATAAGATCAATACAGGCAGTACAGTTCCTTAGATAAAATACAAGATTACCTCGTTCACAGGAACACTTGACAATAATGTTCACAATGTATAGAGAAAGCGTAATTGAGATTGAGTTAGTTATAGAGTTTAGAGCTAATTAAATTTAATTAGCCCATACAGAGAGAGAGAGAGAGAGAGAGAGATTTATAAAGTTAGAGTTAGCCAAGGTATACCTGACCAGACCTGACTTGACTTATTAACCTTTATTTACCACCCCAGCGAGTGGATATGGGAAGACAATAATACATTTCGATACAATCATTTATTGACACAATAATTCAGTTACAGTTGGGCACAAAATATCAACAACAAATGTAGCTCGAATTACTTAAAAATGTTGCATATAAAGTACAATTCCCAGCCAAGTTGGTCTCCTCCCGACTACTTGTTATGCCAATATGTTAAAGGAGATTGACTCAACAAGATCAGATATTTCTTATTATGCTGTGATTTCTTATGAGGGGGGAGGCCAGAACTCACGTTAGCAGCTGTTCGTACAGTAGTATTGATATGAGTGGATAGTTGTTGCAGAAAAAAAGGGAAAATATGTAGAATTAAATCTTGATAGCATTATCTGTAGTACCGGTATTATCCAGATGACGTCAATGTATATATAGTGACAAATATAGTTTAATTAGGCAAGCTATAAGTGAGAAGAATACGTCAGGGATGTATTGAAGGTATTGGACAAGAAGTGAAGGTGTTAGTGGTTACAAGTACTATATTGTAAATATTACTATGGATACAAGTTGTGCCTGGAAGAAGGCCAAATGGGGAGAAAGAGAGAGGGGAAGGGGTATGACTTAAAATGTTGTAGGTATGATTTATTGGTATAGCCTATATGGAGAATCAGTCTACCAAACAATATGAGTGATATTTAGTTTAATGGGTTCCATAGCTATCATATATATATATATATATATATATATATATAAATATATAAATATATATATATAGTATATACAGTATATATATATATATACCTGGTATATATATATACGGTATATATATATATATATATATATATATATATATATATATATATATATATATATATATATATATACCGTATATATATATATATATATAAATATATATATATATAATTATATATACTGGTACACATTATATTAAATACAGTACAATGTAAACATATTTTGTCACAACAGCAATAAGTAGCCAAGGTAAAGTAATTATATTATGAGATTGTACATATTAGGTAACAAGGTGGGGTTGAATATAGTTTTAGCAAGTGGAGGGATACAGTGATGGTATTAGGAAGTGAAACAGGTGGGTACTATTTAAATGAAAGGTAAGGGGACATTTATGGAAGAATGATGAAACTGATAGTATATTCATCTATATACTGTCATAGGTTTTGGTGTAAACTGATTGTATATTCATCTATATACTGTTATAGGTTTTGGTGTAAACTGATAGTATATTCATCTATATACTGTCATAGGTTTTAGTGTAAACTGATAGTATATTCATCTATATACTGTTATAGGTTTTGGTGTAAACTGATAGTATATTCATCTATATACTGTTATAGGTTTTGGTGTAAACTGATAGTATATTCATCTATATACTGTTATAGGTGTTGGTGTAAACTGATAGTATATTCATCTATATACTGTTATAGGTTTTGGTGTAAATGTATTAATTCTAAGCTCCAGGACGCATGTCCCCACCTATTTCCGGAGGACATCAGACTATTCTATTCAGCTCAGAAAGGGCCCCTGGTATTCAAAGGGGTGAACTATATCCCAATCACTCCCACAGACCCTTTCTAAACCTAATAAGACCTAATATAACACTCGAACATAATTAAAGAATGCGTCACAGTGTTCGGTATCGAAAGCGTTAAACGTAGTTTAAATTTAGCAATGTTAAACAAATATGTAGAAGAACTCATTGAAGATCAAAAAAAGACTATATATTAAGAAATGTAATCGTTAAATTAATCAATATTTTGAGGGGAAGATAGATTAACGAAAACAATTAGTTAATGGGATGCTGAATAAGTCCTGTTTAAAATAATGTATAGAAAAGTAAAGTAGTAGTGAATGGGATAAAAGGGGACAGATATAGCAGAAAGACGACATGCAGGGGAGACTGGCAGTGATATAATAATTATGAGACAAATAAATGGCCTTCGTTATACATTACACTTTGCTTCGTAGATACCAGTATGTTCGACACAACTATGGTTCATCATTTAGCATAATCATGGATATATATATATATATATATATATATATATATATATATGGCTCTGTCTTGAGTCGGACCCCCCCCCCCCCCAAAAAAAAAAGGAAAAGTGGGGATTGGGTCTGAGTATATACAGTATATTAGAATATATATATATATATATATATATATATATATATATATATATTCTACAAACGTCCTTAACATCTAACCACTTACACAATGTAATGTCTAGGGTTAATAAATAATGAATTATTGCAATTACAGGGAATCGAACTCGGGACCCACAAACAGGACGACAGTGCTTTAGCTACCACTAAGAAGGTTAAAGGTTTAGCACACACTCTTCGTACATACAGTATACCTTGTCGATATACAGTATAGGAACATGCACTGAGTGTTACACTATACCCAACCTCACTATGATAGTCAAATGGAAGTACTGAAATATGTAGATATATTATTATGAAATAAATGCCAATTAACACGACATTATTTAATCTTATTATATTTTACAAGCGTCCTTAACATCTAACCACTTACACAATGTAATGTGTAGGGTTAATCAATAATGAATGATTGCAAGTACCGGGAATCGAACTCGGGACCCAAAAACAGGACGACAGTGCTCTACTGCACTGTACGAGTTCGATTCCCGGTAATTGGAATCATTCCTTATTTATTTACCCTACACGTACATTACATTATGTAAGTGGTTAGATGTTAAGGACGTTTGTAGAATATGATATTAAATAATGCCGTGTTAATTGGCATTTCTTTCATAATATCTACAGTATAATAATATATATATATAAAGAGAGAGAGTGAGAGTGAGTGAGTGAGGGAGAGTGAGCGCTACAAGAGTTTAGAGTTAGTGAAATTAGCCCGGGCCACCGTGCGCAAGTTTAGCCAAGACCTACAGCCTCATTAAGGTGCATTACCTCTCTGCAAATGGAGGTCTTTTGTATTTCTCATTTGTATACCCTGAGTAGTTGAATGGTCTCTCTCTCTCTCTCTCTCTCTCTCTCTCTCTCTCTCTCTCTCTCTCTCTCTCTCTCTCTCTCTCTCTCTCTCTCTCTCTCTCTCTCTCTCTCTCTCTTCTCTCTCTCTCTCTCTCTCTCTCTCTCTCTCTCTCTCTCTCTCTCTCTCTCTCTCCTCTCCCTCTCTCTCTCTCTCTCTCTCTCTCAAGTCATAACCCCAAACCCATCCTGACCAATAAGAAAAAACAAATCCAGCGCATGCTGAGAGAAATGATATAAAAATAATATCCATAAATGCCTGCTCAATAAGAAACAAATAGACGAACTCAAATGTCTGTTATTAAATGAGAAAGTTGACGTTATTTGTATAACGGAAACACATCTGAACCTTAAAAAATAAAGATCTACTTCATGAATATCACATAGAGCCATATAAAATTTTTCATAAAGACCGTAACAATGGAAAACAAAGAGGGGGGGTTGCAATGTACGTTGCAACCTACTTAAACCCAGTCGAGGTGACTCTCCCCGAAAGTAATGCAGAAATAGTGTGCGTCAAAATAAATACAAAAAAACATGAACTTAAATATCACTACAGCGTACCGACCACCGAGACTAACTGTTGCCGATGATACAATTTTTTATGAAATACTAGAGAAAACCCTTAATTCCGACGAAACAGTTTTACTAGGTGGGACTATAACCTCCCCCTAATTGACTGGAATACCACGACCGGAAAAAAATGCTGAGTCACGCCTAATGACAAGCTTCATCCAGGACAATTTTTTGACTCAACACGTAAAACAGCCGACGCGAGACAGGAATATACTAGACCTCGTAATCACTACCAAAGAAAATTTATTATCAAACCTGGATGTAGGTGAACATCTGGCAACGTCCGATCATAAAATCTTAAGAATCAACGTTATAAGCAAATATTCCTCAGTAAAAACAACAGGAATGGTTTCGGACTTCAAAAACGCAAATTATGACGGACTTAAGAAATCGCTATCAAACATACACTCAAACCTCATAAATATAAACGAAGTAAATGAACTATGGGGACATTTTAAGTCTACAATTACAGAAGCGCATAAACAATTTGTACCCATGAAACCAAAACGTAGTACGAAATCAAGTATGCCCCCTTGGTACAGTAGAGACATTGGCAAGGCAATAAGGAAAAGGAATCAACTCCACAAACTTGTAAAAAATAACACAAACACTGAAGTAATTAAAAACTTGTACAAAAATAGTAGAAGGGAAGTGAAAAAAATAATTAGGGCGAACAAACAAAATTACGAAATGACTATTGCCAGAGAAAGTGCCACAAACCCCAAAAAATTCTACAGTTACGTAAACAAAACAAAAAACAGATCAAAAGCGGAATCGGACCGCTAATAGAAGATGGCCAGACAATAACAGGCGACACAAACACGGCAAATCTGCTCAACAAATATTTTGGCTCAGTTTTCACAGAAGAAATTATCGATCATACCCTTGAAAATAACACCTCAACTCATGAGATAGGATATTTCACCATCAGTGTTACCGAAGTACAAAGCAAATTGAGTAATTTAAATGTAAATAAGACCCCGGGACCCGACATGCTCCACCCGAAAATAATTAAGAATGTCAAGGACGAAATAGCAAAAACCCCTGACACAAACTATTTAACTTATCACTACTAGGGATTGTACCGAGTGATTGGAAAGATGCGAACATTACGCCGATATACAAGAAGGGTAGCAAGGCCAAAGCGAGTAATTACAGACCAATTAGCCTAACTTCAATTGTAGGAAAAATCATGGAAAAAATCATTAGAGATAAGATTGTAGATTACCTCGAATCAAACAACCTAATCAAAAATAGTCAACACGGCTTTAGATCAAATAAGTCATGCCTAACAAATTTGATTGAATTTTATAACAAACTATTCACATATAACGACATGACGAAATCACTAGATATAATCTTCTTGGACTTTCAAAAAGCTTTCGACAAGGTGCCTCACCGAAAAACTATTGGCTAAACTGGAGAGGATAGGTATCAAAGGTGAAATTCATTCTTGGATAAAAAATTGGCTTACGGACAGAAGACAGAGAGTGGTGATAAATGGAGTGGAATCGGAGTGGGAGCCTGTCACTAGTGGAGTTCCACAGGGTTCAGTCCTTGGACCGGTCCTGTTTCTCATTTACATTAACGATATCGATGTAGGGGTAAACAACACCATTTCCAAATTCGCCGACGATACAAAAATAGGAAATACAGTCCTGAACGAAGATGATAGAAATGCGTTGCAATCTGATTTAAACAAGATATCAGAGTGGTCGAAAAAATGGCAGATGCCCTTCAATGTCGATAAAAGTCAGGTGCTGCAGGTTGGTAGCAGAAATATGAAATACAAATACGAAATGAATGGCAAACAAATAAAAAACCGCAACGGTAGTAAAAGACCTAGGGGTACTAATATCTGAAAACCTAAAAACTTCCGACCAATGTATAGCAGCTGCAAATAAGGCAAACATAGCATTGGGCTTTATTAAACGAAAATTTACATATAAACATAAAAAACGTAATAGTGCCACTGTTCAAAAGTATGGTGAGGCCCCACCTTGAATATGGTGTGCAGTTTTGGTCACCTTATCTGATCAAGGACATTGTAAGACTCGAGTCAGTACAGCGTAGAGCGACGAAGATGATACCCTCATTAAGAAATAAACCATATGAAGAAAGACTTAAACGATTGAACCTGTTCTCATTAAAAAAGAGGAGGTTGAGGGGTCAGCTTATTGAGTGCTTTAAGATACTAAAAGGTTTCGACAACGTCGATGTAAATGCACTATTCACATTAAACAATACTAATCAAACTCGCGGAAATGGAATGAAATTAAAAACCAAAAAGGCAAAAAGGCAAACCTAGATGTCACAAAGAGTTTCTTCACCTACAGTGTGGCGACAGAGTGGAATAAACTACCAGCGATAGTGGTGGAGAGCGACACAATAAACGCCTTCAAGGGAAGGCTTGACCTCTATCTGCAGAGGGCTGGGGTGATATGAATGGAAAAAAAAAAAAAAAAAAAAAAAATGTATATATATGTATGTGTGTGCACTGTACAGTATGTATATATATACTGTATATATATGTGTGTATGTATGTATGTGTATATGTATGTGTATATATATGTATATATATATGTATATGTATGTATGTGTATGTGTGTATGTGTATATATGCATATATGCATATTATAGTTTGTAAGGCCAGACTGCCTAGTAAGGACCTTGAGGTCTGTGTGGTCTGTGTATCTATGTAGCTCTATGTAGCTCTCTCTCTCTCTCTCTCTCTCTCTCTCTCTCTCTCTCTCTCTCTCTCTCTCTCTCTCTGAGAAACTATGTGCGTGAGAAACAATGTGCATGTGAGAAACAATGTGCATCCCAGTACCAGTACCAGGAAGGTCATTCCGACAACATGCCAAAACTGCTTCAAAATTCTTGCTATTGACGAAGAAGAGGAAACGGAAGAAGTTCGGCTTGTGGGCGACTCCATGGTCCGTGGCCAATTAACTGAGTTCTGCGCCAGGGAACCCAGGACCAGAAAGCGATTCTGTATTCCAGGTGGTGGCGTGGACGACATTGTTGCGGCTGTGGAAGAGGTTTCCAGGCTCGCCCCCGCAAGCACTACGCACGTCATCCACGTTGGATCTAACGATGTCTAACGATCGCGGTCAGAGGAACTACTTTGCAAGTACCGGCGGCTGATCAGGTCCTTCAAGGAAAAATCTAATAGAATCTTAATTTCAGGAATTGTTCCCCGGATTGATGTAGAAAACCGATTCTACAACATAGCTACCAGTACAAATCGCCGACTAGCCAAACTCTGCAGGGAGGAGGACATCGGCTTTGTCGACACGTGGGATCATTTTTACTATGATAAATCTTTGTTTTCAGGAGATGGTGTACATCTCAATGAAGTAGGAGCTGCACGTCTTGGTCGTCTGCTGAACGATGCAGTCAAGGATTTCCGTTAAAAAAACGGGGCCCTCGGTATCCGAGGGTAGTGTAAGTCAAATACGAACTGAAAATTCAGACAATGCACATTCAGTAACATCCAACTCTAATACTCTTAAGGTGTTTTATGTAAATGCTCGTAGCATACGCAATAAATTTTCAGATCTAGAGGAAATCGTGTTTACAGAAAATTATGATATAATCGGCATTACAGAATCTTGGTTAAATACGGAGGACAGAGACTCTTTAGCCGAATATACGCTTCCTGGTTATACAATGTTTGAGAAAAGTCGGATCAATAGAAATGGAGGAGGAGTTCTGTTTTTTATAAAGGAAAGTCTTAATCCCGTCTTAATGTCAAAACCTCAAATTGCGAATATAGACATATCTTACGTACTATTAAATAATAAACGAGGAACTAAAATAACACTAGCTTTATTATACAGACCCCCAGCTCAATCAGTGCAAACTGACAGTGAAATTTATGAACAAATTGCAGAAATAACTAACATACAAGATACCGTAATTCTTGGCGATTTCAACTTACCCGTGACTAAATGGGGCGATATTCTTACTTCACACTCTGGACACGACTTCTATGCTAACTTGCAAGAGAGTTCACTTTTTCAATTTGTACAATCTCCGACCCGTAGTAATGATGTGCTTGACCTTGTACTCGCAACAAAAGAAGAATTAATAGAGAAATTTGAATGTTGGTGATGAATTCAGTAACAGCGACCATCGTACGATAACTTTCACTTTAAAGTTTACTAGTAACAAATCAAATAGCAGCATTGAGAAAGTCCCAAATTTCAAGAAAGCAAATTTTCATGAACTTAAATCAAAGCTTAAAGAAACTGACTGGAGCTTTCTGACTAACAATAACGACATAAATACATCTTGGGAGTGTTTTACAACCACTTACCTTAAGGCAGTGCAAGACTGCATACCATCGAAAATACGGCATCCAGGCCATAATGATAAGCCCAAATGGTGGAATAAAGATATTTCAGACTGTCTGCTTGCTAAAAAATTTGCTAATGATAGATTAAAATCCTCAAAAAAATGACGAAGAACGGGTGAAATTTGTAGAGCTACGACGCAAAGCCAAAAAGTTAATTAAGCAAAGTAAAAAGACCCTGGAGTTACATGTTGCGAATCAAAGTAAAACAAACCCGAAAGAATTCTATAGTTATATCAGAAAGAAAAAAGTAGTTACTTCAACTGTTGGACCGTTAGTCGATGAAAATGGAGAATACACCAAAGACGAAGTACAAATGAGTAATGCCCTCAATACCTTCTTTGCATCAGTTTTTACAACCGAAGACCTCAGTGATATCCCTACACCATCGCCGATTCAGATTGATAATTCAGATGTTCTAAGCAATATCACCGTTACAGAGAGAGAAGTATTGAATTGTTTAGATAAACTCAAGGTAAATAAAACGCCTGGACCTGATACAATCTCGCCTAGAGTTCTAAAGGAAGCTAAGGATGAGCTCTCCAAACCACTGACATTGCTATTCAATGAATCCTTGCAGTCTGGGACTATGCCTGATCAGTGGAAGCTAGCCAACGTAACACCGATATTCAAAAAAGGCAGCAAATCCCTACCCAGTAACTATCGTCCAATTAGCTTAACCTCAATTGTATGTAAAATGCTAGAAACAGTCATAAGAGACAGACTCGTAAATCACTTAGAGGCAAATAACTTACTTAAAGATACTCAACACGGCTTTCGTAAAAAACGTTCCTGTTTAACAAACCTCTTAGACTTCTTCCACGATATCCTCAACCTCTACGATGAGAGTAAAGCTGTAGATATTATATACCTTGATTTTCAAAAGGCCTTTGACAAAGTTCCACACAAACGTTTATTGCTAAAACTAAAAGCGCATGGAATACAAGATAGAAAATAGAAAATAGAAATGGATAGAAAATTGGCTCAGCGACAGAAAGCAAAGAGTAGTCATAAACGGTAAGGCATCTAAATGGACCAATGTAAGTAGCGGGGTACCCCAGGGATCGGTACTAGGACCAATTCTCTTTCTAATTTACATCAACGACATAGATGAGGGTCTCACCTGTACAATCTCAAAATTTGCTGACGATACAAAAATTGCAAATAGCGTACTCTCAAAAGAACAAGTAGACGATATGCAACACAATCTAGATAAATTGTCATGTTGGGCCCAAATTTGGCAAATGAGTTTCAATGCGGATAAATGTAAAGTACTACATATCGGATACCTAAATGAGAAAGCAAACTATTCGATGAATGGCACTCAGCTTAAGAATGTAAACAGAGAAACCGATCTGGAGTAACAATATCGAGTAACCTAAAACCGAGTCAACAATGTTCAGAAGTTGTTAAGAAGGCAAACAAAATAATTGGCTTTATAGGCAGGTCATTTGAGCATAAATCCAAAGAAGTTATCCTAACCCTTTACAATTCCTTAGTCCGCCCTCTTCTGAAATACTGCGTTCAATCCTGGTGCCCTTATTACCAAAAAGATATAAACAAGCTAGAACGAGTTCAACGTAGAGTTACCAAAATGATACCTAGCCTAAAGAACAAACCATACGAAGAGCGTCTTAGAGAATTAAATCTATTTCCTTTAACCCAGCGCAGATTAAGAGGTGACTTAATTCAAGTGTTCAAAATCATCAAAGGCATCGACAATATGAACTGTAGTAAGTACTTTACTATCGACCAATCTAATTTCACGCGGGGAAACGGTTGCAAAATTATTGGTAAATCTTTTAACTCACACGAATCTAAGAATTTCTCTTCAATCGAGTTGTCAACTTGTGGAATGGGCTTCCCGAGACGTTATAGACTGCAGCACCGTTGATTCATTTAAACTCCGCTTAGACAAATATCTCGCATCAAACCCACGACTGACTGCGTTTGTAAATGAATAACTTTATTTTATCCCCCCCTCAGTTACTAACCCATCTGTCCCCTACTAACTTCCTAATCCTGCCACGGACATTAGTTCCAGGGCAGTAGTTCCCTTTCCAATGTTCCCTTACCCACTTTAAACCACTGCTGGACACTTGATCCTCAGTGTTTTGGAGGACAAGCAGCCTAGAAGGGTCACTAGACCTGTTGTTGCTTGATTTCCTTTGTACTCCTTTGTACACTCTCTCTCTCTCTCTCTCTCTCTCTCTCTCTCTCTCTCTCTCTCTCTCTCTCTCTCTCTCTCTCTCTCTCTCTCTCTCTCTCTCTCTCTCTCTCTCTCTCTCCGTTCTGCGTTCTGCGTTCAATCCTGGTGCCCTTATTACCAAAAAGCTAGAACGAGTTCAACGTAGAGTTACCAAAATTATACTTAGCCTAAAGAACAAACCATACGAGGAGCGTCTTAGAGAATTAAATCTATTTCTTTTAACCCAACGCAGATTAAGGGGCGACTTAATTCAAGTGTTCAAAATCATCAAAGGTATCGACAATATGAACTGTAGTAAGTACTTCACAATCGACCAATCTAATTATACGCGGGGAAACGGTTGCAAAATTATTGGTAAAATTTTAACTCTCACGAATCTAAGAATTTCTTCTTCAATCGAGTTGTCAATTTGTGGAATGGGCTTCCCCGAGACGTTATAGACTGCAGCACCGTTGATTCTTTTAAACTTCGCCTAGACAAAGATCTTGCATCAAACCCGCGACTGACTGCGTTTGTAAATGAATAACTTAATTTTATCCCCCCCTCAGTTACTAACCCATCTGTCCCCTACTAACTTCCTAATCCTGTCATGGACCAGGGCAGTATTTCCCTTTCCAATGTTCCCTTACCCACTCTAAACCACTGTTTGGACACTTGATCCTCAGTGTTTTGGAGGACAAGCAGCCTAGAAGGGTCACTAGGACTGTTGCTGCTTGATTTCCTTTGTACTTCTTTGTACTTTTTACTCTCTCTCTCTCACTCACACACACACACACACACACACACACACACACACACACACACACAATCACACAACAGAGAGAGAGAGAGAATGAGAGAATGAGAAAATGAGAGAAAGTGAGTGAGAGTTTAGAACTAGTTAAATGATCCCAGACCACATTGCGAAAGTTTAGCCAGGACCTACAGCCTCATTGACCCCTTAAAGGTTATGACGCGTTTTGACAGTTTATTCTGGCTAATATTTAACGATTTCATCCAGATTACGAAGATCATATAGAAGTCAGAGGGTTAATTGAGATAGTATTTACCCTTTTGATGCCCACAGATCCTTCCTAAGCTGTTAAGATTTGTCTAATGGTAGCCAGAATGATCCTGAAAGGGTTAAGGTGCATTAGGTTGGCACAATGGCGGCCTTTGGTAACTCAGTTGTATACCCGGATTAGTTGAATGGACCTCTATTGTCTGTTTGTCTGGCTGGTTTGTGTCTTTGTATTTGGCTGCCTATATCTATTTCAGCAATCAAATTATACTAGAGGAAATGGTTATAAGATACTCGAAAAATCCTATCATTCACATGACGCCAAAAGCATTATTGTTTTATGTCGAGTAGTTGGAATGGAATAGCTAGCAATGTCATTGATTGACCAAACATTCAAAAGTTGCCTTAATAAGTATCTCTCTCAACCCCCGATTAACTGGGTTCACAAATAGATAGTCCGTCTTGTCTCTACATATCTCACAAACAATGTAAACGAAGTGAGATTGATATATTGTTAGAATTGGACATCATATTCTATTGTATGTTACAAACGAGGCTTTATTATATCATGTTTTGTTTTAATGTCATCATGTTTCTTGCTGCAAAGGCAGTCTTTCACACAGTTTCCATGCTATGATATGCTTCTCTTCTTCACTTAGGTTACGTAGCTCAGCTTCAAGCAGCCTTGTAAGAATCATTAAATCTGTTGTTGCTTGTTATCCTTTGTACTTCTTCGTATTTGCGTATATGTCCATAAATATGTATATATCCGTCTATATATACCGTATATTTATCTGTGTATCAATATGTCTTTGTCTTTATCATATTATTTATACTGTATATCTACTGTATATACAGTATATCTACAGTATGTGTACGTATATCTAGTTATACTTGTCTCACAATTCCAATATATCTATCTTTTTTTGTTTTCTCTCTCTCTCTCTCTCTCTCTCTCTCTCTATATATATATATATATATATATATATATATATATATATATATATATATATACACACAGTATGTTAGGCAATTCTAATAAGGGTTGGGTCTACTTCATGCTCAGCTGGATAACAGAAACAAAGGGTAACATAGGTAAACAAAATAGTTATATTAACTAAAAGATAGTGAACAGGAATACACAAAGAACACAGTACAGACATAAATAAAACAGCATAATACAATATGGTATAAGTGATAAATAGATACTGACCGTGCTCATGGCAACATACAATATGTTACTTAACTGGTGACAACCTTACACACAATACTTTAACTAACTCGGTAATAATTAAATACTCATATACAAGTTGAGTCTAGCACTATAATAAGTCCTCACACTTAGGACAGACAATCAACATTCTCGCGAATCAAGTCTTTATAACTCAACAATGATCGAACACACAATCAAATACAGACTGATTTTAACACAACAATAAGTCCTCTACAATTAAGGCAAATGATTAACATTCTCGTGAACCAAGTGTTTAACTCGCCAATGATCGAACACACTATCAAATACAGACTGATTCAAATACAACAATAAGTCTTCGCTTTTAGAACAAGTATTTAACCTCTTAATGTATTAAGTTTTTAACCTTAGTTTGATCAACGGGACGAAGTTAATCTCTTAATTGAACTTAAGAGCATTAATACAACGTATATCATATTGTCAATTCAGTGGTAGCGTGCTTAATAAACGGTTACGGCAATAATAATTAGCTCTAATATCGCTCTTGCAATTGACAGTCTATAGTCCCTCTGATTACGAATGATAGAAGGTGCTAAATATTTGTTCCGAAGAACAGAAGGCAACTGTAGCAGGATTGGCTTAAGGGTCGAGGGTAGTCTATCTTTTGTTCTTTCTTGTCAGTCTAGTACATTTGTCTCTTTCTTGCTTGCACCTCTTAGTGCTTCCTTGGTTCCGGTAGCTACAGAATGGGGAGTTGGTAGGAGGGAGGGGAGGTCTGTGTTTCTAAGAACAGCAGACTGAACTGATTCAGGTAGTGGTAGGGGGTCATTATATGGCCTAGAGGCAGATGGTTCATTGCAGTTGTGTCTAGGAGTTGGGTCAGGGGCGTGGGGGGTTCGGGAATTTGTAGGGACATCAGGGGGGGGGGGGGGGGGGGGGGGGGGGGCGTATCTTGGCCACTTGGTTCCAGTGTTGTTCCGCCCGGGGCTGCTTCCCGGGATTTGGTGATCTTCCAACAAATATATATACTGTATATATATATATAAATATATATATATATATACAGTATATATATATATATATATATATATATATATATATATATATATATATATATATATATATATATATATATATATATATAATGTATTACAGTCAGACTGTTAAACATAGTCATTTCGAGAAATGACTAAACATTTTAGTCAGTCTGTGAAATGACTGGTTATTAACTGGTTACTAACTGAATTGGGTTAGGTTAGGTAGGTCAGGATAGGTTAGGTTAGGTTAGGCTATATTAATATCTACCTATCAAATAGGTGGAGATCAATATAACCTAACCTTACCTAACCTAACCTATCCTGACCTACTTAACTGATAGGTGAATTGGAGATCAATATAACCTAACCTAATTTATCCTGACCTACCTAACCTAACCCAATTCAGTTAGTAACCAGTCATTTCACAGACTGACTAAAATGTTTAGTCATCTCACGAAATGACTTACACTGCGAGTAATCCAGCTAGTTCTCACAAACACCTCCTCTTCCTATCCACTTCACTACACTAAACATGCACACCATACTTCCTTCTTCCACAACAAAAAAATATAAAAAATTATGAACAATACTTACTTACTTACTTACTTACTTTTGATGTGTTCGCCACTCTTCTAGCGGCACCAAGGAGCGCGGCGCCCCTCGTTATGGGTGGTGATTTTGGTGCAGTAGACTGTTTGAAGCGACAGCTCGCTCCCTCGCGAGGATGGGCTCGTCTGGCACTTTTTGCAGTTCGACATCGAGGGCTCTCTTGAAGTTGTCTAACGAGATGTCCCTCATGTCTCTTACTCGCCGTGGGAGTTTGTTGAAGAGACGTGGGCCTCTGTGTGATAACCAGCCCTCTCGCAGAGAGCCCATAGCACCCCTGTTATTCATCCGGGGGATTTCGCATTCCCAGCCTCTCCTATCACTGAATTTCATGACTATCGGAGTATGTAGGTTTGGTACTAAACCCTCTGCGATTGTCCACGTGTATATTATTAGGTAACGTTCTCTTCTACGTTCCAGCGAGTACAGATTTAGTGCTCTTAAACGCTCCCAATAGTGTAGATGTTTTATTGAAATTATATGCGAAGTGAAATTTCTTTGTACACTCTCTAAGTCATTTATTTCACATGCTTTGTATGGGGATGTTAATACGCTACAGTATGCACCTCGTAGCTCTGAACGACCATGGGTTCAAAACCACTGTCTACATCAAACCAACTAACACAGGACAATGCCTCAACGGCGATAGTGAATGCCCCCGCCGTTATCTTCTATCCTCCATCTCCGCTTATGTAAGGAGAGCCCTCACGCACTGCTCTACCTGGGCCGACACCCACCAGGAACTAGAAAGACTATCCCAAGTGTTAGTGAATAACGGATACTCCAACTCCGACGTCTCCAACACCATCAACCACCATCTTGAAAAATGGTACACCCAAAGCCCTCCCAACATTGACCCCCCCAATGAAATCAAGATCTTCTACCGCAATTGTATGTCCTCTGAACACAAAAATGACGAGGCCGTCGTAAAAGAAATAATCTCCAAGCATGTCCACCCTACCAACCCGGAAAACAAAATCAAATTAATAATTTATTACAAATCCCCCAAGACCTCCAACCTCGTTCTCCGCAACAAACCAGCTTCCACCAAGATAAAGAGCCCGATGACCGACGACCACGTCATTTACCATCATACCTGTAATTATGAGGACTGTGGACCTCATTCCTATATTGGCATGACGCAGACTCGTCTTTCACGTCGGTTAACTCTTCACCTTCAGGCTGGAGCCATCAAAGACCACTATTTCACCCCCAACCACTTCCACCTCACACGCAACGAGTTAGAGAAACACACCACCATACTCGATAAAGAAAGTGACCCAAGGAGATTACCAATATACTCGAAGCGTTATATATCCAAGCCTTACATCCTAAAATCAACAACCAAACTTTAGACCTTCAGATCCTTCCTTCTGCCAAAAGGCACTATCCTACAGGACCTAAGGCCCCCCCTCGTCCCCAGTGCCCTTGATGCAGCCCCCCGCGCTACCTCCTTCAGCTTCGTCTTCTGCAGGCGCCACACGTACTACTACGCAACTTAGGCCACGCCCCTCGACACGCAGCCAATCAGCTTCGACCCCGCCAACCGACCACCACCTTCCCGCATCCAGCGCGCCTGCGTGACGCGGCTCTCTCTTTAACATTCCTAGAATACCCCTCCACCAATAGCAGACTTTTGCCCCCTGATTTTCGCCTCCTCTGATCCTCCACCCTCTATATATACCCTTCCTGATTACCTTTGATATCATTGACACTACACGATGGCTAGCCAAAACAAGACCATTGGCACTGTCAAGTGGTATAACGTCAAGCATGGATATGGTTTTATCACAAGATCAGATAACCATAAAGATATATTCGTCCATCACAAGTCTATCATCAAGAACAACCCTCAGTTCCAGCCATCACTAGGGGACGGAGAACAGGTGGAGTTCAACGTCAAGACTGGACGGAAAGGGCCTGAAGCAGATCAAGTTACGGGTCCTGGAGGCTTGGCAGTGAAAGGATCTCACCATGCTCGTCCAAAACAACGGAGGAGCTATGGTACCATCCCTGGAGTGAAGACAGGTGCCAAGACAGACACCACCACCATCACCATCGTTGTTCACACAGCCATCGCTCTTGCCGGGGACAATAAAAGCCTACTTTCCACACTTCTTCCAGCTCTCCTCAAGGCAAACGGTCTCCCGACCATTGTCATCCCTCCGGATCTTCTGGATGATACACAACCACCTAAGAAGAAATCACCAAAGCCAAAGAACACCATGAGGCCACAACTCCTGCTCCCACGACCCCTGAGCATACAACGGAAGGAGCC
>CM064513.1:71489210-71567094 GCA_032716605.1 Paralithodes platypus | reverse complement strand
TCCAGAAGTAGCTCGGACCCTGTTGGAGATAAACCACATACACAACTATCATATTTAGTATAAGATTAATAATAAAGATTTGTTTATTATTAACAATTAAAGTGTGGAATTTTTAGAAGAATAAAGGTTTGATACCCGAAGGGAAGTAAGGAAGGTGCTTTAAATCGAAAGTCATAAACAACAACTTTACTATATATATTTATATCTCCCATGACCTGTCCAGGAATTGGCGAGGTTCGGATAATGGCAGGTCGGATAGGGGTGTGATTACTGTACATAGTAGTAGCTCCAGAATCAAATGACGTAGAGCAGTCAAGTATATTTGGCCCTATTTAGCCTATAGCTAAGCTGGCAGGCCCCATACACCCACTAACATTAGATAGAAATAACTTCATAGGTGACACAGTGATGTTTGACGACCTCCCATCAAACCAAATAAGGAAAACCTCTTGTATGGTAGTAGCCTCGGAGCCAACGTAGTGCTTTATACACTGCATTATCTCGTCTGCTCCAGGAGCGGCCGATTTATCGGAAAATAACTTGCACAATTGACCAGCATCTTAGAAATGAAACTCAATTCTCTACTAGCTGCGTTGTACACACTCCGAGACCACTATTTGAAGCAAAAAGAATAGTGTCTCCCCCAGAGTTAAAAGAGTGACAGGGCCAAAATCAAGTAATGTTCAAGCCAAAATGCCTGGACACACATAGTTTGAAGCAATTTAAGTCATAGGATGAGGGAGAGAATTCCAGAGCTCAGCTGTTGAAAAGAAGAACGATTGGGAATATCGTTTCATTCTTGGGTTGGAGAGTTGCACAGAGTAGAGGTGGGATTGTGTTGCAAGACGGGCGCTACATACTCTACGCAGAGAAGGTGGTATACTCTGAGAGAGCAACATTTTCCCTGATCTTCATAGCCCTCCCTCTAGTGGGAGGAGTGTTTTTAAATTGTTGGATAATGGGTAAATCCTAATTTCCCACGGTCCTCTGTATGCAGTATAAAACAACTGTATCTGAAGAAAAAATTAAACAAATAATAAAATAGTTGCTAAAATCATGATCGCATCAAAAAGTAAGATTTTCCAATAATTTGTATGATCAATTACCGGTAATGGTTTTATCACAAATCTTTCTTTTAAGTCTATTACAAACATTATACTTTCATATACTATATAACTAAGTGGGTAAAAATTAAGGTCAATATCAAGTGTATGTAATTAAATTGCTAAAAAAAATTTTTTTTTTTTTTTTTTTTTAGAATTGTGTAAGGGTGTTTTGATGAGTGATAATTGTAGGAAATGCATATTTACCCATTAAACAACAATCTAAAAACACGCCCCCCCCCCCCCACCAGCGAAAAATAACTCTATTTGGCCATAACCGTTTGCCGTGGGATACAGAAGATGTTGAGCCTCCCCCAACGCGAGTTTCCGAGGCTACACTCGCGGCAGATGTAAACAATCCCACCCGCCTCTTGCGAGGTAGGCGATATAGAGGATATCTTTTTTTGTTCAGGATCAGTAATAAATTTGTATTCGTATTTAGACACATACAGGAATGAAATACATGGTATAAGACACCTATAGGCCACAAAAAAATCGATGTCTGAATTTAATTACATAAACTTTATATTAAAATGTAAAACTTGCAAACTAAACAAACCAAAATTGGGACAAGGACAATATAAAGTCAAATTAAATTATCAAAATCGCTATGTGGAAACAACGCTTACTAAAATGAAAATTATTAAATAACAGAACACAATCAAAATTAATGTGGGCAACTGTACAACTTACTGTAGGATAAATATATATATATATATATGCACCTACCTTGATGATCTGGTTGGTGATGCAGCATGTCTGTGAGTCTGAGTGTCGTGGTAGGTGTGATCCACTGACTCTTGTAACACCCTCGTCACACAACACCCACTCAGACACACAAGACTCTATGCCCCACTCACCCTCATTAAGCTCCCACCTACAACATGAAAAGGCAAAAACTCTTACCCAGTTTCATTATTTTTCTTAATATAACATTTACTACTGGGTAAATCATTCCTAATTATATCAGCATTAACAGATTACTAGCACATCAATATAACAAATCCAATCCTTCTTACCATTGTACAGAGGCGCTAATAAGTCATGTCTCAGCTGTCTTTATGTTTGGCTCTCTCTGTGCTGTATTAATGTCTGTCAGATGTTGAATAGGGTGGGTAAATGTAGTACCATGTTTATATATCTCACTCAAAACGAAAAAATTAAGTTTTAGACATTGCCGATACCAATTATTGATCGAAATATACTTGGTGCCGAGACATCACTTATTAGCCCGACTGTACATCATTAGTTTATAACTGCAAATTTACTGTTACTACCATCAATATTCTAAAATATTTCTGATTAAATTCAATCTCTATTAAATCTTTATTTGATTGGCACAGTCACTGACAAAAATAATAATACTTTTACTGACAAAAATGACACTTCTTTCTTGGTCCTAAACTAAACCCAAATCAATAGATAATAATACCTTAGTGAAGCAGTAAATCAGGTTCATAAGGTGCAGTCTGAACTATATGAGCATGATTCATTGCTTCATTGATGTACTCTCTTTTCTTACAGTTTCTTACAGTAGATCCTCTGGAAAAAGGCAAACTAGGCCTGTGTATCCAGCTCAGTACCAGTACTTGCAATGCTGCGGTCGTTCACGGTGTTGGCGGCGGCGGTAGCAGACTCAACATTTTTACTATTCTGTATTTTTGCTTTATAATCAAACTTCAAATCTTGTCTTCCCCATGCTTTATCAAGATTACTTTCAAACTTCCTTATTGATTCGGAATCGACTACATACTGAGGCAGTGCGTTCCACTCATTTACCACTCTATCACAAAATGAGTTCTTTGCCTTCTCAAGCCTATTTCTTTCTTTGTAAATTTTCTTTGAGTGTCCTCTCGTTCTTGTTCCCTCCCGCATCAAGAAGATACCTTCACACACATCCTCATCATACTTTCCTGACACTATCTTAAAAGTCTCTATCATATCCCCTCTCTTTCTCCTATATGCCAGTGTCGGAAGCCCCAGTGTCCTCAACCTCTGCTCATAGCCCGCGTTCTTCAACGTTGGTACTAGCTTGCTAGCTCTCCTCTGCACTTTCTCCACTGCTTCTATATCCTTTACCATATATGGAGCCCACACCTGGTTTGCATATTCCAGGTGCGGCCTAACCAGCGCTGTATAGAGATTGATTTGTGTTTAGTTTGGGACCAAGAAAGTAATTACCTGTATTCATATATGACGAACATTTTACAGCAAAATACATTGTAAATTATGAAACTATGGCAATTAACATAATGCAGATATAAGTACAGTCCATATATTTTGTATCCATCAAGTACAGGTATTTAAATTAGCTGACAATACTAAGGATTACATTTTCCACCAGGTGAAAACAAAGACTACAACTAGCGCCTTACTTGGCCTTGGCTGTAGAGACGTGATCCACCAGGAAGTCGTAGCCAGTTGGGCGGTGTTTCTCCAGGATGTAGCTGAGGATGCACACAGTTTACCAGTCAGATCCTCAACACAGTGGCTCATGACCAAAATTGGGGAAGGATGTAGAGTCCCGGGTGTACGGTCGTCATGATTACATAGGGCGATCGCCGCGGTTAACTTCATGTCTATTTTGACGGCGATTGTTTCAGTTATTTGCCCCCTGCTGGCAATAAAGGCCTATATGATGATGACAATGTTTCATGGGGGGGTGAGGGGAAGGCTTAACATATTATTGTATCCAAAGGCAGTAAAAAAAAACGGAACGTGATTGCAACCGTCCGCCGTCGCTCCGCGTAGTGTAAACAAGGCGGTACGCCCGAACTCTACATTCTTGCCTAAAATTGTCCATAATTATTGTCAGAGCTTGGTACTCTCCTACAAGTTATCAGTGAAACATGAGACATGAGCTTCTTATCCTTAATTATATTTGACTATTTATGATTACAGTACAAGTCTCCCTCAATTTACGTTTGGGATACGTTCCTGGAAACCCGATCGTAATTCTTGTATAGCGGACCTAAATAACATGGAGTCAATGGGGATATGTTCCCAACCTGCCCAACCCACACATACACACATATAAGCACTCATATACATGTAGAAATATGTATTGAAATACGATTACAGATAGTCATATTAGCCTGCAAAGATTTGGCATTCTCCCCTGCTTTCTTTAAGGTGGCAGCTGCCTTAATAACGGAGGAAATGGAAGACTAAGCATGACAGGACGCGTGTTTTTTGTACCCACTCCTCCATCATGTCTCTTCACAATATCGAGCTTAATTTCCAAGCTCACGCTCTTTCTTGCTCGTTTTGGCTTCTGCTGCACGTTTGGATGCCATTGCGGATATGCAAATGTCATTATACCAACCTAAGAGCAAGTAAAACAACAATATCACTTCACTGTGAAACGAATGGGAGCACAGGAAGACTGGGCGATGTGTTGCATGAGTTGGCCACTGATGGCGTGATGGTGCTGACTGTACAGACAAGTGCTGATGGCTTGCGCTGCGTTCAGCTGCCAATCGGGTGATCGTAAGTGCGAGTTACGGCCATCGCTAAACAAAAAAGTATTATAAAAAGAGATTGTATGTGCAAATATCGTAGATCGAGGCATCGTATAGTGAGGGAGACCTGTATTGGTTACTAGATTCATAACTCAAATAATTCTAATATACAGAATATATAGATTACCATAATAAAATAAATTATCACAAATATTGTGCGCAAAGCCTATATAGAAATGTTACATACCGGATAAATTAAGTCAAGACCCTTTGAGAGCTAGTCTTCAATACCGTTACACTGAGAGCTAGTCTTCTATACCATAGTGTTATCATGTACTGGTATTGAAGCCTATATATCAATGTTAAGGGACTGGGTTCAAATTGTAGCAGGGTATGTAACTTCAAATTGTGGCAGGGTATGCAATATATAAACAAATACATGTAATCAATACAGTAATTAATATAATAGAAGAAATTGGTTTGGCACCTAGCATGACTGAAGAGATGAGGTACAATGCTGGTATAGCCCAACACAGCGGCCCGGACCCCCCAAGGTAAGCTGATAGAGCTAAAAGTCCAGCACGATCATCAGTCCGTACTGTCCACCGCCCTGCTGCCCCGACACCACGGCACCAGGGCACCGCCTGTATCACACGCGACACCAACCACACCTCCCCTAGATCCAAGTTGCCTCCCAGGATCTGGTCTGAGGGGGGAAAAAAGGACTTAAGGGACATGGGTCGTTTTTCTGGTAACTTTTCTCTCTCATGTTTAGCCCCATTAGTTTTCAGATGTTAAGATGCCCCATTAGTTAGTCGATTTTAAGACCTTTCGCACCATTACTTCGTCAACATTTAGACCTTTCGTGCTATTTAGGTGTTGATTTTTCCCCTGGCGAACGATAGTGAGCCTGTAATGTTGGAAGATCGGCCTTCGGTTTTTCTACACATCTACGATTTTTTTTTACAAATTAATCTTGTAGGGGGATTTAATGGATGTGTTGTATATATTTGATGGAGGTCTGGGGAGGGAACTAGAAAAATAATGAATACTGTGTACATGCAAAATCGCCCAAAAGTTAACCATCCCCCCTTAATGACCCTCCAATGACCAAAAAGAGGTAAACCTCTTATGTGATAGTAGCATTGGAGCATGGTATAAGGACTACAGAAGGTAAACGCATAGAATTCTTGAACTCATACACACAGGCTTCTAAAATACGTACAGTAAACAGACGGCTGTCACTTCTTTATCTTCAATGAAGTCACATTCAACCATGATACCATCCTGGACACCAACAAAGTTTTACACACTAATTTGAAGTACCTAAACTTCGTTACTTTCTAGCCTATCTCTCATTGAACAGCAAAATACAATAATGTCCCCAGTTTTAGTTTAACTACTCTAGCCTTCGTGTCGGAGTCTACTTTTTCCAGTCAAATTTTAATTTCAGAAGAAAAAAACATGACACGTCTGTACTGTATTTCCATTGACACCTCCATGACACTGAAAATAGAATACAGTTGCAAGAATATCGTTGATTATTCCATAAAAAAATATTAAGTTAAATTCTCGTCCACCTGAAGTTGAAATCCTGGGTTCACTCGCAGATTCCTAGCTGGCCATATACTTATACATATGATCTCTCCACATCCACTGGGCCTTCATACATCCTCACACACCATTCCTGGGTGAAACTCGACAAGTGTCAAAAAAAAGAAAAAAAAGAAAAGTAATTGAGATATTTCTACCACATAGGAAGACTTGGCTACGGAATAGGTGTGCAAATTGGCAGCTCATTTGTTCTAGCCCTTTTGAGTTACAGAGGTTAGAGGTTACAATTTCTGCCCAACCTAGAATGAACAGACTAGTAGCCTAAATTTCTACTTCTTTATAATGCATACCCAAATTATTTGAAAAGTACAAACCTTGCAGAAATTCCAAGGCGGTGGTGACTCCTTTATGAGGCTGTGGTGATAGTAGAGATGGATGACCTGGTTGAGTACTGACCCCTGGCGCCCCCGGTCACCACACTCGCTAGTGAAGGGAAGCCACCGTAGGCGTACAAGGCATCACGCTCCTCATGTGACCCCAGGTACGACAGGATCACCTCCGCCTTCAGTACCGTCTGGTTCATGCCCTGATATGCAAATTAAAATGTCTATAAGCTCAGGCCCAATCCCCACTTTTCCATTTTTTTTTTTTTTTTTTTTTTTTTTTTTTTTTCTGGGGGTGGCAACAAAGCAAACCAAAACTGGGACAAAGACACACTCGTCACTTATTGTATCCTCATTTTAGGTTCATTAAGGGATGATGGGTCGTTTTCTGGTCTCCCTTCGTCCTCATGTTTAGCCCCATTTGTTTTCTGATTTTAAGAGGTTTGCCCCATTAATTAGTAGATTTTAAGACCCCCCCCCCACCATTTCCTTGTCAATATTAAGACCTTTCGTGTTATTTAGGTGCCCAATTTTTTTCCTGGCGAACGATAGTGAGCCTGTAGTTTTGGAAGAACCGGCCTTTGGCCGGGAAATTTTTCTACCGAAAAATGTACAAATTAATGTAAAAGGGGGGGATTTAATGGATGTTTTTAAGTTTGATGGAAGTCTAGGGAGGAAAACTAGAAAAATAATTAATATATTAACAAATCGACCAAAAAGTGAACCATCCCCCCTTAATACACCATGACCTGACATGTGATGAACCTGGAACACAGCCATTGAGACCTGAGACTGAAACTGACCCTCGTGTGGACCACTCAAGTCTTCAACTCATGTATGAATGTATTAATTTGGAAACAATTCACTTTAAGTAGTAAATAAGACAAAAATTATGCATGCTTGTAAGACAAATAGCAAAAATTAATTGCGTCACTGAAAGTTGTTTCATCTAATGTCTTATGTTTCAGGATCATAACAACAAATTTAAGTGAAGAATTACTGTAAGATTGCTCACATAATGGAGAGGAGTTTTAAATATTCAGCCTTATACTTAACCCTTTCCATCATCAGATATTAGGTTTATTTTATTTCCGCTACCTGCAAATATTTAATTCAGCTTAGGAAGGACTACTACTGTACTACAAATTTGTTTTTATTTCAATTAACCCTCTAACTCTGACAGTTCCTTTCTAAGTTGAATAAAATCATCTGCAGGCAGCTACTGTACATAAGACAAACAAAAAATGACTGCAAACGTTGAACTAGGAAACAAATATTTCAGCCTCTTGACTACAGAAGAGGTAATTCCTAAGGTCTATCCATCTATCTACTGTATATGCCAGGCCCAATCCCCACTTTTCCTACTTTTTATATTTATTTTCCTCTATTTTTTTTTTTTTTTTTTTTTTTGGTATTTTCTTGAGGGTGGCCGACTCAAAACAGAGCAAGAACAGGAAAACACAAAACACAAGACAAAACAGCGAACAAACACAGACAAAACACAAAATTCACACACATCTACGTCAACCAGGAGAATACCAGAGACCAGGGTCACCAAGGTCGCTCCAGCACTCCCCCGGCCCCCGACCACCCGGAGAGGCTCTGATCTCGGCAGGCAGACATGCAGCGGAGCCAAAGCCACAAGCCCGCCCACCACACTTCCAGGCGCACCCTTCATATTAATCGTCTCCCCGGGCCAGGCGCCTGATGGGCTATTATCTAGTCCAACTTGCGCCTGACCCCTTCCCCCAAATGACCACGTGTTCACTCAACTATTCACAAGCATTCTCCATTCATTCCTGTTTATTACCACTGCCTTTGCCTGATCTATAGTCATTCCTCTATCATCCAAACCTTGTCTTACACAGTCTCTCTCTCCATCTCAATGGGGGTCTTCCTGCCCTTCTATCTCCCCTTGTATCTGACTCATATATTCTCTTTGTAAGCCTTTCATCTCCAATTTGTTCAACATGACCATACCAGCTCAACACCCTTGTCCACTCTGGCTGACAAATGTTCCTGCTGCCCCACTCTCCTACGTATCTCTTCATTCCTCAATCTGTCTCTACGGGTAACTCCACACATACTCCTCAAGCAGCTCATCTATCACAGTTCCATAGTTCCTAAGGTAACTATAATATCTTATACAGTCGACCCTCAATTTTACATACTAATAGGAGGGAATACCGGTCTGTAAATGCAAAGACTCCATTGACGGAAAATAATTAAGTACCAAGTGCAGTAGGTAGTATAGTGCTGGTGCGATGTGTAATACATGTGCGGTACTGGATTAATGAAAATACTATACTATACAGTGGGGCCCCCTACTAGCGCTTTCTTGACAAGTTATTTAAGTCTAACGATAGGATGTATGAATAAGTACTGAGTTATAATGGTGAACAAACCTTGGGAATCATGTTAGCCAGATCAATAGCCAGTTCCCAAAGTCCCAGCCTGACAGTACGGTAGGTCAGGTACGTAGTGATGTCTCTACAACGCACTGTACACCACTAGACTCCGATTCCTTCCAACACCCTTCCTCTCCACCGCTCTCAGTGTTTTCATTGCTCTCCTTCTCTCCTTTATTTCGCTCTCATCGCCTCCATCCTTGTGGTCTGGTTTGATTTTGGTTAGCTCGTCACACCCCAGGGCGGCCAACTACTACCACCAACTCTAATTCATGGCCTCGCAGCAGCATGAGAGAGCACCCTGTATGAAAGGAAAAGATCACTACAGAAATAGGATATTTAGAAGCAAATATTTCTCCTACAGTATACAGGAAATGCGTTAACAAAATTCAAGTAAATCAGTTCTATGGCAGGGAGAAAAAGAAAAGGTAAATTAAAAATAAGAATTACAATTACACTTCAGAAATTATGATATAAAACTTGCAAATAACAAACCAAGACTGGGACGACACAAGATAAACGCAAAGGAACTAATCAAACTCGCTATGTGGAAATAACGCTAATAAAATAAAATATGAAATAACAGAATCTTCAACAAAGCAATGCCAGATTATTACCAACATACGATCAGAAGTGACCTCAAGTAAGTGGGGATTCAAACGAATTATCCCGAGATGTTAATTTTTCCTCAGCTAGTGACTGTCGTCCCCCCATGATGTCAATTTTAGTTGTACTGTACGATGGTCAGTACATACATACATACATAACATTTTAAGACTGAGTGTTCCACACATAAGTGCAGTTTCAGTCTCTTGTCCTAATGGCGGCGTTCCAGGCAACCCTGTTAAGGGCTGCTTCACTTGTCAAGTTCTTGGATTTGAGATCGGCGCGTATAGTCCGATCCCAGGTCTTCCTCGGTCCACCCCTTGGTGCAGCTCCCTCCACAATCACAGACCTGCATTTTGTCACCCAATTTTGTTCATCCATTCTCTCCACATGTCCATACCATCCCAGTCTACTTGTACGCATCACCTCGCTAATACTCTTTATACCTAAACGTCTCCTCAGCTCAACATTTGTTATTCTATCCTGTAGCCTGGCCCCACACATCCATCTCACCATTCTCATCTCATTACGCTCCATTCTGTTGACATCCTCTACTTTAACGGCCCATGTTTCTGAGGCATACGTCATTGCGCTTCTAACGCATGAAGCATACACCTTTCCCTCCAAGGGGAGAGGGTCTTCTCATGGTGAATAATGCCAAAATTTCTCTAAACCTTACTGATAGGGTTTTGATACTATTGTGTTCTTTTCAAAGTGGGGTGGGTAGTGACTATCCCATGCTTGACATTTCTCTAAACCTAACTGATAGGGTTAACATACTATTGTGTTCTTTTCAAAGTGGGGTGGGTAGTGACTATCCCATGCTTGACATTTCTCTAAACCTAACTGATAGGGTTAACATACTATTGTGTTCTTTTCAAAGTGGGGTGGGTAGCGACTATCCCATTTCAAGCAAAGAATAAGGAACTGAACGCTAAATTGTGAACGAGAACAGGATATCATCTAGTTTCTTAGAGAATACTATATTTTTACTAATTTTGATCATAGGGCTTAGGGTCTAACTGTGGTAAAATTGAAGAGTATGTCTCATAGAGTCTACAAACAGCAAGTAGACCACAGTAATGACGGTGGTGCACGGGACCCACCACACTCCCCCGACATGTGGTGCTCAGTGGGGCATGAGGAGGATGTTATGTAAACACCACCACACACACGCACCACTTTCTACACATCACGTACTACACTATTAATACTTTCCATCTCATTTACACACACACACACACACACAGTTTGTTGTGATTGTATGCATGTAGCAGGATAGATGAACCTCTGTCGAAAGATGAGTTGGAATTTAAGCGTGTAGTATGTGAACAAGTTCTGTTACTTGAGTACTATTTCTGTCAATAGTGGGGCCAAAGCTGGCTCTGTTCCAAGACAGATGCAGCTGGGGAAAGTCCAGAGAGATGTTGCCTCTTTTAACCATGAGAGGACTTTTACTTCAAAGAGAGAGGTTTACAGTACAGTATGCTTAATGTATTAAATGCAATGACTTTTGCTTCAGATATATGGCTGATTAAACTCAAGATATTAACAGAATGTGGAATGTAGGATTAATCCCAAAGACAAAGTAACTTAATGAGCAACTCAGGAAGCAGGTGGATATCAGGAGAATCAGCAAAGAGATGTGCATGAGCAGGCTTGGTTGGTATTGGCATGTAGAGAGGATGGATGATCAAAATTGGGTGAAGATCTGCAAGTCTGTAAATGTGGAAATAGCTGCACGAAAGGATAGACCTACAAAGACGTGGAATCGGGTACTTCAATCTGATATAAAATTTAGAAACTTGTCAAGTGAGGCATCCTAACTGGAATGCCACCATTAAGATATGCGATTGATGCGTTTTTTATCACCATGCACTCCCTGCTTAAGAGCGGGGCTAGGGTGGGTGCCCAGATGATTCAGGGACTTCAGTGGACAGTTGCCACAGGTTGCTAGGCCGCGCTGTACACCAACAGCGCGGTCGTCTGCCAATAATGCACACTGGCAGGCCTGAGACTCGAACTGTCGACCTCTCGGTTTACAGGCGAGTGCTCTACCAACCGACCCACTCAATTCTTAAAGTATATGATTGTATGTATGATCATATATTTCTAAAGTTCATTACTAAATTTTTAAAACACATATACCGGTACTCTCTTTACTCCCTTGCCTTCTCTATTATCATCCAATTGATATAGTCCACTGCAGGATATATATTGCTGTTTGTCGACCATCCAACAAAAGAATAATATAGAATGTTGAGTAGTACTTGAAAAGTAGACAGAACGGATAAAAAACACCATCTGAGGAAGAGCGCTTTATTGACAACGTTTCGCAGATAGCTTCATCAGGTCACTGATGAAGCTATCGGCGAAACGTTGTCAATAAAGCGCTCTTCCTCATATGGTGTTTTTTATCCATTCTGTCTACTTTTCAAGTACCACTCAACACTATATGAATGAAGACGGTGCTGGTTGGGGGGAGGGGCGTCGACTGACTGGGGACAGAGGTGCATGGGGGCGGTTCGTTCGTGGCCACCCCTTCGGGGATCACGGCGTCAGGCAATAGATAGATAGATAGATAGAAGATTATGACGCATTTGACAGTTTATTTTGGCTATCATTAGACGACTTTATACAATTTAGAAAGGATCTGAAGTTAAGAAGGATCTGTGGGAGTTAAACGGGATAAAGGAGAGAGTGGAGGTCTTTTGATTGTTAGAGGTCCTTCCTAAACTGAATAGAATCGTCCAATAGTTACCAGAATATGATGGACATGTTGTCACTGGTACTGAATGGGTTAAGGTCAAATCACACAGAAAGAAGGTTTTCCGGTAATCAGGGGGCAGGTTTATATTCTAGTACATGTGGTCCGCTACTTACACAATTATACTGCTTATTTGTCCTCGGTTTAAAAAAAGTAGAACAATATTTGCTCCTTTGATTCATACAGTTTCTTTAAGTCTCAGTATAAGATATTTTAATACTATCTGGTTAGAATTAGACGACTTATTTAAGCTTCCGAAGGAACTCTATAAATCAAGGAGTATATATTGCATTAATTAACCCTTCCATTCCCACAGGTCCTTCCCAAGTTGCGTTTTATCGACCAATGATAGCTATACCCTATTCATAATAGGTAGGACAAAAATCCCGAAGCCAACATCTCATAACTCAAAAAGGACTTCAGTAATTGAAGTAATACATCTACCATTTGGGAAGAGTCAGCCAGGAAATAGGTGTGGAAATTTACAGCTCAATTGGTCCAGCCCTTTTTGAGTTACAGAGGTTAGGGGTCACGATTTCTGGCCTACTTATAATGAATGGACTATAGACTAAATCAAAGGGAGGCATCATCGTCCCGCTTCATTGATTTCCAGGTTCGGCCTTCTTCCTTATAGCTATTATCTTCTGGCTAATACAAAGTTGTTGTATTATGCATTTATATATTTGTTCCTTTGAAGTCGTTGATTTTTTTGTTTTTCTTTTGCCATCACCAGATGGCTATATCAGCTTATTAAGGGTTGTGTTAGTCAAATGGCTACATGGAAATACTATTTTTCCCGTTTTCAGGAATAAGGCTTTATTAGAATGAAGTGCCAATATTAGTAAGCGCTATTTCCGGGACGCTTGGCTGGAGAGTAGGAAACACAAGAGATGTTCACGAAATATAGTTTACACAGACAAGAAACACATGTAAATAACACAACATAACTATACAAGGATTTTCTCATTCTTGGGAACAATGGATGGGAAGAGAGGCGTAGGTGTAGTAATGTTGATGATATTATTGATGTTATTAATTAATTAATTAAATATATTAATATTATTTTATTTTATTTATTTACGTATATACTGTATTTACGTATTTATTATATATTTATTATTATTATTATTAGGGGTTCGTCCCCTACGGGGAACCCCTATTGTAATCATTAAACCTGGAATTTCATCCAAATTCTTCTTACGCGCCGGTTTCGACGCAATAACTCCAGAACCGCTTTTTGGATTGGGATCAAACTTTCACAAGAGGTGCATTTTTGTATTGGGCAACTTTTGATATGCTAAACATCTGGCATGGTGGCCAAACAGGTCCGTGGCAGCCGATTTCCCGAAAAAATTGACGCCTAAATACCGTCTCTCCCACTCACAGGAAACGACTGGGCTTTGGCATACGCACTCCCCTACTAATGCTCCGCAAATTTTATAGAGAAGGTTTTGCTTTTGCACGTGGGTTTTTTTCCGGCAATCTTGAAAAAAACTCGAATTCCACTTAAAATTCCACATCTTGAAAACTATCCGATGATCAGAGCCATGGTTGCACAGTTGGGTGAGGCTCGCGATTCCGAACGTTTTGATACCAAAAAAATATAAATGGGTGGAATAGTTTGGCCGCAGCATTGAAAACTGTCTATTCTTAAATTACTTTAAAACCGAATTCGCTACCCACACAAAGTTTACCGTCTACAGTCTATAGGCTTCCACGCATCCCCCAGTTTTGCTTAATAACATAATCTCTTTATTATTCAGTCCTATCTTTTGTTTTTTTATTTAACTCTCTCAAAACCGTTCGAGTCCCTACGAATTCCAGCAATTATTTAGCCAACCTACCTATACATACCTACCCTACCAAATAATAATGATAAATTCAAATTAATTTTTGGTGAATGACGAGTATTGCAATGACGAGCAGTGAAGAGCATGTATGAGGGTGCAAAGGCGGCAGTACGTGTGGAGAGTGAGCAGAGCGAGTTCTTTGACCTGAATGTTGGTTTGAAACAGGGGTGTGTGATGTCCCCGTGGTTGTTTACTGTATATATGAATGGAGTTATGAAAGAAATACTATCAAGAGCAGTGGATGTTGGTGTATCGCTGAAAAGGGAGGGAATTGAGTGGAAGCTACCTATACTGCTGTTTGCGGATGATACAGTTCTGATGAGTGATAATGAAAGGGAGTTGCAGGGTCTGCTAAATGACTTTGGAACAGTGTGCAAAAAACGGAATTTGAAGGTAAATACGGGGAAGAGCAAGGTTATGGTCTTCGAAAGGGGTGAAGTCACAGAGTGTGAGGTGAAGCTGAACGGTCAGGCTTAGGAGATCGTCAACTCTTTTAAGTATCTGGGCAGTGTGTTGAGTAAAGATGGGACTATGGATGAAGAGGTGCGGGAGAGGGTACAACAGGGAGAGGTTGTAGGAACGCTAAAAGCAGTAACAAGAAATAGGGTGTCAGTATGGAAGTGAAGAAGTCCTTGCATGACAGTGTGGAATCCGACACTGACTTACGGAAGCGAAAGCATGGACGTTGGTTGAGAGACTCAAAGAGTGAGAGCAGTGGAAATGAATTACTTAAGGAGTGCTGCGGAGTTACATGGAGGGATAGACAGACTAATGAGGAAGTAAGAAGGAGGTGTGGTGTGGAGGTAGATGTGCTGGGAAAGTGTGAAAAGGAACACTTGAGATGGTTCGGCCATATGGAACGTATGAAAGCGAGAGAATGACTAGAGGGTGTACGAGAGCGAGGTGGAGGGACAGAGAGGGAGAGGTAGACCGAATATGAGGTGGAAGGATGGAGTGAGGAAGTACATGAACGAAGGCGGTGCTGGTTGGGGGGAGGGGCGTCGACTGACTGGGGACAGAGGTGCATGGGGGCGGTTCGTTCGTGGCCCACCCTTCGGGGATCACGGCGTCAGGCAATAGATAGATAGATAGACGAGTATTGGCTAAGGTTTTTAACAATTCCTCCCTTTGCCAAATGCTTAGTTTAATAACAATGATATGGACCTTTAAAGTTTTGGCAATTGCCCTGTGACTCGTATTTTAACCCTCCTAAAGTGTTACCACGAAATACCGCTAGATCCTTTCTCAAAAGTCGCTAGCATGTTGCTACATAGCCAAACAATGTTAGGATAATGCTTCAATTTCTAAAGAGTTTTGGTTTGTTTGTTTTGCAAATTTTACAATGTAGTATGACTAGAATGTCTGAAATTTTCAAATTATCCCTAGTAAATGTCACTAGATATAAAAGAAATGGCTGCTAGATTGAAGTAAATAGCTCTACATTTAGCGGTAATATGTAGCTTTACAACTGCAACCACCACCTTCCTCCCACCCTCCCAGTATGTCTCCACAAAACACCGCTAGATCCTTTCTCAAAAGTCGCTAGCATGTTGGTACATAGTCAAACAATGTTAGAATAATGCTGCAATTTCTAAAGAGTTTTGGTTTGTTTGTTTTGCAAATTTTACAATGTAATATGACTAGAATGTCTGACATTTTAAAATTATCCCTAGTAAATCTCTCTAGATATGAAAAAATGGCTGCTAAATTGAAGTAAATAGCTCTACATCTAGCGGTAATATCTAGCGATACAACTGGCAACACTGCCTAGCCCTTCCTTCCTATCTTCTTCCTCCCTCATATGTATCAACAACCACTCTAGTGAACTTTCGGTATTTAGTTTATTCAGCTTAATACTATTTATCCACATAAAATAGAAACCTATCACGATTGTTGTCTAATACAACCATAAATAATGCTATTACATATTATTTGAACATGATGTCGAATGTAGCAGTTGCTGTTTACCTTGAACAGTAAAGACAGTCTGTGACAGAACCGAAAGCTTCTCTTGCCGTGTAGTACTCAAAGAAAGCAGGGGTACTTAAGCCAAGTAACTTTCACAATGCATTATAACCCTAGACAGACACCAATATACCACTAAATCAGACAAATATCACTACAAAAAAGATAGGAAAATATTATATTAATGTCCTAGGTATTTGAAATTATGCAAATGAGTAAAATCCATTATGATATAATGATAATGGGATTGATTAGTATCTGGCAGTGTTGCACAACATTTTCTGAACGTATGCGAACTTCGGAGTATTTATCCCATTAACCCTTAAAAAGCGGCTCACCACATAAGTCGTTTTTAATAAAGCTGGACTATGTGGCGGCGCTCGACATAGGTCGAGTGGCAATTTCAGCACGTAATGTTGCTGAGAGAGAGAGACAAGTGGTGGCAGGAGACTAGCGAGCGTATGACTGCTCCAGACCACCGCGGCGAACCTACTGACACGAATCTCAGCTCCCTCCTCCCTCTCTCACTCGCTACATACTGAATTATATGGGGAAAGTACCGAATTACATGCTTTTTGCACTCGCGTTGCACGGTTATTGCAAGAAAACTATCCATCATACAAGGATCGTTATGGTGTCATTCGAAAGCTCTGTTTATGCCCTTTCAGGGATAGATACTTGTTTTACGTTCTGGGTCTTATTTAGGCATGAAAATGATCACGTAAACAGCCCTATTTTGGCAAAAAACACCCCGCTGGGCGGTACATATAAATAAACCACATAGGCCGCTAAAGAAGGGTTAATATACACATCTATCACTATTTATATGTAATACAACCATACACAGTGCTATTACATATTATTTGAACATAATATAGGATGCTCTTTCCTTTAACCATTTTCTATATCTATTCACGAAAAATATAGGCCTAGCCTAGGCAGCGCTACCGGTAGGTACGAATTTATCAGTTCGAATTTTGATTGAGAGTGGGATTAGGCCTAGGCCTAGCCTAGGGCTTAACATGGGATACTGTTTGGGGTTTGGGAATAGACTGAGGCTGCTTTAGGCCTAATTAGGTAAAATTAGTCAAATCGAGACAATTGCATAGCCTAGGCCTATAAAGCAAATATTTTACCAATCTACAATAGGCCTAGTCTATTCGCTGTAAGTAGGCAAGAAATCATGACCTAGGCTATAACCTCTGTAACTAAAAAACAACTAGGCCTAGAGTGATCAAGCTAATATGTTCAGGGTGTCAATCCACAAAATATGAATTGTGTTATCATTGTTACGACTGGGGTTCAAATATATCAGGGCTCTTATTCATTGGACTAGTAATGGCATAAATGTTACAACGGAAAGCGCTAGCTCCAACCTCTGATGTATATTCCCAGTGAACAAAGAACACAAATACTCTACGAGAGTTCTATATGCAATAATAGGCTATCAAACTCTCAATAAATGTGCGTCTACTCTAGGCTTAATGTTATGTGAAAAACAGCCTATTACCTATACCGAAGGTGCTTGGTCATGGTATGCAAAGTAAGGTGGTAAGAGAAGTTACAGCTTACGTTACTTTAATCAATAAATGTCAGGCACTCCTGCATGAAAGAAAGTGCACTAAAGTCCTTCAACACTAACAAGGAATCTTCTTTAAATGTTAGATGCTATAAAGATGCTCATATCGGAAATGGAACCCAAAAAGGCAGGCAGCGGAACAATGCTCGTGCAGGCTATGCACACAAAACGGCAGAATATATAATGCCGTCGGAGCCAAGAATATTCTAAACACTACAACAATAATAATACTCGCCATGACAATGCAGTATTCCTATCAACAAAAAGAGCCTAAGTCGTTTGTGTCTCAATACATCAAACTAGGCTGCGAAATGCTTGTGTAATCATAAATGGGTATGCATAAAAAGAGTAATTAGGTTAATACACTTAATGTCTACTTTGACTGATAAAGTCTAGCTAGAGTCAATGATACTAGATACTGGTGCGCATGGCATGCCGCATAGCCTAGTGCAAATCTCAAGTCTGTGCGTCAAATATTACGTTATAGGGAAGGGTAGCTCTCTTGAGAAACCTTAATACCGAAGTATTAAGCGTTCTCCTGGCGTACCTCAAAGACAAACAATCAAGACTAGAACAGTGCAGAATGGTATAGGCCAAAAAGCCCTCATTCGTGCATGCTCTACTCTCAATGGCACACAGACTAGAATTTACTCAATCAACTACAGTTCTCAGCGTGCAGCTTTTAACTAAAGCCAGCACTCATAGGAAACAATACCTTATAATATCAGACTCCTAGTCTAGCATTATCTAATCCAGCAGAACACTAATAATTAAAGGAAGAAGTACTAAACAATATGAATGTCAACCAATGCTTCGTGATCCACTTATCTTAACAACTAACATACATAGGTTATATCAGACCTTAACGCACAATACAACTGGCCAGCATGAAGCTGATTTTGCAGAGTTAACCAGAGGGGGTATAATATAATAAAAAGGTGGTGAAAGATATGAAAAAGAGAGAGGTAGGCAGAGGAAAAGATTCTCAGGTGCGGAGCGGAGGACAGATAGCAAGGGAAAAAAGATGGATGCGTTCTAGAAACCAGATCTGAGGGAGAGAGTGCCGAGGAACTGTATATATACTCGCACTAGCTCGAGGCGCGTGGGAAAAAGCGGTTACAAGTCCTCCAGCCACTAGCAAGGGAGGTAGCAGCATGGTAAGGACCTCTCTCCACCAACCCCCACGAGGCAGCCAGCCGTGACGTCATCGAGCGGGACGAAAACACTGCGCGCTCTCTCTCACTCTGTTCTACTCTCTCTCTCCCAGATCCCATCATTACTAGTTAATGATAAAACATATACTTTACAATTAAATATATAAAGCCTTGACATGGGTGAAAACAAAGAGCCTTTCTGGACTGCCCATGACACAAGCTTTCATATGAAATAAAGCACACTCTAATACATAAACTGTAGCCCATCCACTGCCCTGGCAATCCTAGCGAGTCACTGTAGGATAAGCCATGCGGTTCTAACGGAGTGGTTAACGTCACATCATTATGGTTTATTATTTTGTTATCATTATAGTGCGGCGAAGGCGCGAGCTCTAGGGGGGTCCGGGGGCATGCCCCCCAGATTTTTTTTTTTAGAATTTAGGTGTCTAAAACAGTATTTCCTGCAATAAAAAAACAATCAAGATTGAAAATATGGAGACCAAAATTGTGTCAATTTAGCCTAGCCTACCTTTTTTTTTTGGGGGGGGGGGAGTTTCTGTTATCGTTATACAAAAAGTTCATTGCGTTATCACTCAAAAAAACAGCGTCGTTTGACACCCTGAATATGTCGACCATTTGGGAAGAGTCAGTCAAGGAATAGCCTAGATGTGGAAATTTGCAGCCAATTTGCTCTAGCCCTATTTGATATACAGAGGTTAGAGGTCATTGTTGAGGCCCCCCCCTCATGACATATTGTCATCATCTTATATATTGCCAGCAGGGGGCAAATAACCGAAAAAAATCGCCGTCAAAATAGACGTGAACTTAACCACGGCGATCGACACATGTAAACATGGCGGTGGAGCGGCGACGAAAGCTTGCCATCATGTTCCCGTCCATTTTGAATGCCGTTGGATACAATTATATGTTGAGGGGGGCAAATAGGCCTAACCAAACTGCGGCGATCGACCATGTAAACATGACGGCGGCGGCGGCGGTGGATGCTTGCGATGATGTTCCCGTCTATTTTGACTGCCATTGGATACAATAATATGTTGAGGGAAGGGCTTTGCGGCAATCGTTTTGGTTGTTTGCCCCCTACTGGCAATATATATGATGATAACATGTCATGGGGGGTTGAGGGGGGGCTTTCAACATATTATTGTATCGAATGGCATTCAAAATAGACAGGAACATTATCCCAAGCGTCCAACGCCGACACCGCCGCGGCTGCTGAAGAACAAGGAAATTAGCAATAGGTTTCATTGTGAACTGGAGGAAATTAATAGAAATAAAGAAGCTAGGCCTAGCGATGTAAATAGTCAATGGAATTTCCTTAATAATGACAATTATATGTATAGGTATAAAGTAAAAACAATATATTTTACATAATTTCTTGCATATCTTACATATTTAAACAAATATATATTAAAAATAGTTTAACCAAACCACTGAGTTCCCCCAAAATACTCTAATAGGGCTGGCCTGAAGAATTAGATCAAGATGGACAACCAATCAACACACGATAGGTAGGGAAGGGCAGGTTAACAACGGCGATCGACAAATGTAAACATGACGACCGTACACTCGGAAACTACATCCATCCCCATTAGCCTAACCTAACAACCTTACCTAACCTATCCTAGTATTATGGGTGGAGGGTGCCGCCCCCTAGACCCAGTACGTTGGATACAAAACTAACCCTCACGTAACACCTAGTATATGTCCCTAGTACCCAGTACGTGGGATACCAAGCTAACCCTCACGTAACACCTAGTATATGTCCCTAGTACCTGGTATTTGGGATACAATACTAACCCTTACATAACACCTAGTATATGTCCCTAGTACCCAGTACGTGGGATACAAAACTAACCTTCACCTAGCATATGTCCCTCACTCAGTACACCTTTCACCCTCACTACCGTTCGTGAGTCTTCATACATCTTCATTATCACACGCACCAGCCACTCCTCTACGCCAAATTTTCTCCTAGCCTACTGCACAACTTCTTACTTTCAGTAGAGACGTGATTTTCCGGGCCCGTCGCAAGACCACCATCTCAACCGAGCCGTCGCAAGATCATCACAGGACAGGAAAAACAACACAGGCTTTCTCCAAGCCAGCACACATCTTACAAATATATAGGCTAGGCTATATAACTTCCATTTCATCGGAATAACATTCACCGCCAATTTAATTATCATAAGGATTATATAAATGCAATTCTGATATGAAAAAACAATCGGTAAATAGCATAGCCTAGGCCTAGTCAAAGCTGGGGTTTGTTGTTGTTTTGTGGACAAAATTTAACCAAGCGTACTGTCCCACATTAATTTATTATCAACAATTGGATATACGTTACTGTGGGCTCTTATTACTCTACTTCCTAATAATAGGCAAGTAAATTATAACATAATGTTTGGATAAACAAATATACCGAAATAAATTAGAATGGAGAAACAGTAAGTTGAGTGAGATGTTTCAGCTTGCCGTCAACCCAGCTCCAGAGCTCTCTTGCCGTCGCAAGAGAATATTGGTGTCTCGCTTGCTAAAGGTGGGCTTCGACGGGACCAGAAAAACAGTTTTTCGGGTAGATCTTGCGACGGTGGTCTTGAGACGGGACCGGAAAAACACCCCCTCCCTCACCCCCACCCCATCCTCGTGCAGCAGCACCCAACATACATCGTGCACATAACATTAACATTCTCCAATTGAGCATAGATGGCATCAACACAAAGAAACACGAACTCTCACACTTCATCAAACAACACAACATACACATTGCCATCTTACAAGAAACAAAACTCCGCACAACACAAAAAACACCCACATTTCATGATTTCACCACCATCAGACAAGACCGGGCTGTCGGCGGAGGCGGTGGACTCATCACCCTGGTACACAAAGAAATATCATACATAGTTACCAGTGTACAAACCAAATCCCTCCTCCCCCCAAATGATAACACAACAGAAATACAATCAATTAAAATACGCACTGGCAACAACTCCAACATAACCATCATAAACACATACATCCCCTACAGTACCAAATGAATACAGACCACACTTACAACACATCACAAACACCCCACACATCATCCTGGGTGGTGACTTCAACGCCAAGACGTCGGCCTGGTTTGTCGACAACCCCGACACAGACAGAGGGCTGGTACTACAAAACCAAACTGTTAACCTCATCATCCTTAACGGCATCCATCAACATACCCATATTCCTCACCAAGCCCTCTATAACCCATCATCTCCAGACATCACCTTTTGCTCCCCAGAACTCGCCCCCACAACATCCTGGAGGGTGGTCAGAACCTTAGGCTCTGACCACCTCCCGATCATTATCACCACCAAAACCAGACTCACCCCTGCTAACCACAAACACACATACACCAATTATAAAAGACCTAACTGGGAAGCATTCACAAATGAGACAGAACAACACTTCACAACTCTAAACAGTACACCCATCACTAACATCAACAATGCTGTACACATACTCAATAAAACTATCCAAAACACTGACAAGAAACACATTCCAAGAGGTAACAGAAAAAGACACAACCCCAACTTCACACCAGAAATTCAAAACCTCATCAGATAACGCAACATACTGAAACACTCCCCAGCACCCCACACACAAGACATCACACAACAAATCCAAGCACTCAACACCCAAACTAACAACCAAATACAAGAACAACAAAAACTAAATTGGAATAACTTCCTACAAATACTTGATCACAAAACAAACCCCAAAAAACTCTACAAAACACTAAACAGCATCACACTTTCCAACAGCAACACAACACAATCACATGCTGCAATCACAACAACAGACTCTACTCCTTCATGTAAACAACAAGCAAACACTCTCATCAATCACTTCTCACATGTCAGTCACCTAAATCCTCACAAAGACGATCGACGTGTCATCCGACGTAAGAGACAATTCCCCACGGACCCTGACTATACACCCTTCACCAATCACCAGACAAAGCATATCATCAACAATCTCAAGCACTCACCCGCTTGTGGCCTAGACAACATAAGCAACATACACCTCAGACACCTGGGACCACAAGGCATACAAGCACTCACTAACATATCAAACTGCAGTTATTCACACAACACAATACCAGACATTTGGAAGCATGGTCTCATCACCACATTCCCCAAACCCAACAAAGACCCCACGCTACCCTCCTCGCACCGCCCCATCACACTCCTTTGCTCCCCCTCCAAAGTCATGGAACGCCTAGTGTTACAACTAATTACACCCGACCTACCCCTAGCTCCAACACAACATGGCTTTAGGCCACTGCACTCCACAAACACTCTTCTCACAGACCTTACACAAAGAGCTTTTGACGGCATCAACTCAGCTAGACCACCACACAGATCACTATTAGCCACACTCGACATTAGTAAAGCCTTCGATGCCATCCCCCGCCACAACCTAACAAACAAAATCTACAACACAAACATGCACAACAACACAAAAAGGTGGCTGGCCAACTTGCTAGCAGGCAGATGTGCACACGTATCGTTTGCCGGTCAGTCATCTAAATCAAAAACTTTCCAAACGGAGTCCCACAAGGATCCGTCCTATCGCCCGCACTCTTCAATCTGTACATGCACGATATAACTACACCCAATACACCCCAAATTAACTTAGCCTCCTATGCAGATGACATAACAATCACATGCACACACCATGACCCAAAAAGAGCAACAGATCTCCTTCAACCCTATCTCAACACACTACATGGCTGGTGCACTACAAACAGACTTAATCTACCCCCAGCCAAATCCACCGCAACTCTGCTCACAAACTGGACAGGAGAACACAAATACATCCCTCAACTCACCATAAACAACACACCCCTAACACATACACACACACACACAAAATCCTAGGAGTAACATATGATACTCATATGACATTCAAACAGCACACCACAAACATTAAAAAGAAATGACACCCAGACTTAACGCCCTCAGGTCACTTGCTCACACACAATTTGGACACAACAAAGAAACTACCACCACAGTATATAAACAATACATAAGATCAGTGATCATGAGAGGCACTCAATTCCTGGCAGTAGCCTCGACGAACCAAGACCACCCACTAAACTACATGGCAACACACCCACAGACACCAAGAAATATCAAAACAACACCCAGCACACGGTATCACACACAATTACTGTCCTCTCTCCCACCCCGAACCACCTTCCAGAAGCACATCCATACTCATATCTCTCGCCGATCCATCCACTCACTCACAGACAACACGCAGCTGCAAGCACCACCTCCCGAAATCCATCCTTCCGAATCCTCCCTTCCTCGCGAGGACAGAGTCCACCTGGCCAGGCTGAGATGCGGACACCATCCAGCTCTCCTGAGCTATCAGAAGAGACTGGATGACTCTGTTGTCGATGCCTGCCCGGGATGTAACACAGCACCCCATACCATTAAACACATAATAGAAGACTGCATTTCACACAACCACTTACGCCAACAACACAATCTACACTCAATGAGAGCTCTGTGGGAAAGCCCGATCGTGGCCATGGCCTTCCTCAGGGACTTGGGGCTGTTCGGCCAGGCAGCTTAGGGAACAACAACAACAACAACAACAACTCGTACAGGATTAATAGCTTTAACCAAAATGGTCACACTCCTTAATGGTCTAAGTGGCCATAGCCAAAATGGCTACACTATGTTCCTTCTGTACTTTCTCCATGCCCGATGAGATACATGATATTTTGATATATGTGGCACAGCCCTTGTATCCAACACAATACCCTGCGTGCAACCCCGCTCGAACCCCGCACAACCTTGCTTGCAACTTTAATTATTATTATTATTATTATTATGTTTTTTTTTGGGGGGGGGGGGGCGGAAGGTTATCATCCGGACCTTTGCTACCAAGCCAATTAATGCAATTAGCCTTTCACACCTAGTACTTAAGTACCCCTGAGATCGTACACTCCTTCAGGTCCACTAATGGTAAATCGGAGTTTAATCTGGTTATCTCTTTGAGGCGACCTCATGCAGCATTGGAGGTACTCGGGGAATAGTAGGGTCATTTGCTTGGAATCCATGACCATTTTGTTCCTACCTTTTTCTCTCGATGGATTTGACAACCTGAACCACTTTAAAGGAAAATTAGCTCCTATGCCCCTCTGAAAAATGACGGCTAACTCTGCTAGAGCCCAATATTTAAAATGGCCGCCAACGCCATCTTGAAAAACATGAAATGTAATATCTCTGGCATCAGATGAGCTACAAGGACGAATGAGGTGTCCTTTTTCACTAATTCTGGCATTACAAATCCACTGGAATGGTTATTGAATTGTATTGTATTGTATATTGTATTGTTATTGTATTGTATTATACTAATTGTACATACTAATCTGCCACTTCACTGTCACTACATGATTCACTGTATGAGTCACTATCAGAATCACTGTCCTCACTTTCGCTGCTATCATCACAGTTGTTCTCTGCCTGCGGTGTATATCTAATATTACTTTTTTACTGTTTCAGATGGATCGCATGCCCATCTGATGAAAATCGCCGACTTGTGAAGTGACCGAAATAATGGATAATAGAAGAGAGAGTGAAGAGTTACCAGACAAGACATTAAATGCATACGAGTGCATTTTACTCTGTGGTAAGCGATGTACCGCAGATGATCGTTTGGAAAACATTAACCTGAGAAGTGGGAATCTATCCGGGAAAAGTCTTTACAATGGAAAGAACTTGATAAGTTTCAACATATACATGAAAATGTGGATTGGGAGAAGGGACCAAAGGGTCACCACATGCATAGCACTTGTTACGCATCATTATCCAGCAAGCGCAAGCTCTCTCAAGCCGAAAAACGCAAACACAAATCCGAGGAACGTCTTGAAAGAGATGAAGCATCAGATCAACAAGACCCTTCCCCAGAGGCCAGTGCACTTAAAAGGCTCCGCTCCAGTATGGGTGTCCTTCACGATAAGACTCTATGTGTGTGGTGCATGAAAGGGGCGTGAGTAGTGATCGTGACAAGCAGATTTTACTCCTATGAACAGTAGATGTCTGGACTAAATTCAAGTTACATACTGTCCGTCTGGAAGATGAGGTCATGAGATTGAGACTTGACACTCTGATTGCATCCATCCCAGATAGTCAAACAGCATTTGGGTTGGAAATCCACTACCATCGTGCGTGCTGGCGCAAATATGTAAGCGACCACAAGCCCCTTTCAGATAAAAGCACTCAACATCTGCAGCGTGTAAACCTCCGAGAGACCCAAGCTCTCTTCTTTCATCATAATCGTCAAGTCATCTTCAAAGACCATGACATTCGCACACTGCAAGGCCTGCTGCAGGACTATAAGCGCATTATCTCAAATCACGGACATAACTCAGTAGTAAAATCCAGCTACTTAAAGGAAATTCTTATCAATGAATTTGGAGAAGACATCGGATTTCATGAACGCATTCAAAAGAATGTGAGTGAACTGGTATATGGTACAACAGCAGCAGGTACATACATCGAGGCGGCAATATCTTCATTGGGTGTCAGCAATGATCAGTTGGTGATGAATGTTGCGGCACGACTCAAAGAGCAAGTCATCAGGACAAATACTATTCCCTGGCTCCCATATATACACGAGTTGGAGAGAGAAGAAGACCTCAGTGAGCTCCTGCTGAAGCTGCTCACATGGCTGAAACACCCAAATAAGTCTGCAATTGATGACAGTCCATCCGTCCGAACGATTGCATCTATCCTCACAAGCTACATCACTGGAAAACGCACTGCATTTGAGATAAATCTCTCTGTCTTGCTACATGGACTGACCAAGAGTAGGGAGATAGTCGACATAATGCATAAAGATGGACTGGGCATCAGTTACAATGACGTACTTATGCTGCAAGAATTTTGGGTGGTCAATGACCTCAAGTGCTCATCTGATTGCCCCTTCGAACTAGCTGAGGGTAAGCCTGCTATCGCTATAGTCGACAACGATGACTTCAAGACCGACACACTGACCGGTGCTGGCCAGGTCACACCGCACTAATGTCATGTTTGTGCAGCCAGAATCATTTGATACAGAACTTCCTTCCGAGAATCACGAGGATAGACCAGTTCCCGGTGCCAACTTTGCATCAAACCTCTCGACAACTCTCAAAGAGCTCGGAAGTGAAATGCAAAAAGTCAACCCCTACAAGACAGTGAAGCGTGGGGAACCACCTCTCAGGAAGCCACCAGCTGATCAAAGTACTCCTCCTCCTGACACATCGGTGCAAAGAATTCGTGGTGTGATCCATGCATTGGCCAGGGTGCAAGATGACCGAATGAGACCTAAGCCAGAAGAACAGACTGTGCCTGGGTTTTCAGGGTTTCACGCCAGCATGTCAAATGCAGATGAGAAGAGTCGAGCAATATACCACATGACCTATCCCAACCCACCCAGTAAGACAATTCTCAATGATGTGATGTGTAAGCTTGCAAAATCAATCAAAGAAAAAAAGATGCCTTTTGCAATAATTGTTGGTGATCATCCTGTCTACGTGCTCATGCTAGAGTTGAACAGTGAGAATGCTGAGCTGTTCAACAAAATCTTACCATTCATGGCACCCTTCCACATCCAAATGTCGTTCATCTATATTATATACAAGAGGTTTAAGGGATCTGGCATCTCAGATGTGTTGGTGGCAGCTGGTGTTATAGCAGACGGGTCTGTTGATCAGGCCCTTCGTGGAAAACATGTTAAGCGTGGGGTTCGCTGCTTGCGACTATTCTACGAGACTCTGGTCCACCATGTCATAGACAAACGTTTGGAAGATTCCCCTTTATCTGAAGAAGTAAAGGCATCCCTTGCCAAGCTTCGACATCCGATTGATGCACAGGAACTTGCAGATGAACATGCAGATTAGAGAGAAATGCTGAGCTGAAGGACCTTGTTGATGCTCTCTTCAAGGACTTTGAGGGTGCCCCACAAGCAGAATACTGGATGTCATTAATGGAAATGATTGAGGTTCTAACTCAAAATATCCATGCAATCAGAACAAGCAACTGGACTGAGTTCAAGTCCTCACTCAAGATCATGCTTCCTTTGATGCAAATCTATGATACTGACAAGTATGGTCGGCATCTCCCCGATTTCACCGCAGTGCTTGATACCCTTCCTGTCGATCAGGCTGCATTCATGGAGAGTGGTATGTTTTTTTTTTTTTTTTTTTTTTTTTTTCTATATTCCAACTTACTTCCTCTCGGGCATAGGCTGAGAGCCTTAACATTCACCGCTTTACAATGAACAGTGAAGCCCGTGAGGTCATGTTCCAGTATAGGGAGTGAGACATGTGAAGCACGTAGAGTACAACGAGCACCTGCCATCTTGCCTTCACATGAGGCACGGTGCTCACTCATGGCCCGAAACGACCCCATCTCTGAAGCCACCTCGTTCCCGTGCTTCACTGTCTCATTCCCTACACTCAGACTCTCACACTTACACACACACACAACGCCACCTGTTGAGCAGATAACTCACCAGGCATTGCACCCATATAGCATATTTTGAATATGGGAATATTCATACAGTGCTATTTAATCAGGGAACAATGAGGGTATTTTATTGACGTTTCGGTGGGCTTGTGGTAATGCACTGATACCAGGTACAGCACAAATTCCATCCCAATAATATCTTCCCATTGATACATCGGGATTTGAACCCGGGACCTTTGGATTACCAGGCCAGTGGCAAGACCACTCCACCACACCTCCCCTTTGCACAGTCAATGACAGGAAAACCATATTCGTGTGTCGCCCTCGACATATGGATAGAGTCAACAATGAATAAGGGCTCTAAGCTGAAGTCTGGTTGGTTGGCCATTCTGAACAATGAAAAGCAGCTCCTTTCAAACACTCGGAATGTGAATAACATCAATCGGGTGAGAACAAAGGTCCATCGCCATGCTAATCGCAAGAAACAAGGAAAGGGGAAGCATGCTGATTGCTCGTCGAGTAAAATGAAGAAGGATGAACGAGCTGTACAGGATATAAGCGCATGTCTCACTGAATTCAAGTGTGATCCATTTGACCATACAAACAAGACACTTCGATCCCTACAGTCAGGAATCCCAGCCTCAGACGCTCTCGCTGCCGACTTGAAATCGACAAAGGAGGATGGCACAAGCAAACTGAAGCAGTTCTTGAATGAGAGAGTGTATTCCAAGACCAAATCTCTCAACGACAGAGTTCCCCGTACCAAGCGTTTGAACTTTTCAACTCAGGAATTGAAGAAAGCAGATGGTGAGAACCTGAAGGGAAAGACTGAGGAAATGGAGCGTAATGCCTTGGCCTCTGTTCTCGGACTGGTTGAAACGAGTGGTGCCCTCAAACTTCAAGAAGTCCTGCAGCATCGTGTTACAGCCGAGTGCCTTTCCATCTTCAACGTCAATGGAACCATCCGTAAGGCACAGAAAAGCAAGCTTCAACAAAAACTAACTATGACTGTCATTCCAGAGCCTGATGTATACACGTCTATTATTGATATGGGCCTCATCTGGCGCCTAACAACTCCTACCATTGAAGACAGAGAGAAGGGAGATGGTACCCAGTATACCTGGGGAGATTATGCAGAGAAGTTGGTGGACTTCGTTCTAACGAGACACAAGCATGCTGAGCGCATCATTTGCGTCAATGATTCATATGATCAGAATTATACGATCAAGGACAGTGAGAGAATACTGCGCAAAAAAAAACTGCCAATCAGCAATGTCTTGATGAAGACAGAAGATAAATTTCCTTCTAGTAAAGTTTTCCATGCTCTCCTGGGTAAACCTGAGAACAAAATCCGACTTCAGGCATTTCTTCAAACGGAATTCCAGAGAACAGCAGCAACAACTAGCACCGAGATCATCAACTACATAATAATTGGCTTTATAGGCAGGTCATTTGAGCATAAATCCAAAGAAGTTATCCTAACCCTTTACAATTGCTTAGTCCGCCCTCTTCTGGAATACTGCATTCAATCCTGGTGCCCTTATTACCAAAAAGATATAAACAAGCTAGAACGAGTTCAACGTAGAGTTACCAAAATGATACCTAGCCTAAAGAACAAACCATACGAAGAGCGTCTTAGAGAATTAAATCTATTTCCTTTAACCCAGCGCAGATTAAGAGGTGACTTAATTCAAGTGTTCAAAATCATCAAAGGCATCGACAATATGAACTGTAGTAAGTACTTCACTATCGACCAATCTAATTACACGCGGGGAAACGGTTGCAAAATTATTGGTAAATCTTTTAACTCGCACGAATCTAAGAATTTCTTCTTCAATCGAGTTGTCAACTTGTGGAATGGGCTTCCCCGAAACGTTATAGACTGTATCACCGTTGATTCATTTAAACTCCGCCTAGACAAATATCTCGCATCAAACCCGCGACTGACTGCGTTTGTAAATGAATAACTTTATTTTATCCCCCCCTCAGTTACTAACCCATCTGTCCTCTACTTACTTCCTAATCCTGCCACGGACATTAGTTCCAGGGCAGTAATTCCCTTACCAATATTCCCTTACCCACTCTAAACCACTGTTTGGACACTTGATCCTCAGTGTTTTGGAGGACAAGCAACCTAGAAGGGTCACTAGATCTGTTGTTGCTTGATTTCCTTTGTACTCCTTTGTACTGTGTAGTTGGCAGCACTGCAAAGAATCTCACGACAGGCAAGCTTGTGCCAGAGCTCACATGCTCCCATGCAGAGGCAGATACGGCAATGCTCACCATATATAGTGTGCTCCGGTCAGACAGCTACACAGCAGCTGTCGTTCTTGACACAGAGGACACAGACAACTACGTGCAAGCGGCATATGTTGCTCAGAAGACAACAGGAATCCTGTGTGTGAAACGCAAACGTCAGCTTATCGAGATGCCCGATGTTTGTGCAGTGAGGCAATGGCTGCATCCATCATACCACTTCATGTCCTCACTGGGTGTGACCACAACTCTGGCTTCTATGGAGCAAGCAAGAAACTCATCGCAGATCGTCTGCAGAAGTCTAAAGAGGCACACGACCTGCTAGCAGCATGTGGTACACAGCTCCTAGTCACAGAACAGGTCATCAGTGATTTGGAGCGGTTTGTCATTCGATATGTCTATGGTGATACCAAAAGCAAGACCCTGGGAGATGCGAGGGCAGCGAAGTGGAGAGCTCAGAAGAAAAAAAGCACTATCCGACTTGTGCCTGACTTGGAGTCTCCGTCCACACTTGGAGCGTGCAAACTATCTTGCATATTTGCAAAAGCATTACCAGCTCCAAAGTCACCCCTCACCGATCGGCCATGGATGGCATCTTGTAAATGGCCTATGTCTGCCTGTCCGTTCAACCCAGCCCCCACTTCCCCCATCAATACCACTACCTACAAATCCGCAGGCAGAGAACAACAGTGATGATTGCAGCGAAAGTGAGGACAGTGATTCTGATAGTGGCTCATACAGTGAATCATGTAGTGACAGTGAAGTGGCAGATTAGTATTAGTATAATACAATACAATAACAATACAATATACAATACAATACAATACAATAACCATTCCAATGGATTTGTAATGCCAGAATTAGTGAAAAAGGACACCTCATTCGTCCTTGTAGCTCATCTGATTCCAGAGATATTACATTTCATGTTTTTTCAAGATGGCATTGGCGGTCATTTTGAATATTGGGCTCTAGCAGAGTTAGCCGTAATTTTTCAGAGGGGCATAGGAGCTAATTTTCCTTTAAAATGGTTCAGGTTGTCAAATCCATCGAGAGAAAAAGGTAGGAACAAAATGGTCACGGATTCCAAGCAAATGACCCTACTAGAATCAGAGGGGATAAAGCTCTCTTAACACTCTAACTGCCATACATTCTTCCTAGGCAGAATAAAATCGTTTCATGATAGTAAAATATAATGAATAATGGTGACATTGTATGCTAATAGGGTTACATGTAGTTAAGGGAATTTTGTTTATGTATGTATGTATGTATGTACATATGTATGTATGTATGTATGTATGTATGTACTTAGGCACAATACCCCATAGCTGGGGGTGGCCGACTCGAGACAGAGCACAAACCGAAAAAAAAGTTACAATTCTTATGGTCTGGGACCACTTTTGCGTTCCCTTTCCCCTTTCTATGTCTCGTCTAGTAGGTAGATTTTACAAGGGGAGGATGATTCCTAGCCACCACCCCTTTTTATATGTTATTATTATTATTAGTATTTTATTTGCTCCCTTGACTTCCATCATGCTTATAATATGCCCCCAATACCCCTCTTCGATATAATATGCCCCCAATACCCCTCTTCGATATAAACTTGTGCATTTTATGATAGAAAAATATCCCGGCCAAAAGTCGGTCTCTCTTCAATTGCAGGCTCGCTAATGCTTGCCAGGAAAAAAATCGACACCTAAATGGCACAAAAGGTCTTAAAACTGACAAAGAAATCGGGCAAACGTTATATAATCTCCATACTAATGGGGCTAAACATTAGGGAGAAAGGGATCTAGAAAAACATCTTGACCCTCTCCCTGCAGCCAATATAATTTTACGTCATATGTACAAAAATGGCAATACTGCGGCCCACGTCTACTTATGTTTTTGTAGTACCAGCTGAACTGGTTGCACTGACCCACCCCACTTGTTGCCAGATGCTTCCAGGCATTTGAAAGCATGCCACCCATACTTATATCAGTGTGCTTACTTCATTGGTTGAGAAAGAGTGTATGTTCAATGAAGAGGTGTCTTAGAAGCTGAAAATCAACAAAAACAGGGCCACTTCTCCATGTAATTGTGACAGCTATATACCAGGTACGAATGATGTTAATTTCATCTTCATTTCAACAACTCATACTGTCTTGAAAAATACAGAACATTATAATAGTAACTATCATCGATTTATCTCAAGTGGCGATCCGGCCAGGCGTCGTCTGTAGAGCGATCGTCTCATCTGGATCAATAGGTGTCTGTTGCTCCTTCTCTGCGCTGCTTCATTGACTGGCAGTAGTGAGAGGGTTGATTTACTCTGACAAGAAGTTGGCAGAGCTGCTCATGCCATTGCAGAGTTTTTCATGCTTAACTCAAATGAGCTACTCAAAATAGGGGTTAAGGTACCTCGCAACCAGAAGGTCAGACTGCACTTACGCTGGTGGCCGAAAATGTCAGGCGGCCTACTTGAATGAGTTGCTCAAGACAGGTGTTAGTTAGGTGACTTCAACCAGTTTTGATGAAGGTGCTCACATCAGTGCCAGAACAGCCAGACTTACCTTCACCTTTTGATATCTTTTGATGTGTTCGCCACTCTTCTAGCGGCACCAAGGAGCGCAACGCCCCTCGTTATGGGTGGTGATTTGGTGCAGTAGACTGTTTGAAGCGACAGCTCGCTCCCTTGCGAGGATGGGCTCGTCTGGCACTTTTTGCAGTTCGACATTGAGGGCTCTCTTGAAGTCGTCTAACGAGACGTCCCTTATGTCTCTTAACCCGAATGAGCTACTCAAGACGGGGATTAGGGTACTCATAACCAGAGGGACGGAGTATTTCACGTCAGTGGTCGAGAATCTCAGACCTTAACCTCACGGAATAGCCAGAGAGGGGGCTATTTGCGTTTGCAAGGTGAGCTGCTGTCGGTAGGCTATTGCTACTGAAGGGGTCCTTAGATTTTTGTCTCCTTCTCGTCCTCTACTCCCGGGCAAGAATGTCCCTCTGCCGCTCCCTAGGCTGCTAGTGATAGACCGTTCTTGCCCTGGAGTCTTGGGGAGCGGTAATATCAAAAATAGGAGCATCACAGGTGGGCTGGCTTGGGGATTTCCCAGGTCTTGGGAGGTCTGGCTTGCCCCGTTGCCTGAATTTCCCTTTCAAGCCGCTCTAGGGAAGACCTGAGGTCACAGACGACGGGGCTGTTGGTTCCGTCTCCATAGACCCTGTGTTTGGTGGGGCAGAGTCCTGGATAATGGCAATTCGGGGCGCCTGCACCTCCAGGTTCGGCATTGTAATATACATAGTTTTTCAGTTAACTCTTTCAGTACGATAACACACATCTAGAATTTCAGTTAGCTATCATTAGACGATTTAATACAGATTACAAAGACCCCGTGGACATAATAAAGGTTAATAGTATATCAGAAAACCTCCGGTTCCCTCAGGTTTTCCTAAGCAAAATACAATCGTCGGCACTGTTAAGAAACCATGGGTATATAAATAATATGACAAAGGTATATATAATAATTGGGTATACTGAGAGTTATTTACCATTCTATCTATATATACCAATATTCTTTTACTGATAATCATATTAAAAGAAGGGAAAGTGTCACCATTGTATACTACAAGAGCAACTACGTGCACAACCTGCGGAGGCGTGGGTTTCGCGTAAGTGGTTTTGGCTCTCACTTGGTACAGAACTATCGGTGGCCAATATACTGTACAACAGCACACCAAATTTGAGCTCAGTATTTTTCAGTATACGATGCCACCTTTATTCATGTTACTTTGGTTATTATTAGACGATTTCATTATAATTGTGAAAGATTTGTGCACCATGGGAGTCAAAGCGTAAATTGAGATCACATTTTACATCTTTGATTCCCAGAGATCATTCCTAAGCCTAAGAAAAAGTATAATGCTAACTACAAGCGGAAGGAAATAACACAAGCACACAACTCGTTCAGCTCACTCATCACACACACACACACAACTCGTTCAGCTCACTCATCACACACACACACACAACTCGTTCAGCTCACTCATCACACACACAACTCGTTCAGCTCACTCATCACACACACACACACACACACACACATAGAGAGACCAATAACACACACACACACAGACCAATAACACACACACACACACACACACAATGAGGGTGTGGTGGGAAGATTGCCAGACTGCCTGAAAGACTTATACCCAAGTGGACGATGCTGCCCCAAGCACTTTATGTCCTTGTGCCCAACTTACACATTATGCACTTTATGTACACTTTACAGTATATACTTATTACCTTTTATGCTCTCGTTCATTAAATTAATGCCCTTTATTCGCATTACAGAACCTCTACTTTATGCAGTGTATTTAATTCATATAACGTACCGTATGCAAGATATGCATATCATATTATCTCCCCTTAATGTTTAGGTATCGCCACTTTCACCTTAAACACCTTTCATGCACACTTTATACATTTCTACAATTCTATCATGCATCTTACATGTTACCAGTATACAGTACACTTATACATACACTCTCTGCTCTTCTACTCCTATTTCAGGCACTTTACATCTTATTGCTTACACTTTAGGTATCCTTATTGCCCCTGCTGTACACTTTCACTGTAGACACTTTATTCACTTGACAGCATCCTCCTCCTCCAATGTATACACATTAAGCTATACTCGAAACACTTTAAATACCAATCTATGCCCTTGAACTACACTTCTTTAATATATAATTTACATGTGCACTTCATAATTATACTCTGTGCTCTTGAAATGCCACTTTATTCACTATACATCTCTCCTTTATGATCGCGTATCTCCAACTCCAATGTATACACTTTCCATGTTAATTTTATGCCCTTGTCCTTAGAGGGAGATTTCCACTTAAAGGTTATTTTTTTGGTCCCCCTTCTCCCTCATGCTTATCCCCATTAGTTTGGATATTTTTAGACGTTTCCCCATCTGTTTGCCGATTTTAAGACATGTCGCCCCATTTATGTCAATTTTAAGACCTATCGTGCCACTTAGCTGTCGATGTTATCCTGGTGAACGACAGCAAGCCTTTAATTTAGGAGGAACCGGCCTTTGGTCGCAACATTTTCCTACCGAAAAATGCACAATTTATCTCGAAGGGGGTTTTTGGGGGTATTTATTAAAGCTTGATGGAGGTATAAGGAGCAAAATAAAAACCTCCCCTTAACATCCACAATATAATATATTATGCACTTAAAATTGCCACTGTAATCAATATATGCCCTAGTACTATACCTCTCTATACACTTTATATCAATATATGCCCTAGTACTATACCTCTCTATACACTTTATATCAATATATGCCCTAGTACTATACCTCTCTATACACTTTATAAACTATACATGTGCACTTTGTTTTACTTGTATTACCATATTTTGGACCGGTACTTCATTTCTCCAATTTATGTCCACTTACTTCCACTTAATATACTTTACATAAAACGTAATGCTCTTATCCTATACTTACACTTCATAAACTGTACATATACACATAAATCACTTGTACTTTACCATTTTTAACTTTATACATTTCATAGTTATACTGTGTGCCTTGATCCTTCCACTTATAGTAAAGGGTAGAGGTGTGTGGTTGTTATGGTAGAGTTGTGGTTGAGGTGTGGTAGAGTTGTGGTAGAGTTGTAGTTGAGGTGTGGTAGAGTTGTGGTAGAGTTATGTGGTAGAATTATGTGACAGAATTATTTGGTTGTGGTAGAGGTGTGGTTGAGGTGTGGTAGAGTTGTGGTAGAGTTGTGGTAGATATGTGGTAGAGTTGTGGTAGAGGTGTGTGGTTGTTATGGTAGAGTTGTGGTTGAGGTGTGGTAGAGTTGTAGTTGAGGTGGGTGGTATAGGTGTGGTGGTCATAAATGTACCCTCTGGCTGAATCCACTCATCTCCCTGTTGCAGCCTCACTCCACAACCACGATCACAAATGAAAACAACGAAATCAACAACAGTAGGAACAGCAACGACAGCAGAGCAACAACAACAACATCGACGGAAATAACAAAACAACAACGAAGACTATGACGAAAACAACATAAGTAACCATAGTAGCAACAACAATAACAACAACAAGAGCATACACGGACATAACAACAAAAACAGCAATGACAACTACAAAGAATATGACGAAAACAACAATAGTAACACCAACAAAAACATGGAAACAAATAACAACAAAAACATGTAATGGCAACAGCAAACAATATGGCGAAATCAGCAATTGTAATAACAACAACAGCAATAATATTATTGGAGTATTTAAACAAGACAATTTTCCGCACATTTATGTTGTTAACATTTCAGCACTATTATATTGTATTTTATATTTTTAACGTATACCGGTAATCATAGAGGAAGGACATAAACAAAGGTAATTCAACAAGGTCTCTATACACTTAATGGCATCTTCCATTCATACAATTGTGACAATTATCATTATTATTACTATTATTATTAAATATATTTACTTTGATATTTGTATCGATGATTAGACTAAAGGTGATTTATATTCGATTAAAGTTTTAACGATACGCCTAACTTTAAACATGCACAGGTACAGTTACCGAGACATGCTTCTGGGACAAGTACATGGGGTGAGTGACAGGATTTATTACTCTCGCAAGTTTATATAAAGTTTAAAGGTGAATGTATGAATTGATTTTTTTTTTCTATGTGAATGAGGGAGACAAAAGGCATAACTGCCTGCAGCGAGTGCCTCCCCCAGATTTCAAAGAGTGACAAGGCCGAAATCAAGGGACGTTCGAGCTAAAATGCCTGGACACACAGAGTTTGAAGCCATTTAAGTCATAGGCAGAGGGAAGACTGATTCTGGGAGAGAGTTCCAGAGCTCAGCAGTTGAATAGAAGAGCTGAGAATAGCGTTTCACTCTTGGGTTGGAGAGTTGCACAGAGTAGGGGTGGGATTGTGTTGCAAGGCGGGTACTACGTACCCTATGTAGAGGATATCTTATGATATGTTCGCCACTCTTCTAGCGGCACCAAGGAGCGCGACGCCCATCATTATGGGTGGTGATTTGGTGCCGTAGACTGTTTGAAGCGACAGCTCGCTCCCTTGCGAGGATGGGCTCGTCTGGCACTTTTTGCAGTTCGACATCTAGGGCTCTCTTGAAGTTGTCTAACGAGATGTCCCTCATGTCTCTTACTCGCCGTGGGAGTTTGTTGAAGAGACGTGGGCCTCTGTGTGATAACCAGCCCTCTCGCAGAGAGCACATAACACCCCTGTTATTCATCCGGGGGATTTCGCATTCCCAGCCTCTCCTATCACTGAATTTCATGACTATCGGAGTATGTAGGTTTGGTACTAAACCCTCTGCGATTTTCCACGTTTATATTATTAGGTAACGTTCTCTTCTACGTTCCAGTGAGTACAGATTCAGTGCTCTTAAACGCTCCCAATAGTGTAGATGTTTTATCAAACTTATATGCGAAGTGAAATTTCTTTGTACACTCTCTACGTCATTTATTTCACCTGATTTGTATGGGGATGTTAATACGCTACAGTATTCAAGCCGCGGTAGCACTAGAGATTTGAAGAGCGTTATCATAGGTAATTCACCGCGTGTTTTAAAAGTACGCAGAATCCAACCCGTTAGACGTTTCGCAGCCGCCACTTTGACCTGGTTATGTACTTTGAAACCCATATTTTCAGACATTAATACCCCAAGGTCTTTCACACTGTCTTTCCGTTCTATTATGTGGTTAGATTCTGTTAAGTAATTTGTAATTTCTTTAACACCATTATTATCTCCGTACCGTATTAATTGGAATTTTTCTTCATTGAATTGCATGTTGTTTTCCCTGGTCCACTGGAACACTACATTCATGTCTTCCTGCAGTCGGCCCGTGTCCTCTTGTGTGTTTACTATCTTGCTTAATTTTGTGTCATCAGCAAAAGACGACACCGTACTGTGTCTGGTGTTGGTATCTATGTCGCAAATTAGTATGAGGAACAGAAGGGGTGCTAGCACTGTTCCTTGGGGCACTGAGCTTTTGACATCCGAAGGCTCAGATGTGACTTGGTTTACTGCTACTGATTGTTTTCGGTTTACGAGGAAATTGTATATCCACCGTCCGATTTTCCCAGTTATACCTTTTGCTTTCAGTTTGTGGGCTATTATACCATGGTCACATTTATCAAATGCCTTAGCAAAATCGGTGTAAATGACATCCACGTTTTTCTTTTCTTCTAGCGCTTTAAGAATTTTGTCATAGTGTTCCAAAAATTGTGAGAGACATGATCTTCCCGCTCTGAACCCATGTTGACTGGTGTTGTGTAGTTCATTTGCCTCCATGAATGTTGAAATTTTGCTTCGCAGGACTCGCTCGAAAACTTTAATGATGTGAGAGGTTAGCGCTACCGGGCGGTAGTTTTTTGGTTGTGCTTTACTCCCTCCTTTATGCAGTGGGGCAATTATTGCGTTTTTCAAGCTATCTGGTATGCCACCAGTGTCTAGACTCCTTCTCCACATTATAGCCAGGGGTTTTGAGAGGTTTTCCCTACATTTCTTCATTAGGATCGAATTCCATGAGTCCGGGCCTGGTGCCGAGTGGGATGGCATGTTGGAAATGGCCTCTTCTATGTCTTTTGGACCGAAATCAATATCCAGCATCTGAGGGGTTTCCGTGGGGGAGGTTTCCATGAAAAATATATTTTGGTCTCTGATGACTTTTGTTTCATCAGGCTCACTGAATGCCTCATACTGCCTGCTTAAGAGTTCGCTCATTTCCTTTTTGTCCCCTGTGAAAGAGCCGTCCCCTTTGCTCAGTGGGCCGATGTTTGATGTTGTTTTAGCCTTTTGTTTGGCGTATGAAAAAAAGTATTTGGAATTTTCCTTTATACCTGCAATAGCTTTCCTCTCCTCTTCCATATGTTGTAGTTCATATGATATTCTTAGCCTTTGTTCAATTTCCACAGTTTCTCTATCTATTTCGGCCTTTTGCCTATCCTGTAGATTTTGATGTGTGCATTTTTGTGTGAGTAATTTTCTTCTTCTGTACAGCCTCCTCCTTTCCCGATCTTGGTTGCTTCTTCGTTTTGTTTGTCTTGCAGGTATATGGTGGCTACAGATTTGGGTCATGGTTTCTGTTATTAAGACTAGACATTCTGCTGGTGTCAAGTTATCCATTAAATCTTCCCAGTCTATTTCCTCCATTTCTTGATTTACCTCTTCCCACCTAATGTTTTTGTTATTGAAGTTAAATTTACTGAAGGGGCCGGTTTTTGTTCTCGATTCTGAGGTTGTCTGTACACTTTCTAAGGTTGTTTTGATCTCAATTAATTTATGATCTGAGTATGTTGTGTCCGATATGTTAATGCTGTGTACTAGAGAGTCGTTGTTAGTGAAGACCAGGTCTAAGATATTGTTTTCCCGTGTGGGTTCAGCAATATGTAGGGTATGACTAAAAAAATCACAAAGTTCAAAAAGCTCTCTCGTATTAGTATTTGCCTCTCCGGTGTTATTTGCCACTAACTGGTTTTCTAGTTGTCTCCATTTAATGTTTGGTAGGGTAAAGTCTCCTAGCCATATAATATTTGGTGTTGGGTTCCCCAAGGTTTCCACTTCTGATTTTATTTTGTTGAGCTGGGTTTTGAATTCTTCTCGGGATGAGTCTGGAGGCCTGTATGTAACAATAACTGCTAAGTTTAGGGATTCTATTTTAACTCCAAGTATTTCCACCACTTCATTACTGTTATTTAGGAATTCAGTACATATCAGTGAGTCATGTATGTACAAGGCTACACCTCCATGTGATCTATGCGTTCTGTCCGCCCTATGTAGGTTGTAACCAGGAATCCATACCTCACTATCTTCCTGATCTTTAATGTGAGTTTCTGTGAGAACCGCAAATATAGCGTTTCCTTCTTCTAGCAGGCCCCTAATAAATGGTACTTTGTTCGTGGTTCTATTTTTTAGGCCTTGGATATTTGCAAACAAGATTGGGGAGGGATTGTTTAGAGTACTATGTGTACCTAATAGTCTTCGGGATGTATTTGCCACTCTTGGGAGGCCAGGAGGTGCTCGAGGTGTTCTATGTGCTCTTCCATCTCCCTCAGTCTCTTCATCTTCGTCTGCCCTTTCCCGCCTTGCCTTTTTCCTCTGTCTCATCCTCGCATAGCTAGAGAGTTTTTTGGGCTACCATTCGTGTTAGGTCTAGCATATCTCCAAGTCCCGTTTATATGAAAAGCTGGGCATTTCATATTGTAGCAGGTCTTGTTCTCAAGTGATGTCTTGCAAAGGGATGGGTGGTGGTATTTGCAGGTTTCACCAAATCTACATTTTCCATGACTGGTTATGTTGTTGCAAATTTTGGGATGAGCAAATCTACATGAATTCCCATTATATTCGCCCTTTTGACCAAAGTAGCACCTTCTTTCCAGATAATATCTGCACACTGGTGTAGACAACCCCAGTAGGTGTGGCTGGGGCTGCGAGGGGTTATGTGGTGAGCTAAGTGTGGTTGTGGGTGATAGTGGGCTTGGTGTATGGGTGGGTGAGGCCTGCAGGGGGTGGAGTTACGGGCCTGCAGGGGGGTGGAGTTACAGGTCGGGTCGGTTGTAGGTGGGCAGGTGGCAGTGGTGAGGGGGGAGGCGATGTGGAAGGGGAGCCTGATATGGGGGCTTGTTGCATCCTACGTTCATCCTGCAAATGTATTTGATCAACAGCAGTAGGGTGGTCAATGGCCATAGATGGGATTAATGTGGGTGTTTTCTGGGTCTGGGGAGGTGTGGGAAGATGTGCGGCAGGGTTTGTGGATTTGTAGGGTGCGAAAGGTTGTTGTTCGGCAGGCGATGTGTGTTGATGTGCAGGGGGCAATGTGGGCATTTTCATGGGAAGGTGTGTGTGTGTGGGTTGTGATATTAGTATGGGCCCTGAGGCCCCAATAGTTCCCCAGTTTCTGTGAAAAGTAGCTATGTCTTGGCTATATTTCGGTCTATCTTGTACTTCTGTATTTTCTACAGTCTGTATGACTTGCCATGTGGTATCGAAACAACTATCGCAGAAATGGAGGTTCTTCCCTTTTGTATTGTACGCCTCATTTATTGGTATCAATCCTATGCAAACCCAGTGGTATGGTTGCTTGCATATCTGACATGCTGTGCCTTTATCCACGTGCATATTCATGTTACACCTCATACAGGTGTCTCTGGTAGACATTTTTGTTTGTTTTTTGTTTTTGTTTTTGATTTTGTTTTTCCACCCGCCCTTACATGGGGGAGAGAGAGAGAGAGAGAGGGGGGGGGGGGCGTGGAAGACAAGGAGGTGTTTGTTACGTGGTTTGTGGTGAGTGTGGGGGGGGGGGGAGTGCCACTCGTTTACACTCGTTATGTTTAAACTTTAAGTAACTTTGAGTACCACTTTCAATAATTATCTTATGAAACAGAATTCTCATTGCCCTAACCACTTTTCCCGTTTTTGGTCAGCTGTTTAGCGGAATATACGGCACTCTAGGAAAATAATGAACTTTCCAGGATACCTATATATAGTATCTATTTTAATTTTCATGTTTTACCTATCACCTTGATTCAACACTGCTCAGGTTCGAATTTTCACCACATTTAGTTGCGTGGGATATCTTTCTCTCCAATAACGTCACTACTAACCTACGATATGGTCGAGAAATAATCTGCACTGATTTAATTTGTTTACATATTGTTTTTCTCTGTTTGCTATTATTTACGATATTTGTTTTGTCGGTACCCTTTCCTGTCGAGGTTAAGTTTCGCTTTTGGTAAAATCGTATAGGGGGAGGGGACGTGTCCAGGAGAGCGAGGGGATATATGTGTTTATGGTCTTTGCGGTCACCGAGGGAATTTTGTTTACAGCATACGTCCTGTTCCCAAGCTAAAAGTTAAAAGTTCCCCTGACTTTAGTTCTCTGTATTATACTTTCCTAGTTTATTTACGTGATATACAATGTTCACTATCACTTTTAACTTAGGCTTCCTATTTTCCCATAGCCCTGTTTGATTTCATAGGACTATATAGCTAACACTTTGCTTTGGGACGTAATGGTTTTTTCTTTCCCTTCTTCTTTCCACCCGCCTTATGGGCCTGCCCTAGGCCTGTCCTAGACCAGCGCCGTGGCACTGCTGTAGGAGTTAACGGATTTTTTCTCCAAAACGCGTATATCTCTCCAGATATTTTATCAATCGGTTCGATTTTGCACTTCACAGGACCGCAACACTACGTTTGTTTTTGTGTGTGATTTTTTGAAAGTTTAATCACCAGTATCCCGCGGGATAGTCGAAAAATCCCGGACCGCAACGGACGTGACCCTCCTCTCTCACACACACAGGAGGTGGTATACACTGGGAAAGCTCCGAGGAACACTGATTATTGTAGTAGCGATAGAATAGCGAGAGAGATGCAATATTACGGCGAAGAGAGACAGATTGCAGAGAGTTGGTGAGTGGACGGGAGTTAATGATAGAAAGGCTTTCCTTTCTAGTTTATCTAGGAGTGCGGTGTGAGAGGATCTAGTGCAACAGAAAATCTGATAATGGTGTTATGAATGGGTAAGACCTTAGATTGACTTAAATATTGTGTATTAACCTGTTATGGTGGTTAAATACAGCCAAAGTATATGTACACTTGTATGCATATAAACTTTGAATATAGCCACCTCTCCACAGCCTTTGTCACCGATTCACGTCTTGGTTCATGTCCAAAGCAACATTCAACTACATAGTGATAACCAATAGTATAAATAAAACACCGTTATAATGGGGATAAAAACAAATGGAGAAAAATACAAACCTTGCAATAAAAAATTTCTTTGGCACATACTGTATAGATCTAATAATGTTCTTCCCTGCTCCACCCATGAAGGTATGGCTGCACCTTGTGTTGTATTGCATGGCTACCGTTTCAATACCATATTCATTATATTTGGCTATCAATAAACTGTTTCATTCAACTTTTATGCTACAATACAGTATATATGCAGTACATCTAGATATCTAGCTATCTATCAACACATAACAGTTACATCCCATAACAGCTTAATTCCAATTGTTACAAACATTTTATGAATGGAGGATGCCTTTAGGCACATGGGCCTCTTTTGTTTTATCTTTGTATTTCTTTCTCTATTTATTATTTCATGAATATATATATATATATATATATATATATATATATATATATATATATATATATATCCGTAATAGATTGGTCACTTGGAAATCGTAACTTGATAATAAAGAGAAGAACCAACACAGGAATGAATAATACCATCTTGTACGACGTTTCGAAAATCACTGTTCTCATCTTCAGATCTATAATTAAGATAGAGCCAAAATTACATAAAGAAGAGCAACATTGTAACTAACAATACAATGGTTAGTTTAATTATACATAAGTATAATGATAGGAAGAAACATGGGAGAACTTAAAAATAAAAGCTGGAGTAAAAATGGTAAAAACTATTAATCCTTAAAACGTTAACAAGACAATAAAACATGTAAACGCAAATGCAGGCAAGTATAGTTATTAGAAACAAAGTCAAATGCAGGCAAGTATAGTTATTAGAAACAAAGTCAATCGAAAAGGGAATCATGGGTACCTTTTTCGAGTTTAGTTAGATAGGTGTGTAGAGTCTCACATATTCGTAGTTCTAGATGAAAGCTGTGAATCAGAATTTTATAACTGGGTGAAATGTATGGGATGGTCCTGGGAATGCGCATGAAAGAATTGGTCCAGTTCTAAAAGAACGGCCCTGGTGCTCGCGGAATCGAGTCCGGAGTTTTCTACAGGTCTTACCAATGTACCACGACTTACATCTCAATATACGTGTATCTTTTGGACATCTCATAGAGCTTTTATATGAAATCAGTCAATTAGTAATAAATTTACAATTCATGTATTTTGTTAAGCCAATATTCATAAACCATGTTTATACAGTACATGTACCAAATCAAATGAGGAAACTATACTAATACATCTGAGTAATGCTAGCCTAATAAATAACCACAATTTCAATTCAATGATAACCAAACACATGACAATTTACCGTCAGCTGGAACAAAAACAAACTATATATTCTGAATCACCATGATGCCCCTGTCAGCAAGCCACACATCACTGACCTTGGTTTTGTGGATGATGCAGTTACTCAAACTCAGTCGCTGGGGATGCTCATGCAGTACTATCTTGTGAAGTTGCTGAGTGTACATTTTGTTGTTACTAGGGCGTACATTAAGGGGGAGGGGGGAATTTTTGGTCGATTTTTTCATTTATGTATAATGTTTTTAGTTTCCTCCCTAGACCTCCATCAAACTTAAAATAACAACCTCAGGGTCCCCCTTCAAGATATATTTGTACATTAAAATGTCCCGGCCGAAGGCCAGTTCCTCCTATGTTACAGGCTCGCTATCGCACGCCAGGAAATAATCGACACCTAAATGATACGAAAAGTCTTAATATTGACACTGGAAAGAGGCGAAAGATCTTGAAATCGGCAAACTAATGGGCCGAACGTCTTAAAATCTGAAAACCAAAGGGGCTAAGCATGAGGAAGAAGAGGGTCCAGAAAAACGGCCCATCTTCCCTTAACAGACAAACTTCTTGATGGTCGTTGGTACTGATACTAGTTTAGCGTAATGGGCGAACCCACACAGGCGGGTTTAGCCATGTCATAAGTGGCTTCAACAGTGGTACACATTTTTGTTGAGCACATTCAAAAGCTTGCAATTGCTCAATAACGTCATCCAAGATAAAAATGTAGAAATAGTAAGGATATTAATTGACATAAATGAGCCCTTGCAACCTTTATAGAGTGTGTGCTAAGGCCCATATCTAGCTATCAATCAAACGAAACAGACCGTAAACAGCGGACATATGCTCCTTATGAGGTCGCCCATTCCTAAACGGTCAATATTAATTTGCTATAGCCTATTCTTTTCGAGCTGATGGTAAATAGAATCCCTTAGCATATGATTTTTCGATTCTTAATGGAAAACTAGGATACTGCTATACTACTATTATTGCCATACATACACCTCAGACACCTGGGACCACAAGGCATACAAGCACTCACTAACATATCAAACTACAGCTATTCATATAACACAATACCAGACATTTGGAAGCATGGTATCATCATCACATTCCCCAAACCCAACAAAGACCCCACGCTACCCTCCTCGCACCGCCCCATCACACTTCTTTGCTCCCCCTCCAAAGTCATGGAACGCCTAGTATTACAACTAATTACACCTGACCTACCCCTAGCTCCAACACAACATGGCTTTAGGCCACTGCACTCCACAAACACTCTTCTCACAGACCTTACACAAAGAGCTTTCGACGGCATCAACTCAGCTAGACCACCACACAGATCACTATTAGCCACACTCGACATTAGTAAAGCCTTCGATGCCATCCCCCGCCACAACCTAACAAACAAAATCTACAACACAAACATGCACAACAACACAAAAAGGTGGCTGGCCAACTTCCTAGCAGGCAGATGTGCACACGTATCTTTTGTCGGTCAGTCATCTAAAATCAGAAACTTTCCAAACGGAGTCCCACAAGGATCCGTCTTGTCGCCCGCACTCTTCAATCTGTACATGCACGATATAACTACACCCAATACGCCCCAAATAAACTTAGCCTCCTATGCAGATGACATAACACTCACATGCACACGCCATGACCCAAAAAGAGCAACAGATCTCCTTCAACCCTATCTCAACACACTACATGGCTGGTGCACTACAAACAGACTTAATCTAGCCCCAGCCAAATCCACCGCAACCCTGCTCACAAGTTGGACAGGAGAACACGAATACATCCCTCAACTCACCATAAACAACGCACCCCTAACACATACACACACACCCAAAATCCTAGGAGTAACATATGATACTCATATGACATTCAAACAGCACACCACAAACATTAAAAAGAAACTGACACCCAGACTTAACACCCTCAGGTCACTTGCTCACACAAAATTTGGACACAACAAAGAAACTACCACCACAGTATATAAACAATACATAAGATCAGTGATGGAATACGCAAGCCCAGCCTGGGCTTCTAACCTAGCTGAACCACATCATAAGACCTTACAGACTATTCAATACAAACTCCTGAAGATCATTACAGGCTGCACAGCTACTTCACCCACAGATCACCTACAGTACATCAAGAAACCAAAATCCTCAAAGTCAAAGACCATCTGGACATGAGAGGCACTCAATTCCTGGCAGCAGCCTCCACGAACCAAGACCACCCACTAAACTACATGGCAACACACCCACAGACACCAAGAAATATCAAAACAACACCCAGCACACGGTATCACACACAATTATTGTCCTCTCTCCCTCCCTGCCCACCCCGAACTAACTTCCAGAAGCACATCCATACTCATATCTCTCACCGATCCATCCACTCACTCACAGACAACACGCAGCTGCATGCACGACCTCCCGAAATCCATCCTTCCGAATTCTCCCTTCCTCGCGAGGACAGAGTCCACCTGGCCAGGCTGAGATGCGGACACCATCCAGCTCTCCTGAGCTATCAGAAGAGACTGGATGACTCCGTTGTCGACGCCTGCCCGGGATGTAACACAGCACCCCATACCATTAAACACATCATAGAAGACTGCATTTCACACAACCACTTACGCCAACAACACAATCTACACTCAATGAGAGCTCTGTGGGAAAGCCCGATCGTGGCCATGGCCTTTCTCAGGGACTCGGGGCTGTTCGGCCAGGCAGCTTAGGGAACAACAACAACAACTATTATTGCCAAATTTTCATATTTAGCAACCTATTTCGCTACACAATCTTGGTACTAGCAGAGTAATCAGGATGGCGAGATAGGAATTTACCATCAGCTGGAAATATAGAGACTATAGTTGTTGTAACTGCAGTAAGAAGTACCATAACCTTACCACAGTACTCCTCATTACCATTACAACAGCTATATACTATTATATTAACTGTTTAGAAGTATGGCCAAACTATAATAATTACCACTGACGCTGAAGGGCTTGGTCTAGGTCCAGTCAGTGTATCTTCTCGGAACTTGATTAAAGGGGGTATTTATTTGCTCATTTATATATATTTTTATATTTTTTTAGTTTCCTCCCTAGACTTCCATCAAGCATTAATAAAACACCCTCCAAGACCCTCTTTCAAGATAACATTGTTCTCTTAAATTACAAGCTCGCTATCGTTTGCTAGGCAAAAATCGACACCTAAATGACATGAAAAGTCTTAATAATGACAAAGAAATGGGGCAAAAGGTTTTAAAACCGCCAAACTAATGAGCTGAACGTCATAAAATCTGAAAACTAATTGGGCTAAAAATGAGGAAGAAAGGGGTCCAGAAAAAGACCCATCTCCCCATAAGTCCATTTCAGTTGGATATTCGCGAGCACAAGCATCAGCTATGTGGGGATGTTGTTCGTCTCCCTGAATCTGATTGTTCCTATGTGGTGGTTTCGGAAAAGGACAACCCTGAGTGGAGGAGCACATGACCAATGTTAAACACCATACATTAACAGAGATCGGTCAACCTCCGCCATAAAGTTGCCATTGATTTCATTAGCCTCTCTTTACACATATATAACAATACCCATAAAACACATTTGGCAATACTGATTCGGTTTGGTCTGCGGATCTAAATTCTACATGACCAAGACAAAAGTATTATCCCGTTGTTTGAGAATGACCAAAATGGCGACCAATGACAAATTTGTCGGTTATTTTACACTGATTTCTAGACCAAGCCTGTTAATTGATCTGTCAGGAGTAAAGTCTAGCCTTATTACTAACCTATCGTGCCATTTAGGTGTAGATTCTTTCGTGCCATGTAGACATTTTAGTTTTGTTTTTGTTTGTTTTTTCTATGTGATTGAGGGAGGCAAAAGGCATAACTGCCTATAGCGAGTGCCTCCCCCATAGTTGAAAGAGTGACAGGGCCAAAATCAAGGGACGTTCGAGCCAAAATGCCTGGACACACGGAGTTTGAAGCAATTTAAGTCATAGGAAGAGGGAAAGACTGATTCTGGGAGAGAGTTCCAGAGCTCAGATGTTGAGTAGAAGAAAGTTTGAGAGTAACGTTTCACTCTTGGGTTGGAGAGTTGCACAGAGTAGGGGTGGGATTGAGTTGCAAGACGGGTACCACGTGCCCTACGTAAAGGAGGTGTAGATTCTTTCCTGGCGAGCGACGCGAACTTGCAATTTAGGAGAAACCAGCCTTTGGTTGGTGACTTTTCCTACCGAAAAATGCATTTTTTTCTGGAAGGGCAGTCTTGGGGGTGCTGGTTTATTCTTAAACTTGATAGAGGCTAGAGAGAAAACTAACAAATTAATAGGTAAACAAATAGATAAATACTGTACATAATTAATATATATACTGTATACATCACTAAATACTGTACATAATTAATATATATACTGTATACATCACTAAATATATATACATCTCCCCTTAACTGTGTGTTGTCATAGACTGTCTATATTGTATGTAGGGCACCAGTAATTATTGTATGTAGGGCACCAGTAATTATTGTATGTAGGGCACCAGTAATTATTGTATGTAGGGCACCAGTAATTATTGTATGTAGGGCACCAGTAATTATTGTATGTAGGGCACCAGTAATTATTGTATGTAGGGCACCAGCAATTATTTCAGTTCTTCAGTATCGATAACCATTTCAGTTTTACTTTATTAAATCCATACGTACGTGTACCTTTCCTTTGAACCTATAAATCCATACGTACGTGTACCTTTCCTTTGAACCTATAAATCCATACGTACGTGTACCTTTCCTTTGAACCTAACCTTTCCTTTGAACCTATAAATCCATACGTACGTGTACCTTTCCTTTGACCTAAATCCATACGTACGTGTACCTTTCCTTTGAACCTATAAATCCATACGTACGTGTACCTTTCCTTTGAACCTATAAATCCATACGTACGTGTACCTTTCCTTTGAACCTATAAATCCATACGTACGTGTACCTTTCCTTTGAACCTATAAATCCATACGTACGTGTACCTTTCCTTTGAACCTATAAATCCATACGTACGTGTACCTTCCTTTGAACCTATAAATCATATACGTACGTGTACCTTTCCTTTGAACCTATAAATCCATACGTACGTGTACCTTTCCTTTGAACCTATAAATCCATACGTACGTGTACCTTTCCTTTGAACCTATAAATCATCACTACAACCATCATCGACACCACCGCTATTACTACCAACACCATAATCACCACCATGACCACCAACAACACCGCAGACACTTTACCACCAACACCACCACTATGACCATTATCCGCATCACCACAACCACTTTATAGCCACCACCACCACCACCACCACCACCATCAAACATATCGGTGTTTGTATTTCACTTACGTATTCTCACATGTGTTATCCGATGATAAATACACCAACTCTATTAACTGGCAGCAGTGCAACAATATTAGACTACATTAGGACAATAACTTACACAATAATAAGCTTAATTATATATTATGTACACAAATATCATATCACCTTCCTATTATATCTCAATTTGAACACGAACTAAATTTTAAATCGCCTTCCTTGAACAGAAAATTATGACGCCATCAATTTTCTAATACAAATGTTGGGAATTTATCATGCCCAAATTTAGCATATAATAAATACTTACAGATATTTATGAAGCATTTTGAAACCTAATTACCCGTGAAAATAATAACCGCAAAACAAGCTAATTATCAGTTCATATCTTATATTACACAAGGTATTAAAAAATCTATACGTGACAAAAATGGACTAGAAAGACGCAGTAGAATGGCCAATAACAGATGGAACAATCGTAATAAATCAACTAATATAATCAAGGAATCCAGAAACAAATATTGTCATGACAATCTAAATCAAGGAAATAGGAATCCCAGAAAGACCTGGAAAATATTTCATGCAATCTTGCAAAGAAATATAAAACGAAGTAATAGAGACAATCAAATTACAACACAACCTGACCTGTTGAACGAATATTTTGTGAATGTTGGTAATAACATTTCAAAATTAGTTTCTCTCAGAAAGACTCACTTTACAAAATATTTGCAATCATCAACCACCTCTTCTATTTATTTATCTCCACTAACAGTTTATGAAGCAATTTCCATTATAAAGAATATAAAAGACACCATTCCTAGTAATGATGAAATACCTTCCCACTTAATAAAGTCCTCTGCCCACTTCATTGCTCCAATATTGACACATATTATTAACAGTTATTTTATCTCCGCAATATTTCCTGACTAAGAATAGCAAAAGTAACACTCCTACACAAGTCTGGCAATCATAATGATTTTAATAATTATAAACCAGTATCCGTGCTCCCTGTCGTCTTTAGCAAAGTATTAGAAAGAGATACTTTTCAGACTTTTGGATGTCCTATATAAACTGATCACACCTGATCAACATGGGTTTGTAGTAAATAGGTCAACTGAGTCGGCCTTGGTAACCTTCACAAAACTGGTGAACGATGCCTTTGATAGGCGAGAACGTACAGTGGGGCAGTGGGCGTGTTCCTGGATCTGTCAAAGGCCTTTGATTCATTGGATCCTGAGATACTGATTCAAAGACTTAAACATATAATGGATTAAGAGGTCCCGCCCCTTGAAGCTCTTTATTTCATAATTAGATAACATAAAACAATATGTCGTATACACTGACATGTTTTCCAATTACGAGTCAATAAATAATGGGGTGCCTTAGGGCTGAATATTAGGACCCTTACTCTTCCTAATATATATTAATGACTTAACAAATTATAGCAGTAACATCAAATTTATAATTCTTGCAGATGACATTAATGCCTTAACACTTATGCTGTGGGGATATTTCCACTATATTAGGGCTCATTCAGGCACTCCTGAATGATTGAGCAAGCGTCTGAATGAAATTAAATGTATTCAGCCAAAAACTAGAAGAAAATAGCTTCACAATGACACCAGAACGAGGTTCGTAGCACGCGGAGTTAATCTGCAGCGCTACCATAGAAATTCGCTAATACTGAGCGAATATCGCTAATGTCGCGCTACATTAGTCTTTGGCAGCGCTGCATGAGTCTAGCGGGATATACCTCATATCCTTCAGTGTCGCGGCCGCCTGGCTGGAGAGTGGACGGGGGCCTGCCGCGCTCCTTTCACTCGGACTCGTTTGCACAGGCTTTAAAAGACTGTAAATTGCTATAAATTGCCATGGCGTTCCGGAACGTTTCCCGCAGTCAATGGATTAATGTCTCATGCTAATATTGACAGCCTATTCCAAAAACCTTAATAAAGAATTAAAACATGTGTACAAGTGGATACGTGTTAATCAGCTTTTAATAAAATAAAATATAACCCAATACTTGCATTTTAACCGTAAAACAAGTGAATTGTGTTTACCCAGGCCTTTCAAAATGTTTGCATGTAACTATAGATGATTATTAACATTGAAAAATCATATAGTAAATATAAATATGAAAATGTCTAAACTACAGTATGTGGTATTCTATACAAAACGAGATAAATGTAAACTAAGGCAGTTCTTTTGTCTATATACTATACACTTGTGTATCCGCACCTTATATGTGGTGTTGTAATTTGGGGTAATACGTATGCCACATAATATACAAGTCAACTAGTTAAAACCCATACACGTGTTATAAGAACTATTAATTATATGAGAAAGTATGATCATACTTACCAAATATAAAACAAATACTGAAGCTTAAGGATATTCATTTATACTTTACTTTGCTATTCATGTACTTCACAACCTAAATCCATTTTCTAGACATGTCAATACTCTCAATCACAATCATATAACCCGCGGTCATAACATCACCCTAGCACTACCACTGGCTACCGGTACTACAGAACAAGGTAAGCGACATGTTATGTATGCAGGAATAAACAAATGAAACACCCTGCCTCATACTCTTAACAATACCGTCAGTCTGACAATATTTAGAGAACATGTAAAAATACACTGTCTTGCTGTCAAAACTACATGTACTGGTAACTAAAACATATATGAAAACTACATGTACTGGTAACTAAAACATATATGAAAACTACATGTACTGGTAACTAAAACATATATGAAAACTACATGTACTGGTAACTAAAACATAACTAAAACATATATGAAAACTACATGTACTGGTAACTAAAACATATATGAAAACTTCATGTACTGGTTACTAAAACATATATGAAAACTACATGTACTTAAAACATATATGAAAACTACATGTACTGGTAACTCTATGAAAACTACATGTACTGGTAACTAAAACATATATGAAAACTTATATGTATTACATTGTCATGTGGTGATGGGCTGGTCTATCAGAGTGAGAGTTCAGCGTTCTCTGCCATACCCATAGCTTACTCTAACTGTTCCTTTTATTTATATATTTCCTAGATCTCAAGTGGCGGCGTCTCTTCCGTGGATTAACCTCCCTGCTTGCCAACTTTCGAGGTTGGCAGACTGGGAGCCAAAGCGTCACATTTTTATTTGCCCCTCAGCTTTCCCTTCATAATTGATGAGGGGCACAGGGCCTTGGGTGCCATTCTGTATCCCGGGCATTTCTGCGCCCTCCTCGGCTCCTTGCCTGTGAGCGGCTTCGGTCACCCAGGCTTTATTGTGGTAGGCAGGGAGGGTTCTGTGGGGGCGCTCGGTTATGGCCTTGGCCTTGCTCGGGGCCTTGGGGCTGTTCGGCCAGGCAGCCTGGGGAACAGCAACAGCAACAACAACATTGTATGTACTTATTAAACATGACTAATATATTGTACTATCTATCTATCTATCTAATGCCTGACGCCGTGATCCCCGAAGGGGTGGCCAGGAACGAACCGCCCCCATGCACCTCTGTCCCCAGTCAGTCGATGCCCCCCCCCCCCCCCAATCAGCACCGCCTTCGTTCATGTACTTCCTCACTCCATCCTTCCACCTCTCATTCGGTCTACCTCTCCCTCTCTGTCTCTCCACCTCGCTCTCATACACCCTCTTAGTCATTCTCTCGCTTTCGTCCATGCTTCGTTTCCGTAAGTCAGTGTCGGGAATACCACAGTGTCATGCAAGGACTTCTTCACTTCCATACTGACCACCCTATTTCTTGTTACTGCTTTTAGCGTTCCTACAACCCTCTTCCCCTGTTGTACTTCTTCATCCATAGTCCCATCATTACTCAACACACTGCCCAGATACTTAAAAGAGTTGACGATTTCCATAGCCTGACCGTTCAGCTTCACCTCACACTCTGTGACTTCACCCTTTTCGAAGACCATAACCTTGCTCTTCCCCGCATTTACCTTCAAATTCCGTTTTTCGCACACTGTTCCAAACTCATTTACCAGACCCTGCAACTCCCATTCATTATCACTCATCAGAACTGTATCATCCGCAAACAGCAGTATATATAGCTATAGTCTGCCACACCTCCCCATTAAAGCTTATGCTTAACAAACAAGGCCATAATTTGTTTGCGTTTGCATTTATGATGTACAAAATTACTGAAATGGCAATAAATATTTATAAATTTATCCTAATCTTTACCACTACCACCACCATCATCATCACTACCACCACTCCCACCACCATCACCACCACAACTCAACTAAATTGTGGGAGGTGTGGCAGAGTGGTCTTGCCACTGGACTGGTAATCTAATGGACCCGGGTTCAAATCCCAATATGTCAATGGGAAGATATTATTGGGATGGAATTTGTGCTGTACCTAGTATCATAGCACACCGAAATGCCAAAACAAAATACCCTCATTGTTTCCTGATTAAATAGCACTGTATGAATATTCCCATATTCAAAATATGCTACAGGGGGGCAATGCCTAGTGAGTTAATTGCTCAATAGGTGGTGTTCTGAGAGTGAGGATCCGAGCCTGGGAAGTGAGCTGTGAAGCGCAGGGGCGAAGCAGCTTCAGAGATGGAGTTGGGTTCGGGCCGTGAGTAGGTGCTTCGCATGTCTCACTCCCTAGACTGGAAAAAGACCTCACGGGCCTGACCGTGTTCAGCGGTAGAGTGTAAAGGCTATCAGCCTATACCCGAGAGGGAGTAGTTGGAATATAGAAAAAAAAAAAAAAAATCCTAAAGCATTTTCTCCCACTTCAGCTCTAACCGGTTAAGTAGTAAGCACTTATGTGCTTTTAATATTCTAATTGCAGAATTACAATGTGTGTATATGTGTGTGTGTGACAATAATAGTGATCGGTATAGTTCAAACCAACAGCCGATGGTACTGAAAATATATCATTCTCCTATTTATTTTATAGAAAGGCTTAAACACACTGCACTGCCCTTGACTACCACAAAGGTAAATAAGTACACCCCTTAAGCTAGAACGATCATACCTAACCTCCATACTCAGAAAAGTTTATTTGTTATATATTTTTATTGTTTTATTGACATTTATTATCATTATTATTATTTTTTTAACAGAAACCTGACCTTCCGTCAGAGGGTTTCGATTGTGGTTTACTGAGCTGGCAACTGGAGTACATAGACTCAGTGCCTTTGGCCTCCAGGATCTCGTGTGTATGTATGTATGTGTGTGTGTGTGTGTGTTGTGTGTGTGTGTGTGTGTGTGTGTGTTTGTCTGTGTGTGTCTGTGTAAGCCTTTTCTATTACACCGATATCTGGTTTCATTGATATTGCTTCATCCATCCATTATCTATCTCTCTCTCTCTCTCTCTCTCTCTCTCTCTCTCTCTCTCTCTCTCTTTAACATAGACAACATTACAAATATATAATTAAAGATGCACATACATGCAGACATTACCAACTTATACAGATAGACAGGTACGCAAATGTATGTACCTTGACACAAGGAAAATACAGACACATAAGAAGCTATGTATATAATAATAATTACGCATAATTGCATGAACGGAATCACATATATGCCAATAAATTTTAACACAAAATACATATAGGGAGAATTTGTTTCTATGTGTATGAAGGAGACAAAAGGCTGGTTGCCTGTAACGAGTGTCTCCCCCATCACGGCATATATACTGTAGTAATGGTCGGCGGCATATAGATACATATGAATATAAATCAAATAATAATACACAAACATACTCTCGGTAAACACACACACACAAACACTATATATATATATTCTGACATACGGAGCCCTGTATGTTAATTTAAGAGTTAGAATTAGAGTTGAAGGAGTGTCAAACTACCCAAGCGGCGAAGCAGACTAGCAAGCGAACCAGCGAGTGGGAAACCAGCTCGTCCGCATACCAGCAAACAAGCCTTCACACCTGCGTGCGTCATAGGGGACCCTGCAAACTACTTCGATGACCCGACGCTATGACGTATGATCGACACCAGGAGCCCCCATTGGACCACGCACCTGCTATGCAACTCGAGGAGCTATGATAGGGGCGCGCACCATCACTCGCCTCCTGATTCGTTCCTACACCATCATTGTTTAGTATATAAGACCCGAGTAGTGGGCATTCAAATCAGTCTCATTTGGAGTTGGGAAGGTGAACTTGCAGCTGGAGGAAGACGGGGTGAAGTATTATAATGGGATTGTGACTGTCAGTCAGATTATATAAGTGTGTGTTAAGTGTGTTCGGTGTAAACACTTACGTTATGTTGGTTAGTGAGATATGTGATTGGGAATTAACGTTAACGCTACTATTATGTACTTCACTATTTGATTGGGAATTAACGTTAACGCTATTATTATGTATATAGTTGACTAACTTGTGGACTAAAGCAACTCTTTAAGTAATTGGGTTATGATGAAAGTAATACTATTGTTTTATATTAATACTTACGAGTTCTTTCATTTTCTTTTAATTAAGCTTACATTGCTTAACGGTGCTTAGTACAGTGATGCTATTGTCTCATATTAGTAATATCGCCTTAGACTAACATGGCTGTGTTAATATTACTTCTAGTGATTTCCTAAGCTGAAGAAAATTCTTTTAGCTTCAAAATATTATTTTTGCTTTTCATATTATTTGAGTGAGACCTGAATCGAATCTATGAAGCGATCCTGTAACTTAATTTACTCATAATCAAACCTCAATGTTACGTGGTTAAGAAATACATTTAACTAATTATCAAATATATATCTAACTTTTTATGTGACTTTGATATAAATCCTGATGATAATAATAATATAATACTGTTAACGTAAGACAAGAACCAAGAATAATTACATTAAATATAAATAAAAGGACATATAAGAAAACTATCTATTCATTTCAAAAAGGGTAAGAGACAGAAATATTCTTACATTAATATTTATCTTTCAAGACTTTGTATAGAATTAATAGTCCTTCTTTAGATATACTTCTTCGGTTCATAACCATAGCCTACTAAGCTTCGGTTAAATAATTATTCTTTATAAATACTACATGACTTTAATTAGTTTCAGTATTTTTCATAATTAAAGAGTATCAGTCAATAAAGGATACTAAGTCCTAAGATCCAAAAGGAAAGGAAGCAACAGCAGGAAATAATTTTATTAGATTTTACTTTTGTTTTGCCTTCAGCTGACTGATACCTTAAAATATATATCTCTGTGCTATCTAGATTCATCAAGTTGACCACTTGAGGATCAAGATACGTAACAGAAGAGTGGCAACCTTGCCAGGATTAGTTTCATACAGTTTCACTCAGTTTCATTACCGTTTCACTACTTAAAAATCAAATATTAATCATGCCTCATCTAATTAATGACGAAGATGCTCTAGTTTTCATAGAATCAGAACCCACAGCCCCTGATATTGACTGTCTGTCAAAATCCGAACTGAAAGTGCTTGCCTCACATCTCCAGTTAACTGTCTCAAACATGTCTAAAGTAGAGATGGCTCAGACCATAAAAACCCACCTGTTCCCTGTAGAAGGCGGGGAGGGAGACGGAGCAGTTGGTGGGATCCCAAGTAAACCTAGTCAACTTGATGAACAATTGCCACCTGGTTTGACCGGTGATCAAATATTCGAACTAGAACTAGCCAGAATGAAAATAAATGCCGAAGCCAGAGCAACGACCGAACAATGTGAATATCAATATCGTACGGCTCAACTAAATGTCAATACAAATGCTCCCGTAATTGCTCCCCCTCTGGGATTGACTATGACTAGTGTCATTCCACCTTTCACTGAGGATAATGTGCAGATTTCTTTGTTTTGTTTGAGGAAGTTGCTGGAGGTATGAAGTGGACAAGAGATCAATGGCCTTTTATGTTACAAACCGTTTTGACAGGGCAGGCTCGAGCCACGTATTTGTCAGAAGTAGCAGAGGTTAGGCAGGATTATGACAATCTCAAAGAAGCTATCCTAAAAACCTATCAATTGCAGCCTGAGGCTTACAGGCAATCTTTCCGTAAAAACCAGAAGAAAGTGGAAGAAACCCATAAGGTATTTGCCAGGACCATGACTAAAACTTTCAATCATTGGGTCAAGAGTAAGAAAGTCACAAGCTACAACGATCTGAAGGAGTTGTTCCTGTTTGAAAATTTCCTATGGAAAATTGATTCTTCTGTATCCTATCATTTAAAGGGGAAAAAGGTAGATTGTCTTGCCGACGCCGCTGACATGGCTGACACATACGTGCTCAACAACAAATTTCATGGAAAGAAGCCCTACGATAATTCTAGTTCTAATTTTAAGTATCCCAATCACAAATCTGACGGACCCAGTCACAAGCCTGTAACGTCTTCCCCAGCTAGCCAAAATAGAATTGTTCCCCCAACTAAAAATGCGACTCAGGGCAATGGTAACAGAGGTGGGCCCCAAATTAATAGTAATGCTCAAAGAGGGAACGTTCCCGTATCCCCTAAAGTATGTACTTTTTGTGGCATGAGAGGCCACCTAGCTTATCAGTGCTGGGCCAAGGAGAAAACCGAGAGATCGGGGCAGACAGTTGCCGCCGTATCTCAAATTCCATATGTGCCTTTAATGCAGGACTCCCGACAGAAGGAGTACCTAGCACCAAAAGTTCCTTTAATGCAGGACTCCCGACAGAAGGAGTACCTAGCACCAAAAGTTCATTTTGCAGGACTCCCGACAGAAGGAGTACCTAACAGCTAACGTAAATCATCTAGACAGGGGTGTAGTAGCATGCGTGGTGCAACCCACTAGGGTTAAGCCAATAATAATTTCACCATCAGTGCAGGACAGTTACCGTCCCTTTATTTCATCTGGCAACGTGAGATTAAATGGTTGTATGCATGAGGTAAACATTCTGAGAGACACAGGTTCTACTAGCACCCTCATGGTGAATCCTTACACTGAGTGCCCACCTGGCGAACCAGTTGTAATGAGAGGTGCTGGAGGCCAATTTTATGCACACTTGGTAAAAGGCGAAATTGTATGTGAGTTACTACAGGGTGAGGCCACCATAGCTTTGTGTAGGTCCCAAGATATCCCTGTGCCTGGGGTAACACTCCTTTCGGGGAATGATGTAGCAGGTGAGAAGGTCCGACCAGACCCCATTTTGTCACTTTCCCCTGTTAACGAGCCACTAACCGGTGAGCTCGAAAAGGAGATGCCAACAGTTTTCCCTGTGTGTGCTGTCACACGTTCAATGTCTCAAGTAGCAGTTCCCTCAGACAGAAATGTACCGAATGTAAGAGTTGATGAAAGGGATGATGAGAGTGTGAATGCCGCTCCAACTGTGCCTGATGATGTGACTGAGGTGGATTTATCTGACACCTTTATGGCTCATCTTGACCCTAACGATGACCATGAAACCCCTCCAAATTGTCCTAGTGGCCTGGTAGAGCTACAGAGAGATGATAGTGAATGCAAGGAGTTAGCTGCCAGGTCCGTGAGTGAAGAGGAATGTGAGAAGGAGGGTGGTGAATGTTTCTACCTCAAAGGAGGAGTATTGTGGCGTAGATGGAGACAGCCACACAGACCAATCGATGACGGGGCTTGGAACGTCCATCAAGTAGTAGTCCCCAAACCTTGTTGTAGAGATATCATGGAAATGGCACATTGTATACCATTGGCAGGACACCTAGGTGTGAGAAAAACTCTAGACAGAATCAGAGCCCACTTTCACAGGCCAGGAATGCGTGCAGATGTAGTGGAGTTTTGTAGAGTGTGTCACACTTGCCAGATGACAGGAAAACCCAATCAGAAGGTGCCTGTACATCCTCTGGTGCCCTTGCCCGTTTTCGAGAATCCTTTTACTCGGGTGGTAGTGGACATTGCCTAAGACTTCCCAAGGTAACATTTATTTATTAACTATTATGGACATGGCAACTCGCTACCCAGAGGCTATACCCTTAAGGACTACCTCTGCTCCAACTGTCATCAAGGAACTGCTCAAATTCTTCACCAGAATGGGTTTCCCCCATGAGGTGTAAAGTGATCAAGGAACTAATTTTACCTCTAACATTTTTCAGCAGTCCCTGAAGGAGTTGGGTATCGACCATGTTAAGTCTAGCACCTACCACCCAGAGAGTCAAGGGGTTCTCGAACGATATCATCAGACATTAAAGGGAATGTTACGTAAGTATTGTACAGAGACCGGAGTTGAGTGGGATAAGGGGGTACCTTTTCTTTTATTTGCTACTCGTGAGGTTCCAACTGAATCCCTGGGTTTTTCCCCTAATGAGCTAGTTTTCGGTCACCAGGTAAGAGGTCCTTTGCAACTATTGCAGGATAGCCTAGTTGGCCAGGAGGGGAACCAAAACCTCCTCAAGTATGTTTCAGATTTCAAAACCCGGCTGAGATCCTCATGTGAGTTTGCCGCTCAAAACTTGGACAGTGGCTAAAAGCTCCATGAAGAACGGTATGACAGAAAAGCCTGTGAGAGGGAGTTTCAGCCCGGTGATGAGGTTTTGGTCCTGCTCCCCCTTTTTGGCCAACCTTTATCTGCCAAGTTCAGGGGCCCATATAAGATCATTCAGAGGGTGAGCATTACCGATTATCTAGTAACTACCCCAGACAGGAGAAAGCCCACGCAAGTATTCCATATAAATATGTTAAAACCCTACCATAGGTCCCCTGATTCCTCTCTTCCAGATTCTCCCACTGTGGCAGTGAATGTCAGGACCTGTGGACAGCCTGGTGCGGACAAAGTCTTCAGTTCTCTTACTGACCCGCAACAGATTGTTCCAGAGCCTGAAGGTATCCATGCAGACTTTGACTTGTCATGTAGCCTATCCAACTTTCAGTATAATTCAGTAGCTTGGGGGGAATTACCATCTAAACTATGTCATCTTCCCTCTGATCAAGCGAACCAACTAATCTCTGTTTTATCTCAGTCTCCCAGTGTGTTCCGTGATACTCCAGGGCTCACTTCTTTGGTCGTGCACGACATCGACGTAGGGGATGCAACTCCCATTAGACTATCCCCCTACCGTGTCTCGCCACAACGCAAGAGTATACTGCAGGTCGAGCTTGACTTCATGTTTTCAAACCAGCTGATCACAAGGACCTTAAGCCAGTGGAGTAGTCCGGTCATACTTGTGCCAAAGCCAGACGGGAGCCATAGGTTATGTATGGACTATAGGCAAGTTAATGCTGTCACAAAGAACGATACCTACCCACTGCCACGGATCAAAGATTGCATTTACCAGGTTGGCCTCATACAGCAGTAAGTTTAACTTAATGAGAGGATTTTGGCAATTAGCTCTCCCTTGTAGCGAGGTAAATATCATGCTTTAGTAGTGCGCTGTCAAGCCTTCAGCTGTGAGATGCCTTGCAGTTCGAATAACGCTCCAGCTACGTTCCGGCTATGTTCTGATGTGGTACCTGGAGATGTTGCCTACTTTGGGTGATATCCTTATTATATCCTCATTATAATCTTGCTGTTGCCAATCTGGTGGTGAATCTATTTATGTATTATGTTTACTATTATGTACTATACTCCTTAAACTCTTTTCTAGGGGGGAGGTCTGACATACGGAGCCCTGTATGTTAATTTAAGAGTTAGAATTAGAGTTGAAGGAGTCAAACTACCCAAGCGGCGAAGCAGACTAGCGAGCGAACCAGCGAGTGGGAAACCAGCTCGTCCGCATACCAGCAAACAAGCCTTCACACCTGCGTGCATCATAGGGGACCCTGCAAACTACTTCGATGACCCGACGCTATGACGTATGATCGACACCAGGAGCCCGCATTGGACCACGCACCTGCTATGCAACACGAGGAGCTATGATAGGGGCGCGCACCATCACTCGCCTCCTGATTCGTTCCTACACCATCATTGTTTAGTATATAAGACCCGAGTAGTGGGCATTCAAATCAGTCTCATTTGGAGTTGGGGAAGGTGAACTTGTAGCTGGAGGAAGACGGGGTGAAGTATTATAATGGGATTGTGACTGTCAGTCAGATTATATAAGTGTGTGTTAAGTGTGTTCGGTGTAAACACTTACGTTATGTTTGTTAGTGAGATATGTGATTGGGAATTAACGTTAACGCTACTATTATGTACTTCACTATTTGATTGGGAATTAACGTTAACGCTATTATTATGTACTTAACTATTTTAGTTGACTAACTTGTGGACTAAAGCAACTCTTTAAGTAATTGGGTTGTGATGAAAGTAATACTATTGTTTTATATTAATACTTACGAGTTCTTTCATTTCTTTTAATTAAGCTTACATTGCTTAACGGTGCTTAGTACGGTGATGCTATTGTCTCATATTAGTAATATCGCCTTAGACTAACATGGCTGTGTTAATATTACATCTAGTGATTTCCTAAGCTGAAGACAATTCTTTTAGCTTCAAAATATTATTTTTGCTTTTCATATTATTTGAGTGAGACCTGAATCGAATCTATGAAGCGATCCTGTAACTTAATTTACTCATAATCAAACCTCAATGTTACGTGGTTAAGAAATACATTTAACTAATTATTAAATATATATCTAACTTTTTATGTGACTTTGATATAAATCCTGATGATAATAATAATATAATAATGTTAACGTAAGACAAGAACCAAGAATAATTACATTAAATATAAATAAAAGGACATATAAGAAAACTATCTATTCATTTCAAAAAGGGTAAGAGACAGAAATATTCTTACTTTAATATTTATCTTTCAAGACTTTTTATAGAATTAATAGTCCTTCTTTAGATATACTTCTTCGGTTCATAACCATAGCCTACTAAGCTTCGGTATGGTGATGGGCTGGTCTATCAGAATGAGAGTTGAGCGTTCTCTGCCATACCCATAGCTTACTCTGACTGTTCCTTTTACTTATATATTTTCTAGATCTCAAGTGACGGCGTCTTTTCCGTGGAATGACCTCCCTACTGCCAACACTGGCAGATTGGGAGCCAAAGCGTCACATTTTTCCTTTGCCCCTCAACTTTCCCTTTATAATTGCTGAGGGGCACAGGGCCTTGGCTGGGGCTTTTGTTTCCCGGGCGTTTCCGCACCCTCCTCAGCTCCCCGCCTTTGAGTGGCTTCGGTCACCTGGACATTATTGGTGGTGAGCTGGGAGGGTTCTGTGGGGGCGCTCGGTTATGGCCTTGGCCTTGCTCGGGACCTTGGGGCTGCTCGGCCAGACAGCCTGAGGAACAGCAACAACAACAACAACTAAGCTTCGGCTAAATAATAATTCTTTATAAATACTACATGACTTTAATTAGTTTCAGTATTTTTCATAATTAAAGAGTATCAGTCAATAAAGGATACTGAGTCCTAAGATCCAAAAGGAAAGGAAGCAACAACAGGAAATAATTGTATTAGATTTTACTTTTGTTTTGCCTTCAGCTGACTGATACCTTAAAATATATATCCCTGGGCTATCTAGATTCATCAAGTTAACCACTTGAGGATCAAGATACGTAACAATATATATATATACAGTATATATATATATATATATATATATATATACAGTATATACCTATTGAGATCCGGAGGTGTTGCCTGGCAGTGTAATATAAATACTACTACTACTAATAATGCCGGTTTATTGTTAAATTAGAGCAGTATGGCTGAACATCTACAGAGTTGTTCATATCCGTGGTACATGACTATGCTTATTTTACCTTAAACACGAAGCCATATGCAACCTTTGGCGGCTGAGAGGTGCCTTGGATCCCACCATAGTAGATACGCAGATATGCTAGTTAGACCTACATGTATGCCAACGCAAGCTGATAGTTGAGCAGTTTGGCTACAGAGGGACCTCGCTACAATCCTCTCCATCGGGATGGCCGAACAAATCTTTAGAATTCTGGTGGATTTGAACCCTCGATCTCGCAGTTAACCAGCGGCTCCTTAAACCACTGGGCCAACCCAACCTGAACGTGTGTGTGTGTGTGTGTGTGTTTTGCTACCTTTCCTCCAATACAAACACACACACACTCTTATATACAGTACATATATACTTGCTCCCAAAAAGAATGCCGGGAGCTCGTGTAAACACTAGCTTTCTTAAATACGGTGAACGGAAATGGAAAACAAAAAAAGAAAAGATAAGAAAAGAAAGAAAACAGAAGTCATACGTAATCAAATTCATACGAGATGTCATCTCTACCCTAGAATAACAGGTAAATCAACCCATGCTTTCACATCACACACTACACACAACCAACCACACACACACACACACACACACCCACACTACACACCCACACACAAGAAAGAAAAGACAGTTGTGTTTTTTCTGTGTAAACAAACTGACAGTGATGCAATACTCCCATTCCGAACTAGTTCGTCTCAAAAAGGACAGTCAGTAACGGTAAATCAACTCAATATCTTTCAACAATCCCTTATACCCTTTTATAAATGTGTAATTATTATATTTTTCAGCATACCTTGTACACAATGTTCAAATAGCTCCTATGCAAAATAGTATCTCAATCTGGAATATAATCTGCCAACCTAATACATAATATTGATCTCGTCAAACAGCTCTTATACTACCTCATACTTTGGTCCTGAACCCTTGCCTAGCGGGGGGGTTTTAGGCTTATTTGGGCATATTCAGGCCCTCCTGAATGATAAATCAAGTATCTGCATGAAAAGAAATGCATTCAGCAAAAAACTAGGCGCTAAAAGCTTCAAAATGAGACCAGAACGAGCTACGTAGCACTCGTGGTTCTCATACAGTGATACCAGTAACATGGGAGTTTAGCGTATAGCGGCATATTTTTCCCAGCTATACTCACTACTGGCTATACTGCCGGCCTCTCGAGAACACAGGGAACATGAGTTAATGGGCGGCGGTAAGCCCTGGGAGTCGGCTGTCTGGCCCGCTGCACTCCCGGCCATTTGCACTCGATTTTAACCCTTTAAAAGCCTTAATAATGCTCCTAACTTGCTGCAAATTGGAGGCGGTTAAGTCCGCCCCCGATCTTTAAGGGTATAAGTTAGAGTTAAGCTAAACACTGTTCCTCTGAACATTTTCAGCCTACGGCTGCAATTATCAATAAACCGTTTATTATTATTATTATTATTATTATTATTATTATTATTATATGAATCATATTAAGTTTTGGACAAGGAACTCGGCAATCATACTATAGAATTGGTCCTATGAAGTATGATCACACACATCACTCACACCACACATATCCTATATATACCGGTATATATATATAGTATATATACACACACATACAAGGCCCCCATAACAAGAATATTCAGACAAGCGAGGGGCAATTCAGAAACCTACGACCCTTGAAAATCCAATTTCTAGAACCCCTGGAGAACCCGCTACAAACATATTACATGTCAATAGAGTGACCTACAATACTGGGGGCACGGTAGCGGCTGTGCATATTGGAGTTTAACCCTATTTGGTCCGAGGGGGAGGGAGGGAGGCATTATTTTGCTCCAGTAGTTTGAAGATATTTATTACTTTTCCCCCCATTAGTTTGGTGATAAGAAGCAGTTTTCACCCCCTTCGAGTGTCGACCTTTTTCTGGGCGAGTGATATCGAGTCTGTAACTTAGAAGAAATCGGACATGGACCGGGGCATTTCTCTATCGAACAATGTACAAATTTAGCTGAGTTGGCATTTTTTTTTTGTTTTTTTTTTAAGGAAGTATGGGAAGACATTCGTGTAGGGCTAGCGGACAGACTAAAATACATTGCTCGAAGATGGCAAAAGCAAGCAAAATCCTCAATAATATATACAAATAATGATCATAACAGGACATCAGATCAGATAGTGTTCTGCGTGTTTCCGCTGAAAGTTATGTATAAGGGGCAACTGTTCTTTCTTATGTAGGACTACCTTTGTCTCCTGCAGGTCCCTTCTAAGCTGTACACCATCGTTTATTAATAGCCAAGAGAAACTGAAGAAATGCATAACAGTATAATGAGAGAGAGAGAGAGAGAGAGAGAGAGAGAGAGAGAGAGAGAGAGAGAGAGAGAGAGAGAGAGAGAGAGAGAGAGAGAGAGGTCAACAAATTCAGTCCTACTGCCTCAACACTGAGAAAGAACTCCACCAGTGATACCGCCTGCTCAGCATTTCCCAACAGAATTGATGAGGACTGGGAGAAACACCTAGCCGACAACAGTACTGCCAGAGGATGGTGGCGTTCTGGATCCTCCAAGATTATCAGGACCACTGTTGGATCACCGCAACAACAACAATGTCATCCTATCAAGACAAGTGACAGTGAGACCATTACAACCATTGACCCACAGTAAGCTGTAACAACACAGTCAGATAAACAATCACAACTTTCATCAATCAAGTATCATCATCAACAGAACATAACACACCAACATACCAGCATAGCACAAGTTCATCCCAAACTTCATTGCAGACAGCCACATAATCAAACCAGCCATTAAGGGGATGGGCCGATTTTCTGGACCACTTTCTCCCTCATGTTTAGCCCCATTAGTTTTCAGATGCTAAGATGTTTGCCCCATTAGTTAGTTGATTTTAAGACCTTTCGCCCCATTTCTTCGTCAATATTTAGACCTTTCGTGCTATGTAGGTGTCAATTTTTTCCCTGGCGAACGATAGTGAGCCTGTAATGTTGGAAGAACACAGCCTTCGGCCGAAATTAATCTAAAAGGGGGATCTAATGGATGTTTTTTAAATTTGATGGAGGTATAGGGAGGAAACTAAAGGCAAATAAACAGCACATCTCCCCTTAAACCAAGAGTGATCTTCACCTCCACATACAACACCACCAGCTCATTCAAACAACATCAGAAACCTCATAATCCCCTCTATGCATTGAGAGCCGCAACACACACATACATTACTCAACACCTCAGCCTCGTCAACAACAACCCGAAAGGTCAGGCCCACCCCTATAACAAACCTCCCATAACACTCAGGCAGAGTGACATCAGCCATGGAACCATCAATCTCCACAAGAACAACAATGCTCTACTTGTAAATGGAAGGGTCACACGACTCAGAACTGCCCTCGTTGTTCATATTGTTCTATATTCTATATTCGGACAAATAGTGAATGACTGCAAATCAATAAAGGAACCTGACTTCAGAACAACTCTCCCATATTAATAAAACAAACAGACAGAGCTCCTGAATGATCTCCAGAGACTTCTACCTTCCCAAACCTTCTCAGTTTAGGTCTAATAGAACCCATCTACCTGCAACCCAATACCACACCACCCAGTACACAGACTCTCTTCCCATCACCAATAAACTTCCTGATGGCGCTTCGTCAAGAAGGATGAACGAAACTCCTAACCCTAGGTCATCCCACTCTCCAGGACTACTCTCCACCAGTGAACTTCCCCACAGCGAGATTTGGAACAACCCTGCTCAGGTCCAAGCTGGAACTTCACCACTCAATAATATAGAAAATAATTAATGATGAATAAAGTAGAATATCCTCAATGTTAGCTCAATTGTCAGAATAGTCTTAATGTGGCTGAACTTTAAGGTGGGCAGGAGTCAAACCCTACTCTTAGTTCTAGAAAATTGGTGCAGTGCAAGTCCTAGAACATAGGCCTAATTGTAAAAAAAAAAAAAAAAATAGGGAGAGAGATTATTTTACGTAATTATAGCACATATATAATTACATTTACCCAACAAACGAAGAAACGAGATTTTGCCAGTAGGCTTATATTTAACACCATCTCATCTGTCGTCTTGGGGGTTATTATATGATATTGTATATTCTTACTATTGAGGGCTTTGAATACTTTTACCCTTTTCAAGTAGTGCAAGCCCCCTAAACTTAAACAAGTAAAAAACAAAAAAAAAGTAAAAAAAATAAAAATAAAAAACAATCACACTCTCCATCTCACCTACGTTCTCTAGACCCTCTTCAATTATATGTTTACGCTTCTCGGTAGACTAATTCCCTGCCAAAGGCTGGTTTCTCCTAAATTGCAGGTTCTCTTTCGCTCGACAGCTGAATGGGGTGAATTGACTAATAATCGGCAAACTAACGAGATGAAAAGTCTCAAACACCTCGAAATAATGGAGTGAAACAGGATTGATTGATTGATTGATAGAAAACATAGGATAACAAGGTCATACGGCGCCGGAAAAGCTAAACTACTGTATATGCATACAAACTATAAACTCAAAACATCAAACTCAAACTGGACATCGATATAAAAGCGATGAAATTATATAAGTTAAGGGGAGGCTGGCTGTTTGTTTGGTCTATTATATAAGTTAAGGGGAGGCTGGCTGTTTGTTTGGTCTATTATATAAGTTAAGGGGAGGCTGGCTGTTTGTTTGGTCTATTATATAAGTTAAGGGGAGGCTGGCTGTTTGTTTGGTCTATATATTAATTAAGGGGAGGCTGGCTGTTTGTTTGGTCTATTATATAAGTTAAGGGGAGGCTGGCTGTTTGTTTGGTCTATTATATAAGTTAAGGGGAGGCTGGCTGTTTGTTTGGTCTATTAATTCATTTATTCATATATTTTTTTTAGCTTCCTCCCTAGACCTCCATCAAGCTTAGAAAAACACCCCCTAGACCCCTCTTCAAGATAAATTTGTACATTTTTCTGTAGAAAAATTTCCCGGCCGAAGGCCGATTCCTCTTGAAATTGCAGGCTCGCTATCGGTCGCCAGGAAATAATCGACACCTAAATGGCACGAAAGGTCTTAGAATTGAAAACAAAATGGGGCGAAAGGTGTTAAAATCGCCAAACTAATGGGCCGAACGTCTTATAATCTCAAAACTAGTGGGCTAAACAGTAGGGAGAAGGGGGTCCAGAAAAACGGTCTGCCTCCCCTTAAATATCCTCCTTCAAAAATACAAACCCATCGCCTCCAGAGTGAAACAAGATGGGTCCAAAAAGATCAACCTTTTGTGTTCAGTGAATATAATTATTTACATTCGTAAAAAACGAACCCTTCAGTAAATGTCGTTATTCCTTCCATTATGCCATTTTGTAGACAATTTTGTTTTCAGATTGGGAAGGAATTTTTGAAGTCAAAGGGTTCGAGGAGATACTGTTTACCCATTTGAGTCTTGGAGATCTTTCCTAAGCTGTATAAAACCATCTACTGTAATAATAGCCAGACTATTCATAGTGAGGCCGTGGCGTCAGGTCACGTGACAATAATAAACAAACCAAGCCTTGGCCCTATGGTACGTGGCTGCCGCGCGCTTGTACACAAAGAGACTGGTCAAGTTTGTGTTGTACCAGGCTGTTTTAGCACACACGGACAAGACAATGTGCTTTTGTATTGATTTCAAACAATCAAAGATGTAAGGAAAATATATTGAGGAAACAATAACAAGTTTCAAAGCAGTAACATAAAACAATATGATGAATAGATGATAACACTGAATATTGAGCTCTCTCCTTTAATATGTGTGGATGTTTGGATTATTATGAACATATCTTAAGTAATTTTACCCAAATATATATAGGCCTAGTTCATTCATAAAACTACAGATGTATACAGTACCTATGAGATGGCAACGGTCAGTAAGAGTAAAGTTTTGTTATTATTTTGTATATAAAGCGCAAAGCTCTTTATCATCCATCGCCGTCTGGAAACTGTCTAATATCTTCTTGTATAAGGACTAGGCTTAACAATTATCTGTACTGATATTTATTGTCTCATTTTACACAATATATTTGTATACACATTTATGTTTATCGATATATTAGGGAGGTAACCGCAATTCACGGCAAAGCGTATACCATTAGCCTACTCTAGATTACCGTATCCTACGCAAAGCCAACTGAAAACAAAAGATTAATAGGACACCAACAATCTATTAACCACATTAATGATGTATATGAAATGTCTGTTATGGTGGATGGGTGAGGGTAGGGGAGATTTTTCGTGTGTTTTCGACCATTCCATTCTTACACAAGATATGTATATATCAATCTATTTTACCTTCCATAATGAGAGACAATACGATTCATCACGAAGTGTAGCCTACCAGCTGATATATAACAAACGTATATATTATATACTAAATGAAGAGACTAGGAATAATTGTGTGTCTTTAGACCTCTTCATATAGATTAAAATGTAGGTTAAGGTACATACAGAATACGGTACAAGTATATCGTTTGCTGCAACAGACAAAATATATAAATCTGAACTTGGCTCTTTTACCAACCATTGGCTTGCAACAATATCAAACCCACCAAACCTACCTAAGAATTAACTTAACTAACGGTTTATTTGAGGAGGTTTAAGCAAAGTCCGTTGTATAAATATGTTACCTTCCATAATAGGAGAATATACGATTTATCATGAAGTTTGTCGGTTGAAGCAAAACTATATACCTGGTACCGGTACCGTTTATGGACATACCTTACCTTCATTATGATCCATGTGGATTGGTCTAAAATTCTGGTCTTCTCATATAGTTTATGATATATAAGTGCGTTTCATCTCCGCAGGTAGGCTACACTTCGTGATGAATCATATGTTATCTAACAGTGGAAGGTAAATGGATAAATGGATTGTGCAAAGGATCGATATAAACAGCTTTGTAAGGATGGAATGGTCGAAAACACAGGAACAATTTCCTTTATTTAAACTCATCCACCCACACAAACACTACCTTGTGTAAAATTCATCAATTTACATTTAGTATTTTTAAGTCTAGCCCATAATATCATCATCATCATCATCATCTCCGACGCCTTGCTTCCCCCTGGGAAACCCCCACTAGAGGATGGCCATGACAGAAACGTCTCCAAGCTACTTTGTCAAGACATGCCTCCTTTGCCCGTGCCACAATGCCCCTTCCACTACGTGGAAGTTTTTCTTCAATATATTTTTCCACTTTCTTTTCCCATACCATAGGTGGTCTTCCACTACTAGCGGTTCCACTCACCTGACTCCCATATATCTTTCTTGGCATTCTGCCTTCATCCATTCTCTGAACATGACCATACCACCTCAAAGTACTTCTCTTTATCCACTCAACCACACCACAATCAATGCCCAAAGCCTGCTCTTCCATTCCAAAGGACTCGTACACTTCCCTATTACTTGGCCCATCTAGCCTATTCATGCCAGCTGCCATTCTGAAAAAGCTCATCTCCACAGCTCTTAGTTTGAAGAGGTCCTCGTTACTTGCCGTCCATGTCTCGCTTCCATACGAGTGTGTTGGGAGCAGCACACTGTTTCTCAGTGACTTTTTGACTTCCTGGCTAACCATTCTTCCTTTGAGAATACTATCAAGTTCTCCAATCACTTTTCTCCCTTGCATTTTTCTCTCTTTTATCTCACTCTCCATTTTACCATATTTGCATAGTACAGCTCCCAAATACTTGAAACTTTCAACCTCTTCTAGTACTTCATTTTTCAATTTTATTTTACAACTTTTCTTGTGTTCTTTCTTGATTCTATATTTTTCCTTAAAATCTATAGTTTCATGCATTCTTCTCTCAAACACCATTACCTTACATTTCCCTACATTGACCTTTAACTTTCTCTTTTCACATACCCTGTCAAAGTCAGTGACCACTCTCTGAAGTTCTTCAGCATTTTCCGCCAACAGGACTGCATCGTCCGCATATAGGCATGTTAAAATCTTCCATGTTCTTCCCTCTGATTCCAGTCTAGCTCCCACACCCATTGATACAGCCCTACATTCCCTAATCACTCCATCCATGTATATATTGAACAACCAAGCTGACATGACACATCCCTGTCTTACACCTACATTGACCTCAAAACTTTCACTTACCTTATCCCCTACCTTCACATTTGCCATTGCATTCCTATAAAAATATTGTACTGCCATTAGCAACTTTCCTCCCACACCATATACTGTTAACACATCCCACAGGCCCTCCCAGTCTACTTTGTCGTAAGCTTTTTCCAAATCCATGAATGCTGCATAGAGTTTTCTGTTTTTGGCCAGATACTTCTAACCCCAAAAATCGCATTGAGGCTATCTGGTCAACGCAGCCCCTGCCCTTTCTGAAACCTCCCTATTCCTCGCCTATTTTGTCATCCGTTATCTTCTGTAGCCTCTGTGTTACTACTCTTGCGTGTACCTTTCCAGGTATGCTAAGCAAGCTAATTCCCCTATAATTCTTACACTCTTCTTTACTACCCTTCCCTTTGTACAAGGGTACTATCACTGCTTTCCTCCAGTCCTCTGGTACACTTTCCTTTTCCCATGCTAATTTACATAACCTTTGCATTATGTCAACAGCTTCTTCTCCTCCATATCTCAGTATTTCACCTGGAATGTTATCTACTCCAGCAGCTTTGCCCATTTTAAGTCTATTGATTGCTTCTTTTACTTCTTCTCTGCTTATCTGGCTTTCAACTACCCTGTTTATTCTACCTCTCTCCATTCCTATGGATGAGATCTTTGCCTTTCCCCTACTCTTTACAGCTAAGCTACTAAAATGATCTTTCCATACTTTCACCACACCATCACCCTCTACCACTTCCCCATTCATGTCCCTCATCCTACCACCTGAGACACTCTCAGTCTTCTTCCCTCTGGCTTCTTTCACAGCTCTGTAGTATGCTTTCCTGTCATTCAGAACTGTTCACTAATCTTTCTCCCATATGCCTCATCTGTCTTCCTTTTAGCGTCTTGTATCGCCCTCTTCACTCTTTGTTTCAAATTTTTATATTCTTCTTTCCTCGCATCTCTAGTTTCTCTAGGTATATTCTTTTGCAGCATACTCTTTCTGAACTCTTTCTTCTTTTTCACTATTTCTTCTATCTCTTTACTAAACCATGCGTTACCTTTCTTCTTCCACATTTTAAAGGTTTTCTTCCCACATACTTTCTCAGCTGCTTTAATCATGGAGTCTCTTGTACCTTTCCTTACTTCGTCTACAGTATTTCCCAGATCTATCATAACATCCATGTCCTTTATAGTCTCTTTCAGGATGTCCTTGTATTTTGTTGCATTACATTCTTCATTTAATTTTCTCACATTTATTCTCTCTACTGTCAGTTTTCTCTCTTTCCTCACATATTTCCACTCTTTCCTTATCCTCACTTTTGTCAGCACTGTATAGTGGTCTGATCCCGTCAGCATACCTCTTACAGCTTTTGAATCTAAAATTCTTCCTTTTAGTCCGGAGTCCATCATGGCGTAGTCAATTAGAGATTTCTGTTCCTGCTCACCTTCACCTCTGTGCCATGTATATCTATGAATGTGACGATGTTCAAAAAATGTGTTACCAGAAACATCTCTCTCTCCGCACATGGAAGTCACCATTCATATTCCTACCCTCCACACCCCATTTACCCACTATACCTTCTATCTCCTCGTTTCCAACTCTACCATTCATGTCGCCTACTAATATTACTTGTGTACACTCTTTTTTTTTTTTTTTTTTTTTAAGAGACAATGAACGGAGGAAGGAAAAACACAGATAAAACAAAAAGGTCCATGTGCCAAGGCATCCTCTCATTCATAAATGTGTTGTAACAAACGATTTAAACATTTGTTGATTGTAAGTTTGTGGCAAGCTCGAGGGAAGTGAATTCCATTAGTGGGGATAAATAATTCTGATAAGCAGAAGTTCTGTAAAATCATGGGCGCTCTCAGCTGCCCTAGTTCTACGGGGAAAGATGTGGAGGGCGGCACAATTGAAGCAAGTTCGTATGGCTAATTTGATAATCTAATAGCTTTTTTGAATTGGTCCAACAATGTAGCAACCACTTCCACCCCACAGAGGTGAACAGTAACTGAACATGACTTTTTTTAGACTGCTCGTCAGTGAAGAATTCTCGAACTCTGTACAGTCCTCTTCTTTTTTAGAGGCATCTAACATAATTGTCCAGCTCAAGTGGTAGTTAATGTTACACCGAGAATGTCAATACTAGGGGAGTGGGAATATTTAAAAAAATATATGGGAGTCAGTGAGATTCTGTCGGTTAGAAAATTGAATGTACTTGGTTTTCTGTGCATTAAAGGAAACTAGATTCTCTTGTCCCCATTCATTAATTCTAGAAAGGTCCTGGTTCAGAGAAATTGCAGTGTTTATTTGCCTTTCTCTTATACATTTATTGACTTTATTCCAAAATTTTCTATTTTCTTCCGCACCTTTCCCAGTTTCTTGGTTGACTGGTGCATAGACACACATAAAAGTATACCTATCTATCCCAATCTTGCACTCACACCATACAATTCTTGAGTCCACGCATCCATAGTCCCATATATAAGGTGATATTTGGTGTAGGTTTTAACTTTTGAACTTGTTTGACATCAAATGTTGATTAAAATCCAAACTCGATCGGTTATAGTTTGTCAACTCGGGTATTTCTATGGTTGCGGGATTTTTGCGGGTAGAGGGTATTACAATAAGCTAAATACATCGGAGATTTGACCATATTAATTAACTAAATCTGTATCATGCATCACTGAAATTATAAGTAGGCCTAGCCTATGTACCGGTAGATTGTGTTACGTGCCTTTAACCCCTTCTGTACCGGTGATGTACTTATCATTATATTCTGGCCACTATTAGACGATTTTGTACAGCTTAGGAAGGACGTCTACTCATTACAAGGCTACAGCCTATCTCAATTAATCCTTTTAGATATCATATATCCTTCCCAAGCTTAGACAAAATCGTCTAAATGTAGCTGAAATCAAATACAAAAAGACGTCACCGGTAAAGAAGGGGTTAATATTCTGTTCTCAAAGATTTCTGTACCGTATTCATGCGCAGTTCTGCTGTTGTAACAAGGCTTATAATCTGTATAGTATATCTAATTTACAAAACGTAGACATTATTTGATATCTCTCTCTCTCTCTCTCTCTCTCTATATATATATATATATATATATATATATATATATAAACAATAAAAAAACATATATTACAGAAAGGAAGTGAGTAATGGAATGTTGGTGTCCTTTAACAAACTTTTGTTTTCTGCTTCGCCTTCGCTCGCATAGTAATCATTAACAAAATATACGGAAAACGGATAAATATCAACATACTACTGTATGGTGTAAAATTATAAAATCGACATGTAAATAATGATAATACAGTATTTAAGTTAGCCCAGTAGATAAGGAGATATAGTCGGTGTTGTTCACTCTTCATACACCCTGCTTTTATCACAAGGCAGTAATAAGTCTTCATTGTCGTAATTTCCCTCTATTTTACCCTAGGGACCCTCCCCCTTCACAACACTAAGAATGTATGGCGATAACTCAATTTCCAGTGTTCATGTTAGACACGGCATTACGAGCATATAAAGTAGAAACCGATTCAATCGCATAGAGTTCAACGTGTTTATTTACGCGGGAGAAGGGTCAATGATGCCCCACGCCGTCTGGTGGAGAAATCGGAACTATACCCCGTGCACACTATGATATTCATAGTGTGCACGGGGTAGAAGAAACGCGTCATCGTATACTGAAAGGCTTAAACATTCAGTAAATGAAAACGTCGTTATTTGTTTTCATTATGGCCTTTATTAGACGATTTTATTGAAGTTAGTAAGGATATGTAGAAGCCAAAGCAATAATAAATCTAATATTTATTCCACTGACTTCCGACACCTCTCTCCGAAACGGTACAACGAATTATAATAATAGCAAGTACAGTTGTGGTTAGGAATACACGAACACCTCCTAGTGATACACACAAGACAGAGGCCATTAACCCCTTCTGTACCGCCGACGTCTAGTTCATTTTATTCTAGCATTATTTAGAGGATTTTGTGCAGATTAAGAAGAATCTGTGGTAGCAAAAAGGGTTAAGGGGAGATGGGCGTATTTATTTGCTTATTGTTTGATTTTTTATTATTCTTTTTAGTTTGTTTCCTAGACCTCCATCAAGCTTAAACAATTTCCCCCGAAAACCCCCTTCGAGATTAATTTGTACATTTTTCGATAGAAAATATCCCGGCCAAAGGCTGTATAAGTGGGGTAGAGACTATGGCATCCGAGATTACATACTGAACATACACAATCACAGGCATACATAATCTCACATATTCATACATACCACGATGAACAGTTGCTGTTATGTGAATGGTCCACATAATTATGTATACTTAATATGGTTGTTTATGAAGGTAACAATATTCAGCAAGTTCAATGCAAACCAGTAATGTGTTAATGATTACACACACACACACACACACCCGGATAGCCTATGTACGCACACATACACACAAAACACCCATCCACAAACACATACATGAATAACATATACATATAAGCAATCATGTACAGTCACTCATAAAAATTCGTGGACCGCACCCATTTCTAATTGTGCAAGTATAATCTCTGGCAACGAATTTATAAATATAATTGTCTATATATCCACTACACAACTATACCGTATATACTAGTTATTGAAAAGCAAGTTCTCTCCAAAACTCTCTATATATATATATACTGTATAAATTATAGAAATATTTGCAAAAAGATAAACATAGGGTTACACGTATTTTTATAAGTGACTGTACAGTCGTGGTCATAAATTCTGGTACATAGTGAAGCCTCGACCACAATTAAGGAACCTCCGAAATACGAATAGCAGGTATAAACATTAATAACATGTTTCAATTCAACCCAAATCAGCTTCGAATATGTATCAGTATTATTGACCGCTACTGTACACATATAATTATGCACATTCATACATTCCACACTCACACACGTGCAAAACACACACACACAAACACGATCGCTCCCCCCAAAAAAAATAAAAATAAAAAAAAAATAAAAAAAAATAAAATAAATCTCTTTCTCTCTCTGTTTTCAGACTGTCGTTGGTTCGAGCCCGGCTGAGACTATGAAAACATCTAGTAGCTCAACCTATCAACTCCGGTGTTTCTCAGGGTTCTGTCCTGTCTCCAGTTCTCTTTCTAATATACGTTTATGATCTTCTCAACTGTACCTCCAGTCCTATCCATTCATATGCTGATGACTCTACCTTACACTATGAAACTAGTTTTACAGAACGACCCAGTATGCAACCACTCAAAAAGTCACGTGATGAGGCCATAAGCCCATAACACATTTATTTTCTGATCTATCAACCATTTCCGATTGGGGCAGAGAAAATGTTGTTACTTTCAATGCTTCCGAAACCCAATTTCTCCATTTATCTACCTGTGAAGAACTTCCACAGGTCTATCCCTTATATTTCAACAATTCACAAATCATGCCTTCATCTTCTATCAGTATTCTTGGTGTTTCATTTTCTTCTGGCCTTTCTTGTAAACATTATATTACCACTCTTCTTAAAACAGCTTCCCAGAAGTTAGGTGTGCTCAACTGTTTCCATGTTTTTTCTCTCACCTACGTACAGCTTCTGGCTCTGTATAGGGGCACAGTACGCCCATGTATCGAGTATTGTTCGCATGTGTGGGGAGGTTCCTCCCATACCGCACTTCTTGACATGGTAGTCAAAAGTATTTTGTCTCATCAACTCCCCTCCTCTCTATAGTTCCCTACAATCTCTCTCCACAAGCCACAATGTTGCATCTCTCACTCTTTTACCGCTATTACAATAATCAATGTTCTTCAGAGCTCTCTCGGTGTATCCCCCCTCCCTTACGGAGAGTGGGTGGCACCCGTCTTTCAACACACTTCCACCCCAACTCTGTACAACTATCAAACTTAAGATTGAACAAATTTGTTCTACTCAACAAGCAAGCTTGGAACCTCTCTCCTTCAATCTGTCTTTCCCTCACCCTATGACTTAAACTGCTTCAAGTTCTGTGTGACCAAACATTTTGACTGTACCGTACCTTGATTTTGGCTCTGTCACTCTTTCAACTAAGGAGGAGACACTTGTTACAGGCAGCTTTGCCTTGTGTCTCCTTCATTCACATAAATATATATAT
>CM064513.1:71421710-71486710 GCA_032716605.1 Paralithodes platypus | reverse complement strand
GATTGCTGGCTGGGGCGTTCAGGAAAACTAATTGAGTAGTGTAAGGTAGAGTCAACTGCGTATGAATGGATGGGACTGGAGGTACAGTTGAGAAGATAATTTATGAAATTTAGAAAGAGAATGGGCGATAGGACTGAGCCCGGAGGAACACCGGATTTGTAGGATGAGGAAGTGAGTGATGGCCGTCCACAACCGCAGCTATGGAACGGCCGGAAAGGAAATTAGAGACAAAGGCACAGATGGAGGGATAGAAACTGAAGGAGGGAAGTTTAGAAATTAAACATTTGTGCCAGACTCTATCGAAGGCTTTCGATATGTCTAGTGCAATAGCAAAGGTCTCACCGAAGTCTTGAAAGGAGGATAACCAAGAGTTAGTTTGATATGAAAGAAGATCACTAGTAGAGCGACCTTTAAGGAAGCCATACTGGCGATCTGAGAGTAGATTTTGAGAAGAAAAATGCTTAAGAAATTTGAAAGCAAGAATAGTTTCAAAAACTTTAGAGATACAAGAGATGAAAACAATTGGACGATAGTTGGAGGGTTGAGAGCGGTCACCCTTCTTTGGGACAGGTTGAATGAGAGCAAACTTTCAGCAAGAAGGTAAGACGTTAGAGGAGAGACAGAGACGAAAGAGTTTGCCTAGGCAGGGAGTCAGCACGGAAGCACAGTTTTTTAGTACAACAGGAGGAACACCGTCCGGACCGTACGCCTTCTTAGTATTAAGCCCAGATAGGGTACACAATACATCTTTAGAAGAAATTAAGATATTAGGCATAAATAGGAGAGAGGGGGGTGGAGAGAAAGGAATAGCACCGAAATCATCCAAGGTGGAGTTTCTAGCGAAAGTTTGAGCGAAGAGTTCAGCTTTGTCAGAGGAAGAACTGATGGTTGTGCCATCAGAGGTTTCAGAATGGAAACCTCCCCCACGGAAACCCCCCAGATGCTGGATATTGATTTCGGTCCAAAAGACATAGAAGTGGCCATTTCCAACATGCCATCCCACTCGGCACCAGGCCCGGACTCATGGAATTCGATCCTAAAGAAGAAATGTAAGGAAAACCTCTCAAAACCCCTGGCTATAATGTGCAGAAGGAGTCTAGACACTGGTGACGTACCATATAGCTTGAAAAACGCAATAATTGCCCCACTGCATAAAGGAGGGAGTAAAGCACTACCAAAAAACTACCCCCCCCCCCCCCCCGTAGCTCTAACCTCTCACATCATTAAAGTTTTCGAGAGAGTCTTGCGGAACAAAATTTCAACATTCATGGAGGCAAATGAACTACACAACACCGGTCAACATGGGTTTAGAGCGGAAAGATCATGTCTCTCACAGCTTTTGGAACACTTTGACAAAATTCTTAAAGCGCTAGAAGAAAAGAAAAACGTGGATGTCATTTACACCGATTTTGCTAAGGCATTTGATAAATGTGACCATGGTATAATAGCCCACAAACTGAAAGCAAAAGGTATAACTGCGAAAATCGGACGGTGGATATACAATTTCCTCGTAAACCAAAAACAATCAGTAGCAGTAAACCAAGTCACATCTGAGCCTTCGGATGTCAAAAGCTCAGTGCCCCAAGGAACAGTGCTAGCGCCCCTTCTGTTCCTCATACTAATTTGCGACATAGATACCAACACCAGACACAGTACGGTGTCGTCTTTTGCTGATGACACAAAATTAAGCAAGATAGTAAACACACAAGAGGACACGGGCTGACTGCAGGAAGACATGAATGTAGTGTTCCAGTGGACCAGGGAAAACAACATGCAATTCAATGAAGAAAAATTCCAATTAATACGGTACGGAGATAATAATGGTGTTAAAGAAATTACAAATTACTTAACAGAATCTAACCACATAATAGAACGGAAAGACAGTGTGAAAGACATTGGGCTATTAATGTCTGAAAATATGGGTTTCAAAGTACATAACCAGGTCAAAGTTGCGGCTGCGAAACGTCTAATGGGTTGGATTCTGCGTACTCTTAAAACACGCGGTGAATTACCTATGATAACGCTCTTCAAATCTCTAGTGGTACCGCGGCTTGAATACTGTAGCGTATTAACATCCCCATACAAAGCAGGTGAAATAAATGACGTAGAGAGTGTACAAAGAAATTTCACTTCGCATATAAGTTTCATAAAACAGCTACACTATTGGGAGCGTTTAAGAGCACTGAATATGTACTCACTGGAACGTAGAAGAGAACGTTACCTAATTATATACACATGGAAAATTGCAGAGGGTTTAGTACCAAACCTACATACTCCGATAGTCATGAAATTCAGTGATATGGGAATGCGAAATCCCCCGGATGAATAACAGGGGTGCTATGGGCTCTCTGCGAGAGGGCTGGTTATCACACAGAGGCCCACGTCTCTTCAACAAACTCCCACAGCGAGTAAGAGACATGAGGGACATCTCGTTAGACAACTTCAAAAGAGCCCTCGATGTCGAACTGCAAAAAGTGCCAGACGAGCCCATCCTCGCAAGGGAGTGAGCTGTCACTTCAAACAGTCTACTGCACCAAATAACCACCCATAACGAGAGGCGTCGCGCTCCTTGGTGCCGCTAGAAGAGTGGCGAACACATCAAAAGTAAAGAAGAAAGACGAGGATTTTTTTTTTTTTTTTAGAGGTTTTTGGCTAGATGCCAAAAAGCTTGGGAAGAGCTAGAGTTTGATAGTTCAGTGCATTTATTATTGATGACATCGAACATTATATTTTAAAACGATATATGCATTTTTGGGGCTTTATTTCATTATTACAAATATCTTAACAATATTTTGGGCGATATTTTTCTGAATGGTACTAAGCATTTACAATACAATATTATTAGGATACAACAAAATTAAATATTTCACAATTTTCTTATTTTGCTTATGCTAATTTTTTCTCAATTTATCAGAATTTCGTAACACAAAAGTAAAAACTATTTAGTAATAAGTATTAGTCAATAACAACAAATATATAACAAATTCTGATCTGGCAATATCAGAATTCATGCTTTATAAGGATTCTGTCAAATAAAATATTTGAACCTTCTGACCAGCTACTAAATATATATTACTCTATCAATCAATAGTTATAAGCTACATTACCTATGGCAACAAATAAATAGATTTTGTTTACAGTTAACTGAATATTTTGTCAGAAGTGAGTTAGCCAAGTCCACCCTCAACACCACAGAAAATGGACATGGAACTGGAAAGTCTACCCATAAAAGGCTCATGGAGCTGACTATAGTATCACCACTCTTAACAGGCAGTTTTGGGCGTGGTCGGCCACCCCTAAATTGGTGCCGGCTCTTAATATCGCTCTCTTATCTCCCTTCCTCCCTCCCTCCAAAGGTCAATTGACCTTGCCTCGCACCACCTCCCTTCTGTATGAGTGAGGAGGGGAACGCACTCATCAGCGTACTACTGTGTAGCAAACGTGAATGCATAGATAATTAGTGTTGTTATAATAAATTAAATTACTATTTATATAGCTCTCTCTTTCTCTCTCTCTCTCTCATATTGGTGAACGTTATATGCCATCTCTTTTGCCTGACTATGCAGATGTGTGGGGCGATTTGGAGAGGCTTCCATTGTGGATGGTGGTATAGTCAGGAATGAACTGAAGTGACGAATGGATTTAGTTTACACGTGACTGTACTAATTTTGTGAGCCTGGGAGCGTGCCATCACGTGATATTTATTCTGTTTATCAGGTGTGAGTGTGATTGAGTGTTTTGCCTGCCCTGTTCTGACAACGTCGCAGTAGCTCCTCTGCCAAGTTGTGTACAATGTCCGTTGTATTTATTAACAAGATAATTAATTATAAAAACAATAAAGAATTTTTGTACATGTAGAAATAGGCTGAGCATTTCAATCCGACTTATACTTAACCCCTAATTATCGGCGCGCAACATAAGTCGAGTATAATAAATCTGGACTATCTGGCGGCGCGCGACATAGGTCGTGTGGCAATTTCAGCACGTAATGTTGCTGAGAGAGAGAGACAAGTGGTGGCAGGAGAGTAGCGAGCGTATGACTGCTCCAGACCACCGCGGCGAACCTACTGACACGAATCCCACCTCCTCCCTCCCTCTCTCACTCGCTACATACTGAATTGTATGGGAAAGTACCGAATTACATGCTTTTTGCACTCGTGTTGCGCGGTTGTTGCAAGAAAACTAGCTGTCATAAAAGGATCGTTGTGGTGTCATTGGAAAGCTCTGTTTATGCCCTTTCAGGGATAGATACTTGTTTTACGCTCTGGGTCTTATTTAGGCATGAAAATGATCACGTAAACAGCCCTATTTTGGGTAAAAACACCCCGCTGGTGGCTACATATTATATACCGCCTAGGCCGCTCATAAGGTGTTAATACAGAAAATAATATATTTTTGTTGTAAAGAATTATACATGTGGCACCAATGTAAAGTCATTAACCGCGGGTAGGACTGCCTGTTAAGAGTTGTAGAAGTATACCTCATTGTGTCTCTGTGCCAAAGAGGCCTGATATCTGCCTCCATCCCCTTGTGCCAGTGCCCTTCTTGCACCGAAGCTTGGCCACCAGGACACCTCAACAATTCTCACTGCTACCAGTGACAAGGGCGACTCAAACAGCAACAACAACTAAATCTCCTTGCTATATTTTACTTGTCTGGCATCGACAACAAGACCTGGGCTATCCTCGGCAACCAGAAATTATTTGCTATCACCGATCCAACCCTAGTTTGCCATGCACCTTCACCACCTGCAATTATCACTTCCCTATTGCAGTCACTCAAGTTATTCTTGTAATCACCAACGCCACAAACATCAGACCCCAACTTCTGGACCCTGAGTAAAAATCACTCCCAATTCTTTGTTGAGGCCAGTCCCACATCGCTGTTCAAGTCTTGGGGGTTCCACTGTAAGATTACTGCTTCACAATAACACTCATTTTTCTTTAAGAATAAAACCAAGTTAGGCTCTCTTTGTTAGTTCATTGCTCCGCTGAAACCATGTATTTCCTATTTTATGAAGGAGTTGTAAACAATTCTATTACGGAGGTGTATCACCAGCTACCAGTAGGTTATGAATGTCGGTCTTTCAGATAAAGCGCCCAGGCCGTTGTCTCTGTTCCATTCCAGCTTAAAGGGCATAGCTCATTAGGTCAGCTATCCTCATTATCATAAATGTTAGTGTACAATATACCTCTTATGTTCAATAATAGTCATCCGAGTTTCTTATAAATGTAAATATAAATAAATTAGTGTTTTGGACGGTGGTGGCGAGAGGCATTTCCGAGCTTTGGTGACGTTTAGAAGGGCACTTGGGTACCCATAGAATAACACAATCGGTCAAAGAGTTTCAGGAGTCAGGTCACTGGTCACCATTGTGATTCTCAGTATCTCTGTTAATTACTCCATGTTGTGAAAGCAGTTACAAAGATGGACAGATATCTAAAAGAGGAGTATGATATATAGTACGAGTAGCATAAGTGTAATAATGAAATGTAGAAATAATGGCAAACTATAGAATAATGCACTGTGAAAGTGAAAATAAAGATGGAATATTTTGACATGTTGGCCGTATGCTGTTGTAGTACGAAAGTACCTGTGTACTGTAAGAATATACACTAGTGTTGCCATATGGATACAACTGCCAATACGTATATATTTATGATTAACAAGACCAACATATGAATACTTGTATTGATAGATACTTTAGGATAGACACATTTTTCACTCATGTGATATATACTGTATATTAAATACTGACTTTACATTACTTCATGATGTACGAAATGTATCAGGGTAAGTTAAGTATAGGCAATATCAAAGCAGATTCAATTCCCGTGGTCAAGTTTCTCTCTCACAAACAAAAGAGAGGCGATAGGGTTTGCCATCAAGCTCCTAAAGCTTGAAATATCTAACACAGTTTTGTTTACTATTTTTAGATCAAAATTTAAGGCAAACCAAGACAACTGAGCCGTATCAATCATGCTTTAACATGCTTTAGACAGTGATAAAATTGAATGGGATTTTGTAGGAGAGAGCTTTTATAGTCAACATTCGATGATCAACATTTGTCTATCTACATTTCTGAAATATTTTGCACTGGTATCGGAAACTAGACTGATGGTAGATGAATTTAGGTGACTGAAATATTCTAAATGTTGACCTCATAAGCTGCCAGACCAGTGTTAAGGATAAATGTTAGGTGAAAAAGCGCTCGTGTGATACCGGCTTTAGACTACTCTCTGAAACTTTGGTTCATGTTATTTATTATTATGTTCCTTCCAACAACCAACCATACTCCTAAAATCGATTAATGAAATTTACAAACACATGTGGCAGTCCGTGGATTCGAACCCAGGATGCTCACACCGAAAATCAACACCTTATACATCGCACCACGAAGACAGTTAAAGGTTGGCGGACACTGCCTACGATTTATTATGCAACTTCGAATCCTGCATATCAATCTAAGCATGTACACACATCCCAACTGCAACTCACGTAGGCTATGCATATGTGAATGGAAAGAGCAATTAATGGGGCCTTAACCACTTAGGGAAGTCCTCTCGATATTAGGCCTATGCTGGTTAACGTTAGAAAACAAAATCAGCCTAGGAATTACCCCTAATAATCAAATGTCTGAATACCACCTACATAAAAGCTTTAATATATATAGGTCTTGTATGAGCTGAATAATATTACCTAATGCTAGCTAAAAAAAAAAAAAAAAATCATGAGGACTAAACATATACATGCTTCATTGTTCCAAAACGGTCGTACTCTTTAAAGCATAGGTTCAAGTCAAGACATTTTGGATCGAATGTTCCTTGATTTTGGCCCTGTCACTCCTTTAACTCTGGGGGAGGCACTCGTCACAGGTAGTTTTGCCTTTTGTCTCCCTCATCTATATATAAACAACACAAGTTATTTTCTGCATTAGGACCAACTTAAAAGTTAATCTAGTTAAACATTTATGATGAAATGAAAACCTTGCAAACTGCTGATGCTAGAGACAGACAATAATACAATACTCCATCAGCACTGGGGTACATTCTGCCTGGCTTCCTCCCCCACCTCCTCTTCTCTCTCTCCTTCTCTCTCTCTCTCTCTCTCTCTCTCTCTCTCTCTCACTCAATAACACCATCTCCCTGTTCGCCGAAGATACTAAGATAGGAAACACAGTTGTGAACGAAGACTGAACTACACTATAATGTAATTTAAATAAGATAATCAGGTGGTCAGAAAAATGGCAGATGTTCTTCGATGTAAACTAACGTCAGGTATTGCTTATTGTTACCACTAGTTAACCCCTTCAGGATACGAGTAGACGATTATATTCAATTTAGTAAGGATATAGGGAAGTCAGAGAGTCTTTACCCTCTTGATTCCTATAGGTATATCCTAAACTGACTAAAATCGTCAAATGATAACCAGTATGAATTGATAAAACGCGTAATAACCGTCAATGAGTTAAGGGAAGGTTTTTAGTTTACTCTCACGACCTACATCAACATAAACGCGTAATAACCGTCAATGAGTTAAGGGAAGGTTTTTAGTTTACTCCACGACCTACATCAACATAAACGCGTAATAACCGTCAATGAGTTAAGGGAAGGTTTTTAGTTTACTCTCACGACCTACATCAACATAAACGCGTAATAACCGTCAATGAGTTAAGGGAAGGTTTTTAGTTTACTCTCACGACCTACATCAACATAACGCGCGTAATAACCGTCAATGAGTTAAGGAGGTTTTTAGTTTGTCAATGAGTAAGGGAAGGTTTTTAGTTTACTCTCACGACCTACATCAACATAAAATGTGGTTACACGTCATATTTTTTTCCGGTACGGCTTTTCAGCCGGAGGGTGTGGAGGGTAGGGAAAGAGCCTTCTAATTTGCTGTCCTATTTTTCTGCTATAAACTGTCCCTGTCTCTAGTAGTATTAAAAAGGCATAGCTCATGCAATATCCCTTTCCATTTTATCACTGTCTAAAGCATGTTAAAGCATGATTGATACTGCACAGTTGTCTTGGTTTACCATGAATTTTGATATAAAATAGTAAACAAAGCCATGTAAGATATTTTAAGTTTAGAAAGTTGATGGCAGCCCCTGTCGCATCATCCCTTGTGTTAGTGATAACGACATTTTGACCACGAAATTCGAATATGTTTTCATATTGCCTTTAGCTACCCTACCCTGATATATTTCAAACGTGATGAAGTATGTGAAGGCAGAATTTTATATCTATATATATATATATATATATATATATACAGTATACAGTATATATATATATATATATATATATATATATATATATACTGTATATAATAATAATACGTGAGTGTAAAATTTGTCTTTCCTTAAGTATCTATCAATACAATTATTCATATTTTGGTCTCGTTAATCATAAACAAATTCGTATTGGCAGCTCTATCCATATGGCAACACTAATAGTACCAGCTCTAACTGTACACCTATGTGGGGTTCGCCACACTGCTAGTGGCACCGAGGAGCGGACTGCCCTTAGTGGTTGTACTCTAATACTATAGCGTACAACCAACGTATCAAAATATTCCATCTTGATTTTAACTTTCACAGAGAATTATTCGATAGCTTGCCATTATTTCTACATTTCATTATTAAGCTTATGCTGCTCATACAATTTTTCATACCCCTCTTTTAAATATATGTCCATCTTTGTAACTGCTTTCACAACATGGAGTACTTAACAGAGATACTGAGAATCAATATGGTGGCCAGTGACCTGATTTCTGAAACTCTTTGACCGATTGTGATAATTGTGTTATTCTATGGGTACCCTAATGCCGTTTTATAAGTCACGAAAGCTCGGAAATGCCTCTCGCCACTACCATCCAAAACACTAATTTATTTATATTTACATTTATAAGAAACTTGGACTTCTATTATTGCACATAGGAGGTAAATTGTGTCATTACGTTTGCCTCACTCTGTGCTGTATTAATGCCTGCCAGATGTTGAATAGGGTGGGTAAGTGGTCGAACATGTTTGCATATCTCGCACCAAAAGAAGAAATCATGTGTAAATATTACTGATACCAATTATTAATCAAAACATAATTGGTGCCGAGACATGACTTATTAGCGCCACTGTACACTAACATTTATGAACACGAGAATAGCTGACTGCATGAGCTATGCCCTTTAAGGCTGGACCATTAGTATGAACCGCAAGTTCTGTGTGGTCTGAATATCTGTGTAACTCTCTCTCTCTTAACTTTTATAGAGCGTCTAGAACCTAAAAGGACAAAGGAAGGACCTTGTTTTCCTCCACTGCTAATTAAAAGCCAGACAAGATTGATGGTCTCTTTCTCTCTCTCTCACCACAAGGGTATGGTTCAGTTGTCATTCACTGGTAATTAAAGGGCAGTCTGGACGGCGCCAAGATACACTGAGTGGGCGCGGCAGGGGAGGAGATATATTGATTGATAGAACACTGCTGCTACTAGGCTACTACTATTATTAATACTACTTCTTCTGATACTTCACTCTATAAATCAAGGGTATATAAACGGTGTACGGTATACAGTACCTGTTTATTATTTTTTGTTTTATCAGTTATAATCATATTTTCTCAAGGACTATAATGTTTATATAATACTGGAAACTGTTATGTATTAACCTCTAGAATCAATTGGGTCCATATGTATGAGGACCGTAGAAGGCCTTGTTTCAACTGAAATTATGCAGTATGCAGTATGCATTATGCAGTATGCAGTATGCACCTGCCTGACCTTTGCTGAGTGAGGACCTGTCCCTAGTGACTCCCAGTGAATATCTTTGCCCATAGTGTGGTGATAGTATTAACGCTTTCATAAAATGGCTGGTGTTGACGAGATTGCTACCTCCTCTCATATTCTCCAGCTTTGTCTTGCTTTGCAAGAAAGGATGGAGAATGTGGAGAGAGAGGTGCAGTCTCTCAAAGACGAGAATTTGGCCTTAAAGCTGACTTTGGCTGAGAAGAAAAGTGAGGATAGTGCAACTGCTGTTAGGGATCGTGATGCTCCCTGGACAGTTGTTCCAACAAGTGCAACAACCTGCAAATTTCTACGGCGGCCAGTTGCCCTCAGCAACAAGTTCATCACCTTGGATGACGAATGTGATGGTGAGGCTGCGAGTGCTTCCTTCGGCGAGGAAACCAGGAGAAAGGTAAGTGAGTTGCCTCCAACAGGTGTGACTGCTGCCCCCCCAGGAGTACCTTCAACTGCTGCCCCAGGAGTTCCTGCCGCTGCCGCAGCTGCTACCAAGTCATCGACAAGGAGAGGCAAGTCCTTCTCAATTGTTGGGGACTCCATGGTCAGACACTTAGCTAGGTCCACCTGTACTGATATTAGGAAGCTTGTCTGTCTGCCTGGTGCCGGGGTTGGGAAGGTGTTAGAGGACATTGATTACATCATGAAAGATATTGGAGATAGCCCCATTATCTGTCTCAGTACAGGGAGCAATGATGTTGGTAAAGGTAGGACGGAAGTACTGCTTCGGCAGTACAGGGAGGTGTTAGATAAAGTTAGGAGGAAGGGAGGCATACCTGTAGTACACAGTATCTTGCCACGGAGAGGGGTCAGCAAGGAATGGTCATCTAGGGCAATTGGTATCAATTGTCGGCTGGAAAAATACTGTAATGCAAATGCAATACCATTCCTTGATAACTGGACCCGTTTCTATGGTAAAAATCAGTTGTACGCACAGGACGGGGTTCATCTTTCTCGGCTAGGGGTGGCAAATTTAGCTAGGTCAATAGATAGGATTGTCGCGGGGTTTCGCTGAAAATAAAGCCTGAGAATATGAGTAAGAATAATTGTCTAGATAGGGTAAATTGCCGTACTGGTACATCAGATAGGAATAGAAAATATCAGTCACAGGATTTTAATTGTACTGCTAGTAGAAATATTAAAGGTGTAACAGAAGATGGAAATTCAGTTAGAAATAAAGGTAAATCCGATACCAGTAAAATAAATTCATTGCGATTATATTATACAAACTGTAGGAGTTTATGTAACAAAATGGATGAACTTAGAGCACTTGTTAGCAACGAAAATATAGACATTATAGCACTGACTGAAACATGGATTAATACAGAATCAAGACATTTTTTAGCAGAATTCCATATACCAGGATATAGTTTGTTTAAACGCGACCGAACAAGTAGGAGGGGCGGCGGAATAGCAGTGTTTGTCAGTTCTTTAAAAAGCTGTATTAAATCAGGTATTAGACTAAATACTGATAACGAAAGTGTTTGGGTTGAGGTTAGCGAAGGTAGTGAGACCATAATTATTGGAGTTATTTATAGACCACCAAATATGAGTAGAAACGAAGGTACAGCTTTATGGCAGGAAGTGAAAATAGCATCAAGGTTTAGCAATGTGTGTATTATAGGGGATTTTAATTTTCCGAATATTGATTGGCAGCATCAAATCGGCGACTCAGATTCAACAGAGTTTATTGAGGCGGTACAGGATAGTTTTTTATTTCAATTCATAGACTCGCCTACTAGAGGTAATAATATCCTCGATTTAGTTCTCAGTAATAATGAACAAATGATAAATAATGTAGAGATAGGAGACCAACTAGGAAATAGTGATCATAAATCAATTTATTTTAACATACAATGGACAGGAAAGGCTAAAGAGAATACGACACTTATCCCAGATTTCAGAAAAGCCAATTATGGTGGATTAAGACGAGCCTTAAGAGTTGATCCTATGGTTAAACTATTAAGTGGACCCAGGTGCGCTAATGAACATACTCTCTCTCAGATACCTGTCTTAACTCAGGATAATTTGACAGCTACATATAATAATTTTATTTCTTCACTCCACAATGCGCAAAATAAATATATCCCCAAAAGAAAATTTAGATCAACACAGAACCAACCCAAATGGATGAATAATAGACTATTAGACCTTCTAGGAAAAAAGAGAGGAATATATCGAAAAATAAAGAAAGGCGAAATTCACCTACTTGCTTACTATCAGAATCTATCAAGAGAGGTTAAAAAATGTATAAGGACAGACAAAAGAAATTATGAAATCAGGATAGCCAATGACTCAAAAAATAACCCTAAGGCTTTTTACCAGCTATATAAATCTAAAGTTAGAGATAAAAATAGGAGAAATGACAGAAAGTGATTTAGAAATGTGCAGTACATTAAATAGTCAGTTTCTATCCGTTTTCACTAATGAAAATTTGGCACAGATTCCAGAAGTCCGTAAGGTGTATAGAGATAGTATAGAAAATAGGTTAAGTACGGTTACTATAAGTAGAAATGATGTGCTTAAGGAAATTGACAGACTGAAACCTCAGAAATCGCCTGGTCCCGATGAGGTATATGCCAGAGTATTAAAAGAATGCAGAGATGAGTTAAGTTACCCATTAACATTTCTTTTTAACAATTCATTAGAAACAGGTATAGTTCCAGAAGCTTGGAAGCTTGCAAATGTAGTTCCGATTTTCAAAAAAGGTGATAAATCAATAGCATCCAATTACCGTCCCATTAGTCTCACTTCAATCATAGGAAAGCTACTAGAGTCAATTATTGCTAGGAAAATGAGAAACCACTTAGAAACATTTAACTTAATCAATTCTTCTCAGCATGGATTCACTCAGGGACGTTCTTGCCTTACTAATTTGCTTAGTTTTTTCTCAGAGGTATATGAAGCAGTAGATAATGACAAGGCATACGATATTATATATTTAGATTTCAGTAAAGCTTTCGACAGAGTCCCTCATGAGAGATTGATGAGAAAGGTTGAGGCACATGGAATAGGTGGGGCGTTGTTGGGATGGATTAGGTCATGGCTAATTGGTAGGAAACAGAGAGTCAGCATAAATGGTACCAAGTCAGAGTGGGGAGCAGTCAAAAGTGGTGTCCCCCAGGGATCGGTATTAGGTCCCCTGTTGTTTCTTATATACATAAATGACCTAGATTTAGGTATAACTAGTAGATAAGTAAATTCGCAGACGATACTAAAATGGGGAGATCAATTGATTCAGATAGCGATATAGAGTGCCTCCAAAGGGATCTAGATACCTTACATGAATGGTCAGTAAATTGGCAGATGAAGTTTAACATTGACAAATGCAAGGTATTAAAGATAGGGAAGATGCAAACAAATGTTAAATATAAACTAGCTAATTTAGAATTAGAAAATTCAGACTGCGAGAAAGATCTAGGTGTGTTTGTTAGCAATGATTTGAAGCCTAGAAAACAGTGTATAGGCGTTCGTAATAAGGCAAACAGGATTCTCGGGTTCATCTCTAGGAGTGTGAGTAACAGAACTGCTGATGTTATCTTAAAACTTTACTTGTCATTAGTGAGACCCCATATGGATTATGCTGTCCAATTTTGGTGTCCTTATTACAGAATGGACATAGATTCATTGGAGAGAGTACAGCGTAGAATGACAAAAATGATCCATAATATTAGAAATCTTCCGTATGAAGAAAGGTTGAAGAAATTAGGTTTACATTCGTTAGAGAGACGCAGAGTTAGAGGGATATGATAGAGGTGTTCAAGTGGGTTAGTGGGATTAACAAAGGGGACATGACAAATGTACTAAAGCTCAGTGATAGCGAAAGAACTCGTACCAATGGTTTCAAATTAGATAAATTTCGTTTCAGAAAAGATATAGGCAAATATTGGTTTGGTAACAGAGTTGTAGATGGGTGGAATGGACTACCAAGTGCTATAGTGGGATCTAAAACTGTAGGGAGCTTTAAGATAAAATTGGATAAGCATATGGACGAGAAGGGTTGGGTGTGAAGGGGGATCAGCCGGGTTGGGCCAATCAGCACTCTGCAGACCCCCATAATCCTGCGTTAATCTCTAACCGTTTTGGTAGGATGATCCTCAGGGTATTAGAGTGTTGAGCCTATAATTGGGCTTTGTAATTGATTTGGTGTTGTGTGGGACAGGGATCTGCCTTGCTTAGGCCAATCGGCTTTCTGCAGACTCCCATTTTCTTATGTTCTTATGTATGGTTTTTGTTCTTAGTCACTTTTAAGATATTCTAACTATTTGATTTTATTATATCATTATGAATAGCAATTGTTCTTTATAATTATATTAATTAAAGATAAAATTATCTTAACCCTTTCACGCTTGTGACGCGATTTTGAGCCTATTAGGGATATTTTAATACCTTTGTTACCATCAGGGGTATTTAGAAACCTTTAGTTTAGTTACTTCAACCTCTGCAGTTGTCTTTGAGTTAGCTGTGGGTAGAAAACTAATTTTGGAGAGGTAATTATAGTGAGAGAACTCTATTTCTTATTGCTAATCTTAGTAGGGTCATTTGCTTGGAATCCGTGACCATTTTGTTCCTACCTTTTTCTCTCGATGGATTTAACAACCTGAACCATTTTAAAGGAATATTAGCTCCTATGCCCCTCTGAAAAATGACGGCTAACTCTGCTAGAGCCCAATATTCAAAATGGCCGCCAACGCCATCTTGAAAAACATGAAATGTAATATCTCTGGCATCAGATGAGCTACAAGGACGAATGAGGTGTCCTTTTTCACTAATTCTGGCATTACAAATCCACTGGAATGGTTATTGTATTGAATTGTATTGTATTGTATATTGTATTGTTATTGTATTGTATTATACTAATTGTACATACTAATCTGCCACTTCACTGCCACTACATGATTCACTGTATGAACCACTATCAGAATCACTGTCCTCACTTTCGCTGCTATCATCACTGTTGTTCTCTGCCTGCGGATTTGTAGGTAGTGGTATGGATGGGGGAAGTGGGGGCTGGGTTGAACGGACAGGCAGACATAGACCATTTACAAGATGCCATCCATGGCCGATCGGTGAGGGGTGACTTTGGAGCTGGTAATGCTTTTGCAAATATGCAAGATAGTTTGCACGCTCCAAGTGTGGACGGAGACTATCCAAGTCAGGCACAAGTCGGATAGTGCTTTTTTTCTTCTGAGCTCTCCACTTCGCTGCCCTCGCATCTCCCAGGGTCTTGATTTTGGTATCACCATAGACATATCGAATGACAAACCGCTCCAAATCACTGATGACCTGTTCTGTGACTAGGAGCTGTGTACCACATGCTGCTAGCAGGTCGTGTGCCTCTTTAGACTTCTCCAAACGATCTGCGATGAGCTTCTTGCTTGCTCCATAGAAGCCAGAGTTGTGGTCACACCCAGTGAGGACATGAAGTGGTATGATGGATGCAGCCATTGCCTCACTGCACAAACATCGGGCATCGATAAGCTGACGTTTGCGTTTCACACACAGGATTCCTGTTGTCTTCTGAGCAACATATGCCGCTTGCACGTAGTTGTCTGTGTCCTCTGTGTCAAGAACGACAGCTGCTGTGTAGCTGTCTGACCGGAGCACACTATATATGGTGAGCATTGCCGTATCTGCCTCTGCATGGGAGCATGTGAGCTCTGGCACAAGCTTGCCTGTGGTGAGATTCTTTGCAGTGCTGCCAAGTACACAGTAGATGATCTTGGTGCTAGTTGTTGCTGCTGTTCTCTGGAATTCCGTTTGAAGAAATGCCTGAAGGCGGATTTTGTTCTCAGGTTTACCCAGGAGAGCATGGAAAACTTTACTAGAAGGAAATTTATCTTCTGTCTTCATGAAGACATTGCTGATTGGCAGTTTTTTTTGGCGCAGTATTCTCTAACTGTCCTTGATCGTGTAATTCTGATCATATGAATCATTGACGCAAATGATGCGCTCAGCATGCTTGTGTCTCGTTAGAACGAAGTGCACCAACTTCTCTGCATAATCTCCCCAGGTATACTTGGTACCGTCTCCCTTCTCTCTGTCTTCAATGGTAGGAGTTGTTAGGTGCCAGATGAGGCCCATATCAATAATAGACGTGTATACATCAGGCTCTGGAATGACAGTCATAGTTAGTTTTTGTTGAAGCTTGCTTTTCTGTGCCTTACGGATGGTTCCATTGACGTTGAAGATGGAAAGGCACTCGGCTGTAACACGATGCTGCAGGACTTCTTGAAGTTTGAGGGCACCACTCATTTCAACCAGTCCGATAACAGAGGCCAAGGCATTACGCTCCATTTCCTCAGTCTTTCCCTTCAGGTTCTCACCATCTGCTTTCTTCAATTCCTGAGTTGAAAAGTTAAAACGCTTGCTACGGGGAACTCTGTCGTTGAGAGACTTGGTCTTGGAATACACTCTCTCATTCAAGAACTGCTTCAGTTTGCTTGTGCCATCCTTCTTTGCCGATTTCAAGTCGGCAGCGAGAGCATCTGAGGCTGGGATTCCTGACTGTAGGGATCGAAGTGTCTTGTTTGTATGGTCAAATGGATCACACTTGAATTCAGTGAGATATGTGCTTATATCCTGTACAGCTTGTTCATCCTTCTTCATTTTACTCGACGAGCAATCAGCATGCTTCCCCTTTCCTTGTTTCTTGCGATTAGCATGGCGATGGACCTTTGTTCTCACCCAATTGATGTTATTCACATTCCGAGTGTTTGAAAGGAGCTGATTTTCATTGTTCAGAATGGCCAACCAACCAGACTTCAGCTTAGAGCCCTTATTCATTGTTGACTCTATCCATATGTCGAGGGCGACACACGAATATGGTTTTCCTGTCATTGACTGTGCAAACATACCACTCTCCATGAATGCAGCCTGATCGACAGGAAGGGTATCAAGCACTGCGGTGAAATCGGGGAGATGCCGACCATACTTGTCATTATCATAGATTTTCATCAAAGGAAGCATGAGCTTGAGTGAGGACTTGAACTCAGTCCAGTTGCTTGTTCTGATTGCATGGATATTTTGAGTTAGAACCTCAACCATTTCTATGAATGACATCCAGTATTCTGCTTGTGGGGCACCCTCAAAGTCCTTGAAGAGAGCATCAACAAGGTCCTTCAGCTTAGCATTTCTCTCTAGCTCTGCATGTTCATCTGCAAGTTCCTGTGCATCAATCGGATGTCGAAGCTTGGCAAGGGATGCCTTTACTTCTTCAGATAGAGGGGAATCTTCCAAACGTTTGTCTATGACATGGTGGACCAGAGTCTCGTAGAATAGTCGCAAGCAGCGAACCCCACGCTTAACATGTTTTCCACGAAGTGCCTGATCAACAGACCCGTCTGCTATAACACCAGCTGCCACCAACACATCTGAGATGCCAGATCCCTTAAACCTCTTGTATATAGTGTAGATGAACGACATTTGGATGTGGAAGGGTGCCATGAATGGTAAGATTTTGCTGAACAGCTCAGCAATATTAGATATACACCGCAAGCAGAGAACAACAGTGATGATAGCAGCGAAAGTGAGGACAGTGATTCTGCTCATACAGTGAATCATGTAGTGGCAGTGAAGTGGCAGATTAGTATGTACAATTAGTATAACACAATACAATAACAATACAATATACAATACAATACAATACAATAACTATTCCAGTGGATTTGTAATGCCAGAATTATTGAAAAAGGACACCTCATTCGTCCTTGTAGCTCATCTGATGCCAGAGATATTACATTTCATGTTTTTCAAGATGGCGTTGGCGGCCATTTTGAATATTGGGCTCTAGCAGAGTTAGCCGTCATTTTTCAGAGGGGCATAGGAGCTAATTTTCCTTTAAAATGGTTCAGGTTGTCAAATCCATCGAGACAAAAAGGTAGGAACAAAATGGTCACGGATTCCAAGCAAATGACCCTACTATCTGGCAACCTCTGCGTCATAAAAGCGTGAAAGAGTTAACATAATTGTATTTACGTATATATTCTTCTCATTTGATCGAAAATATGTATGCTTAGATCACCTGAAATACTCACGGATTTCTTAATGTTAGTCACACATCAAATCAACTAAATTCCATATTTTGGTCATATTTTGGTGTCTTCGTGATATAAACATTTAGGTGTTATACGTACTGGTACTTAAGGGTAGATTATTATTTATTTGTGTATATAATATGCTTCTATTTCCTTCCTAGACCTCCATTAAGGGGGGTGACCTGCTTTTTGTTATTTCTGTCCTTTTCTCTCTTTCTCTGGCTTGTATCCATTCGGCCCCATTCAGCCAACTATTTTAAGACGTTTATCCCCATCTAGGTGTCGATTTCTTCCTGGTGAGCGATAGCGAGCCATCATTATATAAAGAAATCCGGCTTCGCCGGAGAAATTTTTCTATCGAAAAATGTACAAATTTAGCCTGCTGTCAAACAAAAATAAAAAATATGCTGGCTCGCTACCGCTCATCAGTAAAAAATTGACACCTGGATGGGGATAAACGTCTTAAAACAGTAGGCTGAATGGGGCCAAATGGATACAAGCCAGAGAAAGATAGAAAAGGACAGAACAACAACAGGTGACCCCCCTTAAGCTTAAAAGGATACTGCTTCTTTTTTGGTCTATATATTTATTTATTCATTAGTTTATTTTTTGAGTTTCCTCCCTAGACCTCCGTCAAGCTTAGACAAATACCCCCTAGATACATTTTTACATTTTTCGGTAGACAAATTTGCCAGCCGAAGGCCGGTTCTTTCTTAAATTAGAGGCTCGCTTTCGCTCGCCATGAAAAAATCGACACCTAAAGGGCACAAAATGTCTTAATATTGACAACAAAATGAGGCGAAAGGTCTCAAAATCGCCAAACTAACGGAACGACCGTCATAAAACCTCAAAACTAATATGCTAAAAGTGAGGGAGAAGGGGATCCATAAAAAGCGAGTACTACCCCCTCAACAAGATACCTCAAGACCCTCCTCTAAGATAAAGCGAGTACTACCCCCTTAACAATATACCTCAAGACCCTCCTCTGAGATAAAGCGAGTACTACCCCCTTAACAAGATACCTCAAGACCCTCCTCTGAGATAAAGCGAGTACTACCCCCTTAACAATATACCTCAAGACCCTCCTCTGAGATAAAGCGAGTACTACACCCTTAACAAGATACCTCAAGACCCTCCTCTGAGATAAAGCGAGTACTACACCCTTAACAAGATACCTCAAGACCCTCCTCTGAGATAAAGCGAGTACTACCCCCTCAACAAGATACCTCAAGACCCTCCTCTAAGATAAAGCGAGTACTACCCCCTTAACAATATACCTCAAGACCCTCCTCTGAGATAAAGCGAGTACTACCCCCTTAACAAGATACCTCAAGACCCTCCTCTGAGATAAAGCGAGTACTACCCCCTTAACAATATACCTCAAGACCCTCCTCTGAGATAAAGCGAGTACTACCTCTTAACAAGATACCTCAAGACCCTCCTCTGAGATAAAGCGAGTACTACCCCCTTAACAATATACCTCAAGACCCTCCTCTGAGATAAAGCGAGTACTACCCCCTTAACAATATACCTCAAGACCCTCCTCTGAGATAAAGCGAGTACTACACCCTTAACAAGATACCTCAAGACCCTCCTCTGAGATAAAGCGAGTACTACCCCCTTAACAATATACCTCAAGACCCTCCTCTGAGATAAATGAGTGCATTTTTGAGTAGAGAAATGCGCCGGCCAAAGGCTGGTTCCTCCTAAATTGCAGGCTTGCTATTGCTTGCCAGGAATGGATCGTCACCTATATGTTACAACAGGTCTTAAATTCTCCAAACTAATCAGGCGAATGTCTTAAAATCTTAACACAAATGGCGCTAAACATAAAGGAGAAGGGGGTCCAGAAACTCCCACTTAATGAATGTAGTAAGAGATAATACGTAACATATGGTTATCTGTATATTATAAAATATAGAATATGGATTGATTGACTGACTTCTACCTATAGTCTGCCTTTTTTCCCAGCTGACGAAAATGTCTGTCCATGTCTGCTTCTTGCTTGACAGCGAAATATGTTGATAATTATTACATTTTGGTAACAATATGGCGGAGAGACAGACTACATTCACAATTTCCATTAAGGGGGGTTGGTTCGGTTTTCTGGCCCCCTTCTCCCTAATATTTAGCCCCGTTAGTTTTGAAATGTTAAGACTTTCACCACATTGGTTTTTCGATTTTAAGACCTTTCGTCCCTTTTCTTTATCGATATCAAGACCTTTCATGCTATTTAGGTTTCGATTTTTTTCCTGGCGAGCGATAGCGAGCCTGTAATTTTAAGAGGAACCGGCTTTCGACCGGGAAATTTTTCTATCGAAAAATGTACACATTTATCTCGAAGGGGATGTTATTTTTTAAGCTTGATGGAGGTCTAGAGAGGAAACTAAATACAATTATAAAAAGATAAATCAAGAAGCAACCCCCCTCCTCTCCCCCCCCCCCCCCCGTTAAGTACCGATCAATGAGCTGGTAAGACATGTAATATACCATCCGCTGAAACAGACACTCTAGCTGGAATGTTGGGGGGCCTCAAACTCTCAACTCTAAGGGGGGTCACCGTTTTTTTTTTTATCTTTCTCTCCTTTTCTCTCTTTCCCTGGCTTGTATCTATTCGGCCCCATTCAGACAACTGTTTTAAGACGTTTATCCCCATCCAGGTGTCGATTTCTTCCTGGCGAGCGATAGCGAGCCAGCATTGTATGGAGAAATCCGGCTTCGCCGGAGACATTTTTCTATCGAAAAATGTACAAATTTTGCTTGCTGTCAAAACAAAAATATATATATGCTGGCTCGCTACCGCTCGCTAGGAAAATATTGCCACCTGGATGGGGGTAAACGTCTTAAAACAGTAGGCTGAATGGGGCCGAATGGATACAAGCCAAAGAGAGAGGGAGAGAAGAAAAAAAAGCGAGGTGGGCCCCCTTAACGCTTTTTAAGATCCGAGGACACCATTGTTCCTGTGTGTTCTGGCTGTTATTAAACGATTTAATTCAGCTTAGGAAGGATTTGTTAGTCTCGGAGGGTTAATGGAGATCGACTTTACCCCTCTGATTCCAAGACGGCCTTCCCAAGCTAAATAAAGTGTCTAATATTGGCCAGAATAAAGTGCAAACGTGTCCTCGAATACTGAATTTAGGGTTAAGGGGAGACAGGCCGTTTTCTGGTCCCCCTTCTTCCTCATGTTTAGCCCAATTGGTTTTCAGATTTTATGACGTTCGGCCCATTAGTTTGGCGATTTTAATACCTTTCACCCCATTTCATTATCAATGTTAAGGCCTTTCGTGCCAGTTAGGTGTCGATTTATTCCTGGCGAGTGATAGCGAGCCTGAAATTTTAAGAGGAAGCGGCCTTCGGCCGGGACATTTTTCTACCGAAAAATGTACAAATTTATCTTGAAGGAGGGTCTAGAGGGTGTTTCTAAGCTTGATGTAGGTCTAGCAAGGAAACTAAGAAATATAGGACTAAATTACTTAATAGAAAAAAAGGCCAGTCTCCCCTAAACCCATTTATGACGCTTTTCTTAATTTTGCTATGATTGTAAGTAGACGATATTGTTCAGCTTAAGAAGGAATTAAGGGAGTCTAAGGGTTGTTGTTGTTGTTGTTGTTGTTGTTCCCCAAGCTGCCTGGCCGAACAGCCCCAAGGCCTCGAGCAGGCCAAGGCCATAACCGTGCGCCCCCACAGAACCCTCACTGCCGACCACAATAAAGCCTGGGTGACCGAAGCCACTCCATGACGGGGAGCTGAGGAGGGTGCGGAAACGCCCAGGAAACCAAAGCCCCAGCCAGGGCCCTGTGCCCCTCAGCAATTATGAAGAGAAAGTTGAGGGGCAAAGGAAAAAATGTGACGCTTTGGCTTCCAATCTAGGTAGACTGGGATGACGGTCAATCCACGGAAGAGACGCCGTCACTTGAGATCTAGAAAATATAAAAGTAAAAGGAACAGTCAGAGTAAGCTATGGGTATGGCAGAGATCGCTCAGTTCTCACTCTGATAGACCAGCCCATCACCAGAGGGAGTCTAAGGGTTAATTGAGAGAGCTTTTCCCCTTTGATATCTAGAGAGCCTTCCAAAGTTGAGTAAAACCGCCCATGTTAGTGAGGATATAGTATCAACAGAACACCATAATATTGAAAAGGTTAAGAATTTTTAGCATATTAACCCCTTCAGGAAAATGGCGCGTTCTAACAGTATATTTTGGCTATCATTAGACGATTCTAAACAGCCAGGGAAGGATACGTGCGAGGAAAAAGGGTGAAACATGGCCTAATTAAACCTCTGATTTATATACACGCTTCCTAATCTGAATAATATTGTCTAATAATAGCCAGAAATTGGAAAAGCAATGCGCATTATTATCTTAGACATCTTGGCTTATCAAAATAATTAAAACCAAATGAATAAGAATGAATGAGGCTCGCTGCTCGCCGATAACTTATTTCCACAGGTTCTAAACAAACAGAATAAGAGAAGAGAGAGAGAGAGAGAGAGAGAGAGAGAGAGAGAGAGAGAGAGAGAGAGAGAGAGAGAGAGAGAGAGAGAGAGAGAGAGAGAGAAAGAGAGAGAGAGAAGGAATACAAAGGAGAGTCAGGAGGGACAATTAAGACGCGTCACTCTCCCTTAGACATAATGACCTAAAGACACTGACTTTTATAGGGAGAGTGAGTGTTTTGGAAAGATGGTCAATAGGGAGGGTGACAAAGGAAGTAGTAATGGTGTGAAAGATAAGAATGTGAGAGTGCTATTGGGGAAGCTAGAGAGAGTCGAGAGATGGAGAGAACACTTTACCCCTTGAGGGTAATGACGAGCTTTGACTGTATATTCTGGTTATCATTAGACGGTTTTATACAGCTTCGGAAGGATCTGGGGGTGTCAAAAGGGTAAAAACTGTCTCAATTAACCCTTTGACATCCATATACTATTTTTAACCTAAGTATAACCATCTAATGATAGCCAAAAGAAACTGCCAGAATTCGGCATAATCCTCAAGGGGTTAAATTAATAAATTATTGTTTAACGTAGCAAAGGAAATACCTGCACATATAGTTGCTTGAGATAAAGGAGGGAGAAGCAGAGGCAGTGGAGGAGGAAGTGGGGATCAGGAGGTCCGAAGTGTGTGAGGCTTTGAAGGGTGTGAAGATAGGAAAAGTATCAGGGGTAGATGGAGTATGTGGGGAGATGCTGAAGTATGGTGGTGAGATAGTGATTGAATGGGTATGGAACATGTATAGACTATTATGGGAGAAGGGAAGTGTTCCTGAAGACTGGAAACCAGGCATAATAGTCCCCTTGTATATGGGTAAAGGGGAGAGAGGAATGTGTGGTAATCAAAGCAGGATATGTCTCCTTAGCATGCTAGGAAAGGTGTACTGCAGGGTAGTGATCTAGAGAGAGAATGAGAACAAAGAAATGGGTATGGTAGGTATGGAGCATGGTGGGCTTAGGAAGGGAAGAGGGTGTGTAGACCAGATTTCCTCCTGGAGATATGTTGTTGAGAAATATCTGGAGAAGGGACAAAAGGTGTATGATGCCTTTATCAACTTGGGAAAAGACTATGACAGAGAAGGTGCATGGAAAGTACTAAGCATATACAGAGTAGCTGGTAAGTTGCTGGAAGCAATGAAGAGCATGTTTCAGGGTGCAAAGGCGGCTGGGTGTGATGTCCCCATGGTTGTTCAGTATATGCATGGATGGAGTCATAAAAGAAATAACGAGCAAGAGCAGTGGATGTTTGTGTGCACCTGATAAGAGAAGGGGTGAGTCGAAGTTGCCTGTGTTGTTGTTTGCTGATAATACAGTTTTGATGAGCAACAATGAAGAGGAGTTGCTGGGTCTGGTAAATATGTTTGGTACTGTGTGTAAGAAACGAAACCTGAAGATAAAATTAATGTGGTGAAGAGTATGGTTATGGTCTTTGAAAGGGATGCAGCCACAGCGTGTGAGGTGAGATTGAATGGTCAGGTTATGGAGAAAGTCAGCTAAGTATTTGTGCAGTGTGATGAGGAAAGATGAGAGCATAGAGGATGAAGTGTGGGAGAGGATACACCAGGGAAATAGGGTTGTAGGAATGCTGAAAGCAGTGACAAGGAATAGGGTGGTGAGCATGTATGTAAAGAAGTCATTCCATGATAGTGTGGCAATCCTGACATTGACGTATGGGAGTGAAGCATGGACATAGTTGGAGAGATATAAATCAAGAGAGAGAGAAAGGTGAAAATTGGTTATTTGAGAAGTGTGTGTAGAGTTACATGGAGAGATAGTTAGAAAAATGAGGCAGTACAAGAGCATTGTGATGTGGATGTGGATCTGTTGGAGAGTGAAAAGGAACACCTGGAACTGGTTCGGTCATGTGGAACATATGGTGAGCGACAGAATGACTAGGCGAGTGTATGAGTGTGAGGTGGAAGGGCAGAGAGGAAGAGGCTCACCAAGAGTGAAGTGGAAGGATGGAGTTGATAGATATATGAGTGAGAGTGGTGTTGGGTGGGAGGAGGGATACCAGTTGACATAGGACAAAGGTGCATGGAAGCGATTCATTCATGGCCACCCCTTCGGGGATCGAGACGTCTGGCAATAGATAGATAGTGTCGCCATAATGTTTGTAAGTCGCCATTACATGCTTCAAGTCACCATTACATTCATAAACTCGCCATTATGTGTTTTAGGTCGTCATCATATTTTTCAAGTAGCCATTATATGCTTTAAGTCGTCATTATTATTTTCTAAGTCGCCATTATACAGTATATTTTAAGTCGTCAATATATGCTTTAAGTCACCATTATATTTTTGAGTCGCCAATATTCCTTCAAGTCGCCAATAAGTGTCTTAAGTCGCCATTACATTTTTATGTCATTATATTTTAGGTCGCCAGATTTTTTCAAACCCAACGTAATATGGATACAAAATTATAACTAGGTAAAATATGCGTGTAGCGAGAGAGAGAGAGAGAGAGAGAGAGAGAGAGAGTGATTGTGTTAGTGTGCGTGTGTGTGTGTGTGTGTGTATGTGAAAATAACGACTACGGGTATTAAGGTGAAAACATGAGACAATTTGGGCCCCGTAACCTTCCCTTAAGGGAGCCCACCTCGCTTTTTTCTCTTTCTCTCCCTCTCTCTGTGGCTTGTATCCATTCGGCCCCGTTCAACCTACTGTTTTAAGACTTTACCCCCATCCAGGTGTCACTATTATCCTGGCGAGCGGTAGCGAGCCAGCATATATATATATTTGTTTTGACAGCAAGCTAAATTTGTACATTTTTCGATAGAAACATTTCTTATGCGAAGCCGAATTTCTCCATACAATGCTGGCTCGCTATCGCTCGCCAGGAAGAAATCGTCTCCTGGATGGGGATAAATGTCTTAAAACAGTTGGCTAAATGGGGCCGAATGGATACAAGCCAAGGAAAAAGAGAAAAGGAGAAAAAGATGAAAAAAACCGGTGACCCCCCTTAAACATAATGAGACACAGGCCCGGGCTTATATAGGGAGATGGCGCCAACAGGGTTCTATCCTTTTCTGTCAGCTGATGTCATTTTTATAAAAGCCGCGATCCATACTGTAAACAAATCAAGGGTATAAAGACAACATATACGATCAAGTTGGGAGTATTAAGTGTAATTTAACCTTCATTATTTGATATACTTTTCTTTCGCTTAACCCCTTGAGCATTACGACGAGTTTTAACAGTTTATTATGGCTATCATTTGACGAATATTCTCAGTTTTGGAGGAATCACTAGGAATAGAAGAGGCAAACCTATCTTAATTAACACTCTAACTCCCACAGATAATAATCCTAAGCTTAATCAAATCTTCTAATCATAGTTAGGATTAAAGTATAAATGTATACTGTATATTATTCCGAAAGGGTTAATTGATGAGCATAATAATCATTATACAAGCTTTCATTGGGTTACAGGCCATCACACTGGTTTAGGTAACCTACAGCATTTAGTAGGATACTAATATCTAGTCATGTACACTGCATAAATTGAACGTTTAAATGTCACACACAATGATACATATAAAGTGTTTCAATTGTTTATGTATTCTAATTTGAAGATATAAACGAACACATAGAGTATGTGTATCGTTTTTTGTTGCAAGTAAGTCTTTTCTAGTGCGGTAGCTTGATATCCAGTGCCAACATCCGCCACCAGAGGTTTGAGGTGTTGTGCCTATGACAGTGTAATGGTGACTGCTGTAACTTGGTGGGCGATACACTCCCCGGCGCCGTTGGTGGTTTTGGTGGTGTCTCTGGACTGCTCCAAGAAGAAGAATTGGGTTATGTACTGTCTGTAGCATCAGCTTGCAGATTGTCTGTCGTTAGGGTGACGAGAGAGTTGTGGGTTGTAAGCTCAACGTATTTGAGGCTGCATTTTAATGATGGTATTCTTGTTATCATTACACGAGTTTAAGCAACTTGGCAAGGATCTGCAAGTATCAAAGGGGTAAAACCTATCTAAATTAACCATCAGATTCACATAGTTTCTTCTTTAGCAAAATCTAATAATTTACTGATAGCCAGAATAAAAATTAAGAAACACATCCTCATATACTGAAAGGGTTATACACGTGTTTAGCTGCTCAATGACTTTTAAGTCAGTGAGGAGGGTGTCAGTTGTAAACTTGGTTCCCAGAGGCCCTATTCTACGGGTATGTTATTCAAGGATTTTCAATCGCAGCTTTAGCACAGCTGGGGATATTGCTGACATTTGTTGCTCAACTTGCTGAACCATAAAACGATGTGGAAATTCACAACCCGTTTGCTTCAGCCTTTCTTCAGTTACTAGTCGATGGACCAGATCCAGAAATGTAGAAAATCAGTACCTACCAATGAGGTCATACTTTTCGCATAATCCCCAATAAACTGTTACTGAATGATATTGGAACTCATTGACCAAGGTTGCATTACCCAGATTCTTGGTGTGGAAGGGCCGCAGTGACCAGTGACCAGAGGCTGGATACTCAAAATGTTTACGGCACCGTGACATGAGATGGCGAGACAGTGGCAATGCAACTTTGAGCAGTCGAAACTTCACTGGGCCAGGAGGAGACAGTCAGACACCGTATGTCTTTTTTTTTGTTTTTTTTGTTTTTTTTCCAACTTACTTCCTCTCGGGCATAGGCTGAGAGCCTTAACATTCACCGCTTTACAATGAACAGTGAAGCCCGTGAGGTCTTGTTCCAGTCTAGGGAGTGAGACATGTGAAGCACGTAGAGTACAACGAGCACCTGCCATCTTGCCTTCACATGAGGCACGGTGCTCACTCATGGCCCGAAACGACCCCATCTCTGAAGCCATCTCGTTCCCGTGCTTCACTGTCTCACCCCCTACACTCGGACTCTCACACTTACACACACACAACGCCACCTGTTGAGCAGATAACTCACCAGGCATTGCACCCCTATAGCATATTTTGAATATGGGAATATTCATACAGTGCTATTTAATCAGGGAACAATGAGGGTATTTTATTGACGTTTCGGTGGGCTTGTGGTAATGCACTGATACCAGGTACAGCACAAATTCCATCCCAATAATATCTTCCCATTGATACATCGGGATTTGAACCCGGGACCTTTGGATTACCAGGCCAGTGGCAAGACCACTCCACCACACCTCCTCTGAGGTGTCTGTGAAGACAAGACTATGCATAAGCCAGCTTCAAAACTCACCTGTCTCATTGTTTCACTCGTCATCTGGAAATAGACCTCCTGACTTCATCACGTTGAACAATTGAAACTACATTCAATAAGCCTATGTCTGGAGGTAGATTTGGAACCGCAAAAAAAACCCCACTGCCCAAATACTTAAAAGATCTGATATTATATCAATATATCTCAAGGAGGGCATCAGCTCTACACAGCCCCTTCCCTTCTACAGAATTTCCTCTAATTGGAGAGAGAGAGAGAGAGAGAGAGAGAGAGAGAGAGAGAGAGAGAGAGAGAGAGAGAGAGAGAGAGAGAGAGAGAGAGAGAGAGAGAGAGAGAGAGAGAGAGAGAGAGAGAGAGATAATAGATTAACTATATAATAATAGTAATAATAATAATAATAATAATAATTAAAGTTGTAAGCAACGTTGTCCGGGGTTCGAGCGGTTTTGCAAGCAGGGTATTGTGTTGGATACAAAAGCTGTGTCACAGATATCAAAAGATCATTTAACTTATCAGGCATGGAGAAACTACAGAAGGAACAGATTGTGCAAACAAACAAGAGCGAGAGAGGGAGAGATTGGCTGTATAAGGGATCTGCCTCTATTCGTTTAGTAACAGAGTTGTAAGTATGTGGAATAGGCTACCGAGTGCTATAATGGGATCAAAAACAATAGAGCTTCAACTTGAAATTAGATAGAACGAGAAGGGTTGGGTGTGAAAGGGATCTGCCATGTGTAGGTCAATCGGCTCTCTGCAGACTCCCGTTTTCTGATTTGTTTATGTTCTCAATTGTGAGGAAGAGAAAGTATGGCGAGAGAGAATAGGATGTCGTAAACATAAGGAAGATAGCAATAAATATGAGAGAGAGAGAGAGAGAGAGAGAGCGGGATGGGTTGGGTGTGAAAGGGATCTGACATGTGTGGGCCAATCGGCTCTCTGCAGATTCCGGTTTTCTTATGTTCTCATTTGTGAGAGAGAGAGAGAGAGACTAAGATGTCATAAATGTAAGGAAGACAGAGATAGATGAGAGAGAGTTGTTATGAGATGGGTTGGGTGTGAAAAGGATCTATCTTGTGTGGGCCAATTGGCTCTCTACAGACTCTCATTTTATGTTCCTATTTCTTACGATTGTGTTTTGGTTGCAGGTATATGATAACATGGGTGTATAGTAAGTAGTGTAAATAACAGGTAACATTTGAGATGGGTTGAGTGTGAAAGGGTTCTGCCTTATGTGGGCCACTTGGCTCTCTGCAGACTCCCATTTTCATCTTGGTTGCATGTGTAAGGGATCTGCCTCATTTGTACCGGTGTGCAAACAAACAAGAGCGAGAGAGAAAGAGATTGGCTGTGTAAGGGATCTGCCTCTATTCGCTTGGTAAAAGAGTTGTAGATATGTGGAATAGGCTACCGAGTGCTATAGTGGGATCAATAACAATAGAGCTTCAACATAAAATTTGATAGGACAAAATGGATTGGGTGTGAAAGGGATCTGCCGTGTGTGGGCCAATCGTCTCTCTGCAGACTCCCATTTTCATCTTGGTAGCATGTGTAAGGGATCTGCCTCATTTGTACCAGTGTGCAAATAAGAGAGAGAGAGAGAGATTGGCTGTGTAAGGGATCTGCCTCTTACATAACAGAGTCGTAGATATGTGAAATAGGCTACCTAGTGCTATAGTGGGATCAAGAACAATAGAGAATTTCAAGATAAAATCAGATAGTCATATGGATGAAATGGGTTGGATGTGAAAGGGATCTGCCTTTTGTGGGCCACTTGTCTCTCTGTAGATTCCCATGTTCATCTTAGTTGCATGTGTAAGGGATCTGCCTCATTTGTACAGGTATGCAAACAAACGAGCACCAGAGAGAGACTGGGTGTGTAAGGGATCTGCCTCTATTCGTTTAGTAACAGAGTTGTAGATATGTGGAATAGGCTACCGAGTCCTATAGTGGGATCAAGAACAATAGAGTTCAACATAAAATTAGATAGGACGAGATGGGTTGGGTGTGAAAGGCTGCCACGGGCGTGTCTGGCCACCATTTTGGATATCATATCAAAAGTTGCCCAATACAAAAATGCACCTTGTGTCAAAGTTTGGTCCTGATCCGACAAGCAGTTCCGGAGTTATTGCATAAAAACCGGACTATGTATATATTTTTATGAAAGAATGCAATACTCTTGAACCCCTGATACCGTTGCTTGCTGTTTGAGGGAGGAGGAAAGGTAAGTCACACCACACCAAAAATTGTCAAAACTTTGAAGGCCTAGAACTTTGTTATTAAACTAAGCATTTGGCAAAAGGAGGAATTGTTAAAAACCTTAGCCAATACTCTGCTATTCACCAAAAATAAATTTGAATTATCATTATTATTTGGTAGGGTAGGTATGTATACTGTAGGTAGGTTGGCTAAATAATTGCTGGAATTTGTAGGGACTCGAGCTATTTTGAGAGAGTTAAAACAAAATTTGTTTATGGATCTGAATGATTAATCGATTATGTTATTAAGCTAAACTAGGGGATGCATGGAAGCCTATAGACTGAAGACTGAAAACGTTGTGTGGGTACCGAATACGGTTTTAAAGTCATTTAAGAATAGAGAGTTTTCAATGCTGCGGCCAAACTATTCCACCCATTTATAGTCTTTTGGTATCAAAACGTTCGGTTCTGGAGTTATTGCGTCGAAACCGGCGCGTAAGAAGAATTTGGATGAAATCCCAGGTTTAATGATTACAATAGGGGTTCCCCGTAGGGGACGAACCCCTAATAATATTCAAAATATTCGTACAAATAATCATCATAATAAGAGTATTATTTATGGTACCAAACCTCTCAGTCAATCAGCGACGAGATATGGATAGCAACATCAAGCGGGCAGACAGTTCATTCCTGGATGCAGATAAGGGCCATTTCTAAGCAAAACTCTAAGCCAATCAGAGCCCAGCATTGCCTGTGAGAGATGTGTCTTGCCGGCTGCCTCAAACTTCCTACTCGCGCGCTGATTGGCCAGCTGTGCATTCTACGTCTTCACCACCTGCCAACACCTCATATCCCGTCAACAACCAGTTTATTCCTTTTGTGCAAGCCTCCTACTCCCATAAGCCAGAAAAAAATGGGGGAAAACCGTTGCCGGGATATTACTATGGTGACAGGAAAAAGATGAACGTGAAGAAATTTATCAAAGAAGCTGCCTGAGAGGGTATACCCCAGCCCGGCCTGGCTCAGCCAATCAGCGAGCTAGCTGGCGTGATAGACGTATATAAAAGGAGGAGGCGTAGCGTGACAATGTGGCAACCCTGGCCTGCGTGGTTGGTAACACTGGTTTCGATCAGCGGGGTTAAGCTACGTAGGGTCTGGTCAGTAGCTAGATGGGTGACCGCCTGGTACCAGCACAGCAGTAGCTGGATGGGTGAACGCCCGGTACCAGCACAGCAGTAGCTGGATGGGTGAGAGGGCCCGGTACCAGCACAGATCAGATGTTGCCACACATACATGGGGTGGGTGAAATTTCCTTGGCTTGCCACCAGGGTCCAAGTAGTCCAGGAGTGTTGAACAAGCTCCAATTCCTGTGTAATTCCGTCTCACTCATACGAAAATGAGTACCTGATTTCGTTGTGGCTCAAATGATCCCAGGGACTTGGTTGGTGGCTTCCTGCTACCACCAAACACACAAGATTGAGAACTTGGTTAGCCACCAGGATTGCTCATGAGTCATTGGGCTGACGTCATTTCTCTCGGGTTAGCCTTGTCCCACCCAGTCGTAAAAGTGGGTACCTGGAGTGTAAAATCGGCTTTGGCATGGTCGTATCCTGGGGTAAATTTGATTACTTGTCTCACCTTTACTATATTCCCTGTCTGTGTCTGTGACAATCTTAACCCCCTCCGACTCATATGACGCGATCGCGTCTTATGACGGTTCTGCCTGACTGATCGCGTCATATGAACTTATCTTTTCTCTAATAAGTTATATGACGCGCTAGCGTCATTTAGGCCTCAGTAAGTTAGGTAAGTTAGATCAGAATCTGTCGAATGGTGGCAACCCGAAGTTCCTCCGACTTCTAACGGTCCCTCAGTGAGATTTTGACTGTTGTGGGGATAATACCGTGCGGTCCGCCTCCTCTTCAGCAAGTTAACTATTTCAGTCTGAGGGAGTTAAGCACCAGACGGCACCGGTCAGGTCAGACCACGTTTCAGGGCATTCGCTTACGTCCTGCCAATCCCTGCACTTACTGTATATCATGAATTAAGGGAAACCCAAAGATATATGAAAGGGAAGACATACCATACGCTGAAATATACCAGCAATATCCAAGCGCCTGCTCCCACATTAATTGCCTGCATCAGATTTCACAGAAGCTATATGGAGGGGGAGGATTAGGGAAAGAAGAACAAGAACTGAAGGTTTATGAAATAAAGTCAAGAGTTTATGATTAACTGTCGAATTATTCCAAACCTCTAGATAAGATTATAATAATATTTTATACTACAATAATAATAATAACCTAAGCTAAACATACCTTTATACCATGCCCGAAGATGAAAACACGTGACGTACCTGAAAAAACAAACAAATACATATTAAAAATATATTCGATAATTTATGAAATTATAAAGGTAATCATAATTAACAGCAAAACAATAATTATAATCATGATATTATCATAACAAAAATAAATAATACAATAACATTCATACTAACAAAATAAAATATTTAAAAGATCAACAATATTATTAGCTAATTTACAATACAAATAGCTATAAATAGCCATAAAAGTATATACAATACACACCAAGATAGCCTATTTAGATTAATAGTAGCGGTACAGCAAAATATCAAAGCCAGGTCAAGTGGCGAAGATGTCTGTTTGCCTGAAATGAACACCTCTCTCTCACTCTCACACTTTTTTTTGTCTCTCTCTCTCTCTCTCTGTATATATATATATATATATATATATATACCGGTATATACCTATGACTTAAATTGCTTCAAACTCCGTGTGTCCAGGAATTTTGGCTCGAACGTCCCTTGATTTTGGCCCTATCACTCTTTTTAACTATGGGGGAGGCACTCGCTATAGGCAGTTCTGCCTTTTGCCTCCCTCAATCACATAGAAAAAAAAAAATATATATATATATATGTATGCTCCCTCCCACCGGGAGCTCTCCATCTTGAAAACTGAAGTAGTTTGTGAACAAACAAGAACAAACAAACAGAAACAGAAAGTGGCCTTTATATAGTATATATATATATATATATATATATACTATATATGTGTGTGTGTGTGTGTGTGTGGAAGCTCACAAATATACGTGACTACAAACAAATGTTTTTGTCCTTAACCTGACAAGTGCGATATAGACCTAGCGGCTAGGGTAGTTATTTGTGCATTTCTAGCCTTGGATTCTGACAGAATTCGTTATATTTACAATATAGAGCATTATTTGTTTTCGGTATGCTTTTATTTTACATATATGATGTATATATGAACCTTCAAGAGTGCTAAAATAAGTTGGAAAAGCATTTGGGTGGTGGAAAACGAAGATATTGGCCACCCGGTCATAATCTCAGGCGAGAGAGAGCCACAGGCAGCCCTCCCCTCTTGCTGTCTGTGAGTCAACTGAGACGAGCGGGGCGGGGTGTGCCGGTGTCTGGGTGTTGCATAACGATCTTTTATGCAACCCACTTGTGCTATATTATCGCGGGAGAGAAAAATAACCGATAAATGATGATAATAAGAGGAAAAATAGGTGATAATTGAGGAGGGGGGGGGGGGGGAGGGGGGAATAAGGTGGGGAAGGAGGGGAGGGGGAGGGGTGAGAAACACATGGATGAATACTAGAGGGGAATTATCTCACCTAGAGACAAATTCCTTTGTTTTGATAGGCCCTTTTTTTTTTTGGAAGGCTTTTTTTATGGTCTTGCTTCCGTGAGGCCTATCCCGTTCCCTATAGGAAGCCTTCCGTGAGGCCTATCGCGCTTGCCGGGTTAACCAGCAATAGAACCCACGATTTTAAAATTAAAAGCCAGGCATCCTACCAACCATGCTTTGAGCTCATAGAACCTTAAACAAACATTATTCATTAATCAATCTGGATATATCTCGCATGAGATACTATTCCAATCTGTACAGCACGTGCTATGGAACATGGGTGTACAATGAGCGATGGATTGGAATACTAACCTCATGCGAGATATATAGCATGGTTGGCAGAAGGCCTCACTCTAAATCATAAAATCGTGGTTTCGATTCACGGTAACCACACAAACTAGTATACACACTAGTATACACAATATATAATATACTGTACATACTGTATATATATATATATATATATATATATATATATATATATATATATTATTTTTAATACTCTCAGCCGGACTCCAACCACCAACAGTTAGGACGAGTGTCCATGCTTTAAATCCAATACACCACGGCGTGATAAAGGATACTTAATTAACCTTTTCCTATTTATATTAAGAAGAAGGGAAATCCTACTTTGAGAATGTATTTCAATTCAACATAAGTCGTAGGAACCATATTCCAGGATACCATACAGGGATTTTAACAAGTAACCCTGCGCAACTCGGGTGAAGTGAATTAATTAAATTATCGCCCAGCCAAACTCCTTGTAAAATTCTCCTACTCATCGAGGTAGAGAAAGGGGCGAGGGAACGCAGAAGTGGTCCCAGACCCTGATAATTGTAACCCTTGAATGTTGTTTCTGTTCGGGCTCTGTCTCGAGTCGACCACCCCCAGCAATTGTGTATGTGCCTGAGTATACACATACATACATACATATCTCACAAATACACATGAGCTACTAAATGTTTTTATACTCTCAGCAGGACTCGAACCACCGACAGTCAGGACAAGAATTTAGTGTCCATGCTCTCGGTCTCGGTCACTATCTCATTTCCTCCGCAAAACAAAGTTGGACAGAGGTTATGTTTTCGCTTCAGTTTGTCTGTCCGTTTATTTGTTTGTCTGTAAACAAGATATCTCGCAAAGTTATGAACCAGTGTTCTTTAATTTAATGGGCAGATAGTATATGCATAAAGGAAAAAGGAACTCAATTTAGGAGGCGATTGGGATATTGTCACGAAATTTGGTGGGCAGCTAGGATATGCGCTTTAAACCGATTTTCACACAATATGGTGGGCAGATAGGTTATGCACCAAGGAAGAAGTGATTCAATTTAGGAAGTGATCAGGATCATATCCTAGAACCCAGATCCAGAAGAAAATTTAGGCCTATGATGAACCAGCCAGCGTAGGCGGAAGTATGCGCTCTACCAATGCCTTATATCAACTCTTTTTCTGTCCCCCCCCCTCACTCACTTTCACTTTCACTCACTCTCACTCTATCCATCTCTCAAAGTAATGAGTATGTATTCATGTATGTATGTGTGTATGTATGCATATACTCAGGCACATACCACATAGGATATATTGGGATGTTCTGATAAGGATCTAGGTAAACAGGCTTCATGCCCACGACCCCCCTCCCCTTCCACCCCACACATACATACCACAGTATCATAGAAATGCATATACACACACTACACACTATAAGACAAACACACACACACGCACATACAACACCATCATACAAATGGATACCCACCCCCACACACACACATACACGCATACATACATACATAAATTTAAAGACCCAGTACTCCACATGAAATTCGGTTCTGGTCTCGTCCTAATAGCGGCATTCCAGGCAGCCTTGTTCAGAGCTACCTCACTTGTCAAATTCTTTGATTCAAGATCAAACTGCAAAGCCTGATCTTTCTTTGTCTGCCTCTTGGTGCATCTCCCTCCACATTCATGGACTTTTCACCCAACTTAGTTCATCCTTTCTCTCTACATGTCTAAACCATCCAAGCTTGCTAGTACACATCGCACAACTGATACTCTTGATACCTAACCTTCTCAGCTCTTCACTAGATATCAAATCTTGCAGTTTGGAACCACACATCCATCTCACCATTCTCATCGCGTTGCGCTCCATTCCGTTGATATTATCTGCTTTGACAGGCCACGTTTCTGAAGCATTTGTCATTGCGCTTCTAACCCATGATGCGTAAACCTTTTCTGTCAAGGGGAGGAGTCGTCTCATGATACTGGCAACAGTTCTCTGAACTTTCCACAGCCGCATCTTATTCTGGTGATAGTGGCGGCCTCAGCCCCACCACCGGCAGAGATGGTATCTCCCAAATAGCAAAACTTGTCCACCACCTCCAGTGCCTCATTGCCAAAGTTAACACTCTCAAGCCGGTCATTGAACACTAGCTCACCTTTGCATAATATGCATACAAATTTCTTAACTTCACACTCCTTTCTTGGTAGAGGTACCTTTATTCTAGTGCAGCGCTTCTTTTCGTGGTGTACCCAGCAGCAGCAGATGCTACACTGTATTGAGTTATCGCCCATCCCTTCTCTTCATACTGCGCATGGGTATGCTCCACCCTTTGCTACCTTTCCAAGCTCTAATCAACTGTGTAAAATCTTGGTTATATATATGTTAACTCTTTAACCTTTACTTGCCATGCCCTATCTTCATCTTCTGAACTTGGCTTCGGCATCCTGCACACTATCCGCAATAAGTACTAAGTCAACTGCGTAAAGCAGTTCCCAAGGGAGCCCAGCTCTGAAATCACCAGATAGTACCTCCAGAACCATAACAAAGAGGAGAGGGCTTAACACAGAGCCCTGGTGGACTCCGACTCTCACTCACTCAGTACAGTACATCTTTCACCCTCACTGCCGTTCGTGAGTCTTCGTACACCTTCATTACCACACGCACAAGCCACCTCTCTATGCCCAGTTTTCTTATAGCCCACTGCACAACATATCTGGGCACCCCAATCAAAGCTTTTTCAGGTCTACAAACACAAGAAACAGATCCCTATTTTTATGTAAATATCCTTCCTGTGGCTGCCTGATTATGAAGGTAGCATCGATTGTACCACATCCTGGCATGAAACCGAACTGCATATCGTCTATAGAAATGTTTTCCCTGATCAATACCTTCAAAGACTCTCTCACAAACTTTATGACTTGATCAAGCACTTTCAGGCCCCTATAATTTATCCAATCCAACGAATCACCCTTGCCCTTTTATGCCATTAATCAGGGATTCACTCATCTCTAATGATAGAGTTTATTAGCTCTGTGACCAAAATCACTCCTATATTTAGTGTATAGTTATTCTTTAAGAACAATTGTTTTAAGTATTCAAATGCTAAATGCAAGATGTTGTAATTTGAGCAAATGTCTTTGAACAACCATCTTGCATTTATAATATGAATACTTAAAATAAATGTTATTAACCCTCTCACCACGGAAGGGCTCTTGAACGCCCATAAAAAAGCATATAACAGGTACCCGGAAGGCCTCTTGAACGCCCAGTGGTTGAAAGCCTGTGAGCTTCGTGTGCGAGGCGTCGGTCCGACGCATGTAAACAACAGCCGGCTGGACCGACGCCCCGCATCTCCGGCCACAAGAAGGAGAGCGTCGCTTGTTCGTGTGTGCCTGTATGTTGTTGTTAAGTATCGAAAAGTGGTGTAAAGTGGCTGTTTTGGCCATAAAGTTATCTCCAATGAAATCATTATCACAGCTCAACCAGTTGACTTAGAGAGCTCTACTTAATGCCATTCTACAGGTAAATAACACAGCTACGCTTGGGGATGCGCGCGGGAATGCAGGAAGCAGTCTGATTAACGAATATACGGTAGCCTAGCCTAGACGTTTTTCGGCCAAAACACCCGGGTTTCAAGGAATATATATATAATACATAGCCGGGGCTGGAGGGTAGAATAACTATACACTAAAGTCCTTAAGGAATTCTTATATAAAACACGAAAGGATGAAGTCAAAGTCATGAACGTACCCAAACTCATTAAATATTTCAAGCTACATTTTTATGGCGAGACGAGCTTCATTTTTCGTATTTTTTTTTTTAAATACCTGAAGAGTAATTTTCCTGCAGTCAATGTTAGGGTAATGTTCACGAATAATTTCACTTCAGGATCCTTTTGTATATTACAAAGATAGCATTCCTGATCTCATGTGTTTGAATATAGTTTACAAATTTATTTGTCCTTGTTGTAATGTAAGGTATTTGGATGCAGTTCCAGACATTTTAAGGTCAGAATATTGGAACATATGGGAAAGAGCTATCGTACAGGTAATTATTTAAATAATGCAATTTTCTGCTATAAGAAATCCTTCCCAAAAGCAGGATCATCCCTTATCAGATAAACAATTTAGCATTTTAGGTAAATTTAATAGTGAACAAGGTGCTTTTTCAAGGGATAACATCTTAATAAAGTTGTTGAAACCCGAACTGAACATATATATATATATATATACAATATATAATGTTACGCATTATACTTAGGAATATATATATTGGAATATTAATACAGGATTTACTAATTTCACATGTATGTTAGCAGGCGACTATGCACCCCTTTTAGTAGCAGGCGACACCGAGGTAACTTTGTGGTTGTTTTGTCGGGCTATAGTAATTATAGCTCGTGATATAGTCTTTACTAAAACCCAGATATGGACTTATAGACCGTAAATAAACTCAACAGGAACTCCCCGAACACGTTCTTAATATCACAATAAGTATTCAACTAGGTACTACAGAACTCAATGACAACACACAGGAGAGTTATACACACAAGTTTATTCAAAAGCATAGAAATATATCTTCACGTATAGGCTTGGTTTATATGAATAATTAAGGCTATAATACTACCTTAATAATTATGGGAATTATAAGGTAATAGGCGAATGTATACTAGCAGAATAGACCAAGATGAGATCAATATTAATTCAGTGTTGGTAATAAACAAAACAGGAAAATTATATGCAATTAAATAAACACGTGACCTATAGCAAGGATAGTAAATATATGTATGGTCTTTGCCTATAGTATCAACCCTTAATAATAATAATGATGCGGGTTGAGTGTCTTACGTGAATGAAACAGCAATAAAGATAAATATTAATACTCTCGATATACAAGAGAATGAATGAGTTGAGAGTAAAAACACTGGTACACGGGGCGGTACGAACTACGCTCACGGATGAGGGCGCGCGCGTGAAGCAGGTAGACTGGCTACGGATAGTGACTTTTGAGTAGGTAGCTGGTCAGGTCGTATACTTTACTGCGAGGTTGGAAAATACAATTCTAGTTTGTGTAAATATGAACTTAATCTCAGAGATAATACAATGAAACTAGGGGCAAGGTATTACTTATTTATTTTCACAATTTACTATGTATGTAGCTCAAATTATGTAATCAGTCTTTCCCTCTTCCTATGATTAAATTGCTCCAAACTCCGTGTGTCCAGGCATTTTGGCTCGAACGTCCCTTGATTTTGGCCCTGTCACTTTCAACTATGGGGGAGGCACTCGCTATAGGCAGTTCAGGATGTCAAACTAAAGCAGAGTCCATTATTTTTAGACCTTATTATTGTATATGTAATAATAAAATTGTGGTTTATATTTCAAATTATGTCTTTGGAAATGATAAAATGGCCAAAACAACTCTATTTCATGTTAATTTTCTTGCATTCCTTCTCATATTCATTCAAGATTTCTGACAAAATTGGTCCGGTTTGACACCCTGAGGCAGTTCTGCCTTTTGCCTCCCTCAATCACATAGAAAGAAAACAAATATATAAATATGATTTGAACTGTATATTCACTTCAATCGAACGTATGCAATAATTACGAACTCGGTCGAGGGATTCAGATGTAAAGATATTAATATAATTATAACTGAATTAAAGAAAAATAAATACTAACTGGATATAAAGACAAAGTCTAATCAATCAAAGGCGATTAATTAGTAGATGTCCTGGCAACGCTTATAATGGTAATAGCGTAAGGAATTAATTAACAAAATATTAATTATGTTAAAAGTGACGCGCACAAGACGAAGTTATACTATGAAAATACTCAGAAGGGTATTAACAAGATATCTGAACGGGTTAACAGAGTCTTATGAAGAATTCACCTTAATAAGTGGTGTATTCGAGATGATGGAACATTTAGATAAAAGACACTATGCAATGCTAGAATTCGTAGATCATAAGAATCAAAATTATCTACATCAATACTCGCATGAACGATTATACTAGTTCATACAATAATCACAACAACGATTAAGTAATCGTATGAGAAAAGGGGGACTTGGAAAGTATATAACTTAGTTAATGAAAACCTTTGAGTTTGACAACAAAAAAAATATAAGTTTTACACTGGGATAAATTAAATATGAAATTGGGCGTAGGTTCTAGGTAATTAGTTATGAATTAAGAAGGGGAATCAAGACACGAAATACACGTCGACCACAACTTACAACATACATAACAGAATACATATATTAGGACAATCTGGGAGTACGCGGCGTGATAAATTAAGGAACACAAGTATATAACGTATGCGTAAGACGTCCTAGAGGACATTTAAACAGGATTAATATAGGATCTCTCTGTCTCGTTTTTTTGGTAGATTTGGTAGGTGGGAGGGCTTGAGGCTTTGGCTCCGCTGCATGTCTGCCTGCCGAGATCGGAACCTCTCCGGATGGTCAGGGGCCGGGGCAGTGCTGGAGCGACCTTGGTAACCCTGGTCTCTGGGTCTTCTCCTGGGTGACCTGGATGTGTGAGAGTTTGTGTTTTTTATCTGTGTTTATTTTTTTGTTTTATGTTGTTTTTGTGTTTTCCCTGTTCTTGCTCTGTCTTGAGTCGGCTACCCCCAAAATGGGGATTGGGCCTGAGCATATAGATAGATAGATAGATAGAATATAGGATCTTTAACACAGATCTTAGACAAGAATTACTATCAATTTCAGAAGGATTAACAGGTACGCAATTACAAGATCTTGGGCACAGATCTGTTTATAATCACACGCTTACACGATTCACATATTTTAACCTATACCTCGACAACAATAATCACAACTCAAGATATACAGAGACACTTAGGGTAAGTTTGGAGGGTAGTGAGAGAGCAGGGCTGGTCGACGTAGAACGTAGGTTCTAGAGCAGCACTTCAGGAGGGCAAGGTGTCACTCGAGCAGTACTTCAAGTTCCAGACGTCAGAGGGCACCACACGTCTAACACTTTCACTGGTAGGGGGCAGGGCTGGGGCAAGCTTCTGCTGTGGTTAGCTGTCCTGTCCTTTTCAGGCTGAGTACAGTACTGCAGTGGAGGTTTGCATACTTTCCTCCTAAATCTTTGAAGCAATATCTGACTTAATTCTTGACTCTCGTTTATACAGTCTCGTGGCAATAGGGGTATTGTGAATTCGTTGTGATGAAGTTGTGAGGTAAAATACTAATAGTAGACATGGCTGGGTAATATATATAGGTGTACTTATATACTAGGTAACATAATTATATCATACAAAGCATTTATTTATCCTATTTTGGGAGAAATCTTACTTATTAGGATTACATCCTCCTCCAGACTCTTAGACATACTTGTGTATTGCTGGCCTATTAGTGCTTCTTGTCTGGAGGTTATTGGATCTACAGGACCGGGATAACTGGTGTTCGTGCTCAGGTCCATTTATATCTGTAAGCTTCTGGTCGCTGGTGTTCAACTTGCATAAACAATGTTTCGTCATATTGCAGATCTGGGGATGGAGGGAATGCTGTCCTGTCATTGGCTGGTGTGTGGCTGGTGTGGTTTGAAATCAGGGCTGTGGTTGGCTGGGGAAGTTTCCCATGCTCATAACTGGTGTTTGGCGTGATAGTAAATGAGGGGCTCTGGGAAATACGGGTGGCTCCTGCATTTTCTTGCTTCTTCGTTGTTTCCTGGTTATGGGTTTGGCTGGTGGACCCAGCTGCAGGCTGGCAATTCTCCAACTGGTTGTTGCATTTGGTAGTAGCAACCCTGTCATTTCAGTGGTCATCACCAGTTCTTCAATCCTTGTGTAAGGCTGACCAATATCCCTTTGTCAGACATCACACCATTTATGTCACTTTGAATGGAAAGTCCCCAGATCACATGCTATGTCATACAGTTATACTAAGGTAAGGCAAGATTCGTAGAGCCTCACACACTTGCCTACAAACTCTCATACCAATCACAAGCAAGGTGGTCACTGCAGAAGTTAAACATCACATCTAGATACCTACTCTTACTTTATTCCTATAATTCATTATTCCTGCATATCAAGAGATCGTTCCTGAATAAAGCAGTGGCTGGGTCTTGATATTATTATTTCACATTACCTGTAAAGTATTAAAGGTGGTGGCGGCAATACAACTACTACAACTCTACAAGCAACTAGAAATAACTCAAAATAATAGCCTAAAACATCCATCCAGACAATAAGTAAAATGGTTATTAATATATATATATACATATATATATATATATATATATACATATATATATATATATAAATATATATATATATATACAGTATATTGCCTGACGCCGTGATCCCCGAAGGGGTAGCCACGAACGAAATACCCCCTCTGTCCCCAGTCAGTCGACGCCTCTCCTCCAACCAGCACCACCTTCATCCATATACTTCTTCACTCCATCCTTCCACCTCTCTTTCGGTTTACCTCTCCCTCTTTGTCCTTCCACCTCGCTCTCGTACACCCTCTTAGTTATTCTCTCGCTTTCCATACGTTCCATACGGCCGAACCATCTCAAAGTGTTCCTTTTCACACTTTCCAGCACATCTACCTCCACACCACACCTCCTTCTTACTTCCTCATTCGTCTGTCTATCCCTCCATGTAACTCTGCACGCACTTCTTAAGTAACTAATTTCCACCCCTCTCACTCTTGATCTGAGTTTCTCCACTAAACGTCCATGCTTCACTTTCGTAAGTCAGGCGTCCATGCTTCTTTCGTAAGTCAGAGTCGGGATTACCACACTGTCATGCAAGGACTTCTTCACTTCCATACTTACCACCCTAGTTCTTGTTACTGTTTTCAGCGTTCCTACAAACCTCCTCCCCTGTTGCACTCTCTCCCGCACTTCTTCATACATACTCCCTCTTTACTCAACACACTGCCCAGATACTTAAATGAGCTGACAATCTCCATAGCCTGACCGTTCAACTTCACCTCACACTCTGTGGCTTCATTACAATAATCAACATTCTTCAGAGCTTTCTCAATGTATACCTCTTCTCTTGCAGAGAATAGGTGGCACCCGCCCTTCAACACATTCTCATCCCCATACCTAACCCAAGAGTGAACCGATTTTCCCAGTCTTTCTTCCACTCAACAAGTAAACCCTGGAACTCTCTCCCTCAATTTTTCTTTCCCTCAACCTTTTTTATTTTTTTTATTTTTTCCATGTGAGTGAGGGAGACAAAAGGCAGAACTGCCTGTAGCGAGTGCCTCCCCAGGAGTTGCAAGAGTGACAGGGCCAAAATCAAGGGATGTTCGAACCAAACTGCATGGACACTCGGAGTTTGAAGCAATTCAAGTCATAGGATGAGGGAAAGACTGATTCTGGGAGAGAGTTCCAGAGCTCAATTGTTGAATAGTTGAGTTGGAGAGTTGCACAGGGTAGGGGTGGGATTGTGTTGCAAGACGGGTGCTACATGCTCTATGAAGAGGGAGTGGTATACACTGAGAGAGCTCTGAGGAACACTGATTATTGTAATAGCGGTAGTATAGTGAGAGAGATGCAACATTGCGGCGAAGAGAGAGAGACTGCAGATAATTGGTGAGTGGACGCGAGTTAATGAGACGGAAGGCTTTCCTTTCTACTTTGTCGTCTAGAAGTGCTGTGTGTGAGGATCCTCCCCACATGTGTGAACAATACTCAATGCATGGACGCACTGTGCCCCTGTACAGAGCAAGAAGCTGCGCTGGAGTAAAGAACCCCTGGAGGCGGTTGAGCACACTCAGATTCTGGGAGGCTGTTTTAGCTAGAGTGGTAATATGATTTTTCCAAGAGAGATCAAAAGAAAAATAGGCACCAAGAATATTAAGAGAAGATAAAGGGTTAATTTGTAAGTTGTTGAAGAGTAGGTCATAGTTTTCTGGAAGGGGGTGACGAGTAGACAGATGGAGAAATTGAGTTTTGGAAGCAATGGAAAGTAACAAGGTTTTCTCTGGCCCAATTATAGATAGTAGAGAGATCAGCAGATAGGTGTTTTATGGCCTCCTTGCGTGAGTTGACTTACACTGCTTCAAGCACCGCGTGTCCAGGTATTTTGTGTCTTACGCACCTTGAATATGCCTCTCTATCATTCTTTCAACTTTGGAGGGGATACTTGTTACAGGCAGCTTTGCCTTTTGTCCCCCTCATACTTATAAAAAAACAAAGAAGATAGGTAGATAAGGATGGATAGATACACAGATATATAGTTAGAGAGATAGATTGAAAGAATATAATTATACTATATATATATATATATATATATATATATATATATACTGTATATGTTTTTTTTTCTTGTTTTTTTCTATATTCCAACTACTCCCTCTCGGGAATAGGCTGCTCGCCTTTACACTCTACCGCTGAACACGGTGAGGCCCGTGAGGTCTTGTTCCAGTCTAGGGAGTGAGACATGCGAAGCACCTATTCACGGCTCGAACCCAACTCCATCTCTGAAGCTGCTTCGCCTCTGCGCTTCACAGTCTCACTCCCCAGGCTCGGACCCTCACTCTCAGAACGCCACCTATTGAGCAATTAACTCATTAGGCATTGCCCCCCTGTAGCATATTTTGAATATGGGAATATTCATACAATGCTATTTAATCAGGGAGCAATGAGGGTATTTTGTTTTGGCATTTCGGTGTGCTGTGGTAATGCACTGAAACTAGGTACAGCACAAATTCCATCCCAATAATATCTTCCCATTGACATATTGGGATTCGAACCCGGGTCCATTGGATTACCAGTCCAGTGACAAGACCACTCTGCCACACCTCCCCTGTATGTGTGTGTAAAGCATATCAAACTCTCTCTCTCTCTCTCTCTCTCTCTATATATATATATATATATATATATTATATATATATATATATATATATATATATATATATATATACATATATATATATATATATATATATATATATATATATATATATATATATATATATATATATATACAGTATACATATATATACTGTATGTACAGTATATATAGATAGATAGATTGGTAGAATGATAGGCAATGTTTGACGTTCGTTGCCATGTCGGGTGCGAACGACTTACAGAAGGGATGTATTGGGGTCACTGGAGGTGGTAATGTTGAGAGAGAGAGAGAGAGAGAGAGAGAGAGAGAGAGAGAGAGAGAGAGAGAGAGAGAGAGAGAGAGAGGGAGAGAGAGAGAGAGAGAGAGAGAGAGAGGGAGAGAGAGATTATAGAGTAATTATTACAAAGCTCGAACAAAATATTATTTTATTTTTATTTTCAACTGCTATACCGAAGAACTATTTATCTCGGAGGAAGTTTGTTCCAGGTAAACGCGTCTTAGATACGAGAAGTTAATCTATACATTCATATTAGGTCTATACTTATTCAGTTGTAACGTATCAGCCATGACTACATATTGTTTTAATATCAAGGTTAAGCATATAATGCGCACGATCAAGCTTATTTCATATTTTAAATGTTTGCGAGTTTCAAACGAATAAAGACCTACAATTCACAATCTATTATCATAGCCAAGATCTCACACCACTAACACTATTGAATGGGAGGTACGAGGAAATATCTCCGCTTTCATGAAATAAAATGGGTTTACAACACAAATCAACATGGATTTAAACCAACAATATCTTATCTCTTATAGCTGCTTGTACAATGACATAATCCTAGATGCCCTGAAGAGAAAATAGATGTACAAGTCATATAAAAAGAGTTTGTAAAAGCCTTTGATAAATTTGATAATGAAACAACCACCTACCAACTGAAAAAGAAAGGAAAAGTGGGCAGATGGATTTCCAACAGAAGCAATAAATCAGGCAGTAATGGAAGGCTTAGAGGTTAAAAACTCGTTCCCAAAGGTGTGTAGAGTTGGCTCCATGTCTCTTCTTCATCCGAATTTAGGATATCGACGTTAATATGAAACAAAGCCGTATCTTATAATTCACAGATGACACAAAATCAAGTCTGGGAATAACCACAATAGAAGTTAAAGACAACTTGTAAGTTGACATGAATGCATTATTCAAGTGGGACAAAGACAATAACATGTAACTTAGACAAAGAAATTCCAGCTGGTAAGATATGGACTATATGAAAAATAAAATACAATACAACCTACACGGCAGACTCACATCTACCAATCCCACAAAGTGTAAATGCTAAAGATCTTGGGGTAGTAATGCCAGAAAATATGTCCTTAAAAAAACCACACATAATTAGGTCAAGGCAGTAGTGTCAAGAACACTAGCAGTGTGCTAACATCTCCACATACAGCAAGATAAATACATGAGAGAGAGCATTCAAGGAGGCTTCGAAATCCACATCGGCTAGATTATTAACACCTTTTCACTAATGGGATCGGTTAAAGGCTCTTAACCTCTACTCACTGATGCAAAAAAGAAGATTAAATAATTTACACATGACACATAATTGTAAAACTAGTGCCTATCCAGCATATCAAAATATCATGGAACTGGACTGATAGGGAAGATAGAAATTGTAGCATCCCATCCCTAAAATGAAGGGGAGCTCTTGGTACAATGAGGGACACCTAATTGAAAAATAGAGGTCCAAGTCTCTTCAACAATTTCCAGAGAAGGCAAGAAACCTGATAAATGAAATCTGCAAGAGAGCCTTGGACAATCATCTGAGAACGGTGTCTTATCAGCCATGTTTAATAGGAGGGAGGCCGAACCACTTCAAGGTATCATTAATGTAAGGAAGCTTGATCTCTTAGTTAATAAATATAATTAGTAGCCTTTGCTTGATCTCTTCATTATCTCACTTTATCTTACCTTAGTGCTATATACAATATTTAAAAACTGCGTTCTATAATTGTAGCAGTATTCGAAAATTACAAAGCGCACCGTAAGTACTAGACCGTAATAATTCAAAATTAAAACTGTATTTTATTATAGCCTGATAATATATGTTTTTTCTTATTAATCTTATTTTACTTGCAAATTTTAGGTTCTCGCTAATCATAACATCCAAAACTTTATCAAGCTAATTATTTCCAGTTTACAGTATATTATCTGAGTACAAAGGAAATCAAGCAACACAGGTCTAGTGACCCTTCTAGGCTGCTTTTCCTCCAAAACACTGAGGATCAAGTGTCCAAACAGTGGTTTAGAGTGGGTAAGGGAACATTGGAAAGGGAACTACTGCCCTGGAACTAATGTCCGTGGCAGGATTAGGAAGTTAGTAAGGGACAGATGGGTTAGTAACTGAGGGGAGGATAAAATAAAGTTATTCATTTACAAACGCAGTCAGTTGCGGGTTTGATGCGAGATATTTGTCTAGGCGAAGTTTAAATGAATCAATGGTGCTGCAGTCTATAACATCTCGGGGAAGCCCATTCCATAAGTTGACAACTCGATTGAAGAAGAAATTTTTAGCTTCGTGTGAGTTAAAATATTTACCAATAATTTTGCACCCGTTTCCCCGCGTGTAATTAGATTGGTCGATAGTGAAGTACAGTACTTACTACAGTTCATATCGGAGAGAGAGAGAGAGAGAGAGAGAGAGAGAGAGAGAGAGAGAGAGAGAGAGAGAGAGAGAGAGAGAGGGGGGGGGGGGGAGGGGGAGGGAGGAGTGGGTCACTTACAAGCTTGGTGTAAGTAAATATTGACTATAGTCGGGGTTCTTTTTCCTCCCTCTCTCTCTCTCTCTCTCTCTCTCTCTCTCTCTCTCTCTCTCTCTCTCTCTCTCTCTCTCTCTCTCTTTTTCATATCAACCAGGAAATAAACATTCCCACCACGACTCCTCGGTATTTCTCACACCTTTAACTCCTCCAGTTCGTTCTCTCTCGCTCTCACTTCTTCTTCTTCTTCTTCTTCTCTTCTTGGAGTCGCTGTCCTCGCTTGCGTGGGAACAGCTCGCCTATTTACCGGCTATTTCTCCAGAAAAAGCTATAGCTAGATTAAGATATAGTTTAGAAAATTAGTAGCCATAGAAGGGATAGTTAAAGAAAAGTAATGAAGGAAAAAGCTTAAGCGGAATATTTTCTCTTCCCCACCTCTTTACTATCTAATCTCATTAATCTTCCTCCCCTCCTCTGATCACCTTCTCCCCCTATCGTAAACATGATAAACTCAAACATTAATATCAGTACTGAATACCGACCTCCAAGTCACAACAAGGCCGATGATAATCACCTATACGAAATATTGGAACAATCCCTCAACGCTAACAAAGCATAATGCTCGGAGACTATATAATCTGCTCCACATTGACTGGCGCCTTATGACCGGAAATAAGTCCAATTCGCAAAAAGATTAATGTTTATACAAGAACATTTTCTGCATCACAGTGTAACAGAACCGATGTGCGAAAACAGCACACTAGATCTTGTTATAAGTACACACACAAACTTGGGTTCCATGTCAGTTGAACCAGTGCCACTTCAACCAGTGCCACCTAAACCAGTGCTAACTCAACCAATGGCCACTTCAACCAGTGACCATTTCAACCAGTGACCATTTTAACCAGTAACCTAACCTAACCTAACTTAACCTACTGGTTAAGATGGTCACTGGTTGAAATGGTCACTGGTTGAAGTGGCCACTGGTTGAGTTAGCACTGGTTAAGGTGGCACTGGTTGAAGTGGCACTGGTTCAACTGACCTGTCACCAAAAACTTGATATCTAAACTGGACATCGGCGAACATCTATCCACCTCTGATCACAAGCTCAATAGAATCGACAACTGCAAATATACTATTAAAATAAAAAAGGAAATGAAGATACCAGATTTCAAAAATACAAATGTCAACGAACTTAGGAAAGCCCTCAGTGACATGCATATACAGCTTAGAAATATTGACAAAACAATCAAATGGATATATTCATGATTGCACAGCAAAATACGCACCCAAAAAAAAAAAAAATACGGGAACAAACAAGCCTCTGTGGTTCAATAAGGCGCCAACAGAAAGAAATGTAAATCATAAACTTAGTAAAATGCCATACGTAATGAAAAATTGAGCCATTTTTACAAACTAAGTAGAACAAAAGTGAAGAAATTAATTAGAACAGAGACTCGCAATTATGTTATATAGCCAAGGAAAGTACTAAAAATCCAAAGCAATTTTACGGTTACGTTAGGCTAATGGTAATAGAGAAAAATTATTACTGGAACACAACCGCTAATTAATAATGACCAGACAGTAACAGGCGACAAAAAACATTACAAATTTGCTCAATGCATATTTTTGTTCTGTCTTTACTAAGGAAGAATATAACACTACTTCGGAGAGAAACGTAACGGCACACGAAATACGACATTTTACTATAAGCAAAAATTAAGTGTTATACAAGTTGAACAGCTTAAATAGTAATACAGCTCCCGGTCCAGATAATATTCACCCAAGAATTCTGAAAACGTGAAAGAAGAAATAGCTCAGTCTTTGACGTGCATATTTAACTTGTCACTCTAGCAGTAAACCGTACGGTACCTAGTGATTAGAAAACTGCAAATATTACACCAATATTTACGCAATATGGCCCAAGCAATTAATTATAGACCAATTAGTTTCACATCAATAATAGGACAACATCTGGAAACAATTCTTAGAGAAAAGATTGTTGATTATCTAGAGTCAACAAAAGTTGATCAGAGATACCCAACATGGTTTTAGATCCAGTAAGTCATGCCTAACAAATTTGATTGAGTTATATAATAGACTATCTACATATAACGACTCGACTAGATAATTTGACTACTTAGATTTCCAGAAGGCTTTCGATAAGGTACCATATGGACAATTGTTGAATACATTGAAAATGTTTGGCATTAAAGGAAACATTCATGCATGGATAAGAAGCTGGCTCACAAACAAAAGGCAGAGAATTCTGATAGCCTAAATGGAGTAGAATCTCAGTGGGAGCCTGTTCATAGTGGAGTGCCTCAGGGATCGGTCCTGGGACCAGTTTGGTTTCTTATCTATATAAATGACATTGATGTAGGACTAAATATCACTATATCAAAGTTCGCCGACGACACACAGATAGGAAATTCAGTATTAACCGAAGAAGACAGAAATAGGCTGCAATCTGAAATAAATAAAATAGTTGAGTGGTCAGAACAATGGCAGATGCCATTCAATGTTGACAAATGCCAGGTCTTACAAATAGGTTAAACAAAAATACAAACATATGAATACAAAATGAAAGACCAGGCAATCAAAACAAACACATTAGTTAAAGACCTGGGGGTTCTAGTATCTGAAAACTTAAAGACCTTAAATTAATGTGCAGCTGTGAACTAGTCCAATAGTTAATTAGGATATACTAAGATAAATTTTACTTATATAAATGCGAACATTATAGTACCTTCATCTAAAAAGCATAGTGAGGTCCCATCATGAATACGGCGTGCAATTTTGGTCTCCTTATCTGAACAAGGACATTGAAAACTGGAGTCAGTGCAGCGCAGAGCGACAACGTTGATACCATCACTAAGATATAAATTATATAATGAAATACTAAAACATATATATATTTGTTTTCACTTAAGAAAAGAAGATTGCGAGGTCAATTAATTGAGTGTTTCAAAATATTAAATGGCTTTGACAAAATTGATGTAGATTCACTGTTCAAATTCAATATTGGTTCATCAACTCGGGGAAAAGGAATTAAATTAATAACCAGAAGAGCGAATCTCTCGAAATTGGCACACTGTAATACAATTGACACATTCAAAAGGAGTCTAGACATCCATTTCAAGGAGGTTGGAGTATTATAGATTACAAAAATATAATAAAATATAATATAATTAAATAATGTTGAGCATCAGTAGTATACAATATTTCTCAACTTCGTTCTTTATTATGAATTTCCCAGTAGAAATGTTCTCATTCTGCTGAGGTCCTTGTTTCCCCAACTAAATTTCATACCAACCCAAGGTCGGAGGAGGTCGTGGGTGGGGAGAGAGCCTTCTGCTTTGCTATCCTTACTTTCCACTTTGTAGCAAATTCTATGTTAGCATTAAGTCCGGACTGCCTAGTAGGGACAGCAAGGTCTGCTTATATATGTAACTCTATGAAACTATCTCTCAATCTCCCCCTCTCTCTTTCAATCAATCCTCCCCTCCCTCTCTCTTCCATTTGTTTCATATCTTTCTCATACACTCTCTCCATCCCACCTCTCTCTCTCTCCAGGAGGTTCTAAGATTACCACCCATACTTATATCAGTGTGCTAATTGCATTGGTTGAAGAAGGGTGTGTGTACAATGAAGAGGTGTTTTAGAAACTGAAAATCATCGAAAACAAGGCCCCTTCCCAATGTAATTGTGACAGCTATATACTAGGTACGAAAATGAGGTCCATATCATCTTCATATCAACAACTCATACTGTCTTGTACACCCAAAACATGAGAAAATGTCTGTAAATATCATTGAGTTATCACAAGTGGAAAGCAAGGAGAAAATCGTACATTTTCGCTCGCGATTGTAATGAGGAGGGGTCGGCTTTCAGTGGCAAAACAAGCAAAGTATTGATCAATTTTCCTGGTTGGTGTGAGGAGGTAGGGAGGGAATGGTGACTGTTATACAGAGAGTTCAACCCCATATTTCTATTGGACCTTATTCCAATTCGCTCAGGGCTACAGATAAGGTGCTTGTTAAGTGTAATTAGCGAGAAAACAGCTGCTAGGGCATATTCTTCCCTTTAGAAACCATTGCATTGAAAGGGTTATTAGCTATGGATGTAATTAAACATAAGATAAGCGTTCTTCATACATTGTTTTGTTTTTTGCATTTGTCACAAATATGAATGTAACTATACCACATTGTTGTTTCAGTGGAAACTGAATATTTCTCATTGCATACATGCTGCACTTTGAGCAATATGAATCGCTTTACTAGTGGTTGCCCCCTCACATGATGGGGGATGCTGCTCAATAAACTCGCAGCTCGGGGAAAACAAAGACATGTCAAAATCATTGTCTCTGTCTGTCTCTCTCTCTCTCAAATCCCTCCCCCCCCCCCCACCTCTCTTTCTCCTGTCAGCTGTCACTCTTGTATGTCCCTTTGACGACTACAAGATGATTTGGCTGACACCCACAACAGGAGTTACATAGAGGTACATACATACACAAACCACACACACCACTCCGTCCCAGTCAAGTGGCCCGGCTTCAAAAACTACTGGAGATAATGTACGTAAATAATTCTTCCCTATATACTCAAATAATTATATTCAATAAAGAGGAAGAAACAGGCAGTAAAACAAAAGACTCGCTCTCCACCCTCCACTCTAAAAATATGGTTATGTACAATAACATAAAAAATGCCCAGATTTATTTTCCCATTTAAAGATAAATTGGTGATAATAATCCAACCTATTAATATAAACGAAAGGTAAATCTCTACCAATATTCCCAATGATTATATAATACCCTTGTTGTTAGACAGTGTACACTCTATAAGATATAGATATCTTAACCCATTATCAACCCTGGAATACCAAAACGAACCTCCAAAATTTAAGTAGTCGATACTATATATATATATATGTATACAGTATAAATATATATATATATATATATATATATATATATATATATATATAAATATATATATTAAGAGAGAGAGAGAGAGAGAGAGTGGTACAGAAATATAGAGACTGGTTAAGAAAAAAAGGACAGGAAACGGAAGAAGCGTATCACATGTTCAGAATAAAGTTGCTGGAACTTAAGAGTTCTTGGGGACACGAACCTTGGTCAAGACTGATGAAATCATATATATATATTTATATATATATATATATATATATATATATATATATATATATATATATAAGGAATATAAAGACCAAAGCGAACAGGAACATATTTGTTTATTGGCAACGTTTCAACACTAATCGTGTGTCATTATCAAGCCTAAAAAAGAGAAAATAAAACCTATCGTGAATATCATAAAATCATCACATGTTAAAATTGAAAATGTATTCAAAAGATAATATTAACGAAAATATAGCTAAGGTTCATTACATTAAGACATTAACAGTAGAGATATATGATAAGTGAAAAAGGAATAAAAGAGTGAGAATAATGTAAACAACAATAATTAATGTTAGGCAAAATAAAGATAGATAAGGGTGGCGAATTTAAAAGTCAAGGAGTGAAAGCGGCGGGGTCGACTAAAATAAGGAAACAGGAGTACAAATGGGCACATATATCTATATAAATATATGCCTACACGTACCAGCACAGGACGCTAGAAGCAGAGGAGGGGCGTGGAGGTCTCGTGGGTGCCTAGAGACGGGCGGAGGTGGTGGAGGAGGAGGGACTCAGCTGTCACACGTGTCATGTCGTCTGTTGCAGTGAACAATATGGTAAAATCCTGGCTATTTATTGTATGATCTGAGGTTTCGCTGTGGTTTCGGATAGCAGAATATGATGGCTTTGACAAAGGGAAATTGGTACGGTAAGATCGACTCTTGTGTTCCGAGATCCTCGTTGAAAGTTGGCGTTTGGTTTGACCAAACTTTCAACGAGCATCTCGGAACACAAGGGTCGATCTTACCGTTGCTCTACTGGTGATCTTCTTTCATATCTTACTAACTCTTGGTCATCCTCCTTTCGGAACTTCGGTAAGACATTTTCTATTGCGTTAGACATATCAAAGTCCTTTGATTGAGTCTGGCACAAATATCTAATTTCTAAACTACCCTCCTTCGGTTTCTATTCCTCCATCTGTGCCTTTGTCTCTAATTTCCTTTCCGGTCGTTCCATAGCTGCGGATGTGGACGGCCATCGTTCACTTCCTCATCCTATCAACTCCGGTGTTCCTCAGGGATCTGTCCTATCTCCTATTCTATTTCTAATTTTCATAAATAATCTTCTCAACTGTACCTCCAGTCCTATCCATTCATATGCAGACAACTCTACCTTACACTATTCAATTAGTTTCCCAGAACGCCCCAACCAACAATCCCTCAAAAGCAAACGTAATGAAGCCATAGAACACTTATCTTCTGATCTAACTACCATCTCCAATTGGAGCAGAGAAAACCTTGTTACCTTAAATGCTTCCCAAACCCAATTTCTCCACCTATCTACCTGCCGTGAACAGTGGACTATCCCCTATTCTTCAACAATACAAAAATCAACCCATCATATTCTCTCAGCATTCTTGGTGTCTCTTTTTCTTCTGCTCTCTCTTTGAAGGACCATATTACCAGTCTTGCTAAGGCAGCCTCCCAGAAGCTGGGTGTGCTCAACCGCTTCAAGGGGTTCTTTACCTCTGCTCAGTTTCTTGCTCTGTACAGGGGCACAGTGCGTCCTTGTATTGAGTATTGTTCCCATGTGTGGGGAGGATCCTCTCACACAGCACTTCTAGACAAATTAGAAAGGAAAGCCTTTTGTATCATTAACTCCAGTTCATTCACTGACTCTTTGCAATCTCTTTCTCTTCGCCGCAATGTTGCATCTCTCTCTCACTATTCTATCGCTACTACAATAATCAGTGTTCCTCAGAGCTCTCTCAGTGCATACCACCTCCTCTACATAGGGTATGTACTATGTAGTACCCATCTTGCAACACATTTCCACCCCTACTCTGTAGAACTCTCCAACTCAATAGCGAAACATTGTTCCCAATCATTCTTCGATTCAATAGCTGAGCTCTGGAACTCTCTCCCTGAATCCATCTTTCCCTCATCCTATGACATAAATTGTTTGAAACTCTGTGTGTCCTGACATTTTGGCTCGAACGTTTCTTGATTTTGGCCCTGTCACTCTTTTAACTCTGGGGGAGGCATTCGTCACAGGCAGTTTTGCCTTTAGTTTCCTTCATCCACATAGAAAAAAAAAAAATATATATATATATATACCGGTATGTATATATTGCTGGACGCCTTACTCCCATTAATAGGGGTGGCCATACACAACATGCTCCCAAGCGGACCTATCCCCTGTAAGAAGGACAACCCGACTCTGAGGCCTTTTATGTATTTTTTAGCACTATTTTTCTACAGTGGTGTGCGGCTTATCTATCCACTAACCTACTTCACCCTAAGGTAGCAGTACGAGTTTGTATAAGGTTTACTCCCTTAGACAGGTTGCCGACCAAGGCTGACGAGTCCCAACCACCCGGATTTTTATTAGGTTATCTCCTCTAGATTGGTTGCCGACCAAGGCTAACGAATCCCATCCACATATATATATATATATGTAATTATATAGTATATATATATATATATATATATATTATATATATATATATATACAGTATATATACACTATAAAACACGAATTACATTTGTATTTCCAAAAAGTCACTAAAATAAACACATTTCCACAGACTCTCCCGTTTATCTATATTGATACAGACACGCGAACAAAGCCAATCTCAACTACCCCCGCATAGCCTACACCTAAAACAAGCAAAAAAAAAAAAAAAAAAAACACACACACACGAACAACTCGGAGAAATTCACTCACACTTAAAACAAGAAAACAACCACAACACTGGCTAAGTACACATACTATCTAACACAAGTAAACAACCCCACTAACGGCCACATACATACCCACACACAGCTCTCAGTGCCGCCCCACACACATCTAACACAAGTAAACAACCCCACTAACGGCCACATACATACCCACACACAGCTCTCAGTGCCGCCCCACACACATCTAAAACAAGTAAACAACCCCACTAACGGCCACATACATACCCACACACAGCTCTCAGTGCCAACCCCCACACATTTAAAACAAGTAAACAACCCCACTAACGGCCACATACATACCCACACACAGCTCTCAGTGCCGCCCCACACACATCTAAAACAAGTAAACAACCCCACTAACGGTCACATACATACCCACACAGCTCTCAGTGCCGCCCCACACACATCTAAAACAAGTAAACAACCCCACTAACGGTCACATACATACCCACACACAGCTCTCAGTGCCGCCCCACACACATCTAAAACAAGTAAACAACCCCACTAACGGTCACATACATACCCACACACAGCACCTGACAAATTCTACGACAAGGCCTTCAGCACAAATAGCCGACTAAAACATTTGTGTCTGAGGGAAGAAGTTGAATTCATCAACCTCTGGGACAACTTCTACAACCAGCCTACTCTGTTCCGCAAGGATGGCACTCATCTAAACCCTGTGGGTTCAGCACGCATGGGTCGTCTCCTACACGAAGCAGTCCGCAGCCATGGATCAAAAAACGCCATCGAGAAGAAGCAGCAGTGACATAAATCATCCAACGCCAAGAAAAAAACAGAGGCAACCGAGGACCACCAGCGATAAGGACCGGAGACAGCGAGGACCGAGGACAGCCATGAACATAAATGTAGATCCGACAAGAACCAAAAATATTATTGAAGCGCGTTCCGTGAGTTCTAAAATAACAAATTTAAAGGTTTTCTATGCAAACGCTCGTAGCATACGCAATAAATTTTCAGATTTAGAGGAGCTAGTGTTTACAGAAAATTATGATGTGATTGGCATAACAGAATCTTGGCTCAATACAGAAGATAGAGACTTTTTAGCAGAGTATTCACTTCCCGGTTATGTAATGTTTGAGAAAAGCCGAATAAATCGAAATGGAGGTGGCGTTTTACTTTATATCAAAGAAAGTCTTAACCCTACCCTCTTGTCAAAACCTCAAATTGTGAACGTCGACGCATCTTTTGTGCTAATAAAGAATAATAAAGGTACCAAAATAATACTTGCATTAATATACAGACCTCCAGCTCAATCAGTGCAAACTGACCGAGAAATTTACGAACAAATTGCAGATATAAGTAACTCGCAAGATACCGTAATTTTTGGTGACTTTAATTTACCTGTGACCAAGTGGGGCGATACTCTTACTTCACACTCCGGACATGACTTGTATACGAACTTGCAAGAGAGTTCGCTTTATCAATTTGTTGGAACGCCGACCCGTGGTAATAACGTTCTTGACATTGTACTTGCAACAAAAGAAGAATTAATAGAGAATTTGAATGTTGGTGATGAATTCAGTAACAGCGACCATCGTACGATAACTTTCACTTTAAAGTTTACTAGTAACGAACCAAATAGTAGCATCGAAAAAGTCCCTAATTTCAAGAAAGCAAACTTCCATAAACTTAGAGCTATGTTTTAAAGAAACTGACTGGAGCTTTTTAATTCACAATAACGACATAAATACATCTTGGAAGTTATTCGAAGCCACTTACCTAAAAGCAGTGCCAAGACTGCATACCATCGAAAACTCGGCGTCCAGGCCATAATAATAAGCCCAATGGTGGAATAAAGATATTTCAAACTGCCTGCTTGCTAAAAAATTTGCTAATGATAGATTAACACCTAACGAGCGGCCTAGGCGGTTTTTATGTGTACCGCACAGCGGGGTGTTTTTAGCCAAAATAGGGCTGTTTACGTGATCATTTTCATGCCTAAATAAGACCCAGAACGTAAACAAGTACCTATCCCTGAAAGGGCATAAACAGAGCTTTCGAATGACACCATAACGATCCTTGTATGATGGATAGTTTTCTTGCAATAACCGTGCAACGCGAGTGCAAAAAGCAGTTAATTCGGTACTTTCAGTACATAATTGAGTATGTAGCGAGTGAGAGAGGGAGGAGGGAGCTGAGATTTGTGTCAGTAGGTTCGCCGCGGTGGTCTGGAGCAGTCATACGCTCGCTAGTCTCCTGCACCACTTGTCTCTCAGCCACATTACGTGCTGAAATTGCCACTCGAGTTATGTCGAGCGCCGCCACATAGTCCAGCTTTATTTAACTCGACTTATGTTGCTCGCCGCTAAATAAGGGTTAAAATCCTCACAAAATGACGAAGAACGGTGAAATTTGTAGAGTTACGACGCAAAGCCAAAAAGTAATTAAGCAAAGTAAAAAGACCTTAGAGTTTCATATTGCGAATCAAAGTAAACAAACCCGAAGAATTCTATAGTTATATCAGAAAGAAAAAAGTAGTTACTTCAACTGTTGGACCGTTAGTCGATGAAATGGAGAATACACCAAAGACGAAGAACAAATGAGTAATGCCCTCAATACCTTCTTTGCATCAGTTTTTACAACAGAAGACCTCAGTCCCTACACCATCGCCGATTCAGATTGATAATTCAGATGTTTTAAGCAATATCACCGTTACAGAGAGAAGTATTGAATTGTTTAGATAACTCAAGGTAAATAAAACGCCAGACCTGATACAATCTCGCCTAGAGTTCAAAGGAAGCTAAGGATGAGCTCTCTAAACCACTGACATTACTATTCAATAAATCCTTGCAGTCTGGAACTATGCCCGATCAGTGGAAGCTAGCCAACGTAACACGATATTCAAAAAGGCAGCAAATCCCTATCCAGTAACTATCGTCCAATTAGCTTAACCTCAGTTGTATGTAAATGCTAGAAACGGTCATACGAGACAGACTCGTAAATCACTTAGAGGAAATAACATACTTAAAGATACTCAACACGGCTTTCGTAAAAAACGTTCCTGTTTAACAAACTCTTAGACTTCTTCCACGATATCCTCAACCTCTACGATGAGAGTAAAGCTGTAGATATTATATACCTTTATTTTCAAAAGACCTTTGACAAAGTTCCCACAAACGTTTACTGCTAAAACTAAAAGCGCATGGAATACAAGACGGTGTGTTGAAATGGATAGAAAATTGGCTCAGCGACAGAAAGCAAAGAGTAGTCATAAACGGTAAGCATCAAAATGGACCAATGTAAGTAGCGGGGTACCCCAGGGATCGGTACTAGGACCAATTCTCTTTCTAATTTATATCAACGACATAGATGAGGGTCTCACCTGTACAATCTCAAATTTGCTGACGATACAAAAATTGCAAATAGCGTACTCTCAAAAGAACAAGTTGACGATATGCAACACAATCTAGATAAATTGTCATGTTGGGCCCAAATTGGCAAATGAGTTTCAATGCGGATAAATGTAAAGTACTACTATCGGATACCTAAATGAGCAAACTATTCGATGAATGGCACTCAGCTTAAGAATGTAAACAGAGAAACCGATCTGGGAGTAACAATATCGAGTAACCTAAAACCGAGTCAACAATGTTCAGAAGTTGTTAAGAAGGCAAACAAATAATTGGCTTTATAGGCAGGTCATTTGAGCATAAATCCAAAGAAGTTATTCTAACCCTTTACAATTCCTTAGTCCGCCCTCTTCTGGAATACTGCGTTCAATCCTGGTGCCCTTATTACCAAAAAGATATAAACAAGCTAGAACGAGTTCAACGTAGAGTTACCAAAATGATACCTAGCCTAAGAACAAACCATACGAAGAGCGTCTTAGAGAATTAAATCTATTTCCTTTAACCCAGCGCAGATTAAGAGGCTACTTAATTCAAGTGTTCAAAATCATCAAAGGCATCGACAATATGAACTGTAGTAAGTACTTCACTATCGACCAATCTAATTACACGCGGGGAAACGGTTGCAAAATTATTGGTAAATCTTTTAACTCGCACGAATCTAAGAATTTCTTCTTCAATCGAGTTGTCAACTTGTGGAATGGGCTTCCCCGAAACGTTATAGACTGCATCACCGTTGATTCATTTAAACTCCGCCTAGACAAATATCTCGCATCAAACCGGCGACTGACTGCGTTTGTAAATGAATAACTTTATTTTATCCCCCCCTCAGTTACTAACCCATCTGTCCCCTACTAACTTCCTAATCCTGCTACGGACATTAGTTCCAGGGCAGTAATTCCCTTTCCAATGTTCCCTTACCCACTCTAAACCACTGTTTGGACACTTGATCCTCAGTGTTTTGGAGGACAAGCAACCTAGAAGGGTCACTGGATCTGTTGTTGCTTGATTTCCTTTGTACTCCTTTGTACTCTCAGTGCCGCCCCACACACATTTAAAACAAGTAAACAACCCCACTAACGGCCACATACATACCCACACACAGCTCTCAGTGCCGCCCCACACACATCTAAAACAAGTAAACAACCCCACTAACGGTCACATACAGTACATACCCACCCACAGCTCTCAGTGCCGCCCCACACACATCTAAAACAAGTAAACAACCCCACTAACGGTCACATACATACCCACACACAGCTCTCAGTGCCGCCACACACACATCTAAAACAAGTAAACAACCCCACTAACGGTCACATACATACCCACACACAGCTCTCAGTGCCGCCCCACACATCTAAAACAAGTAAAACAACCCCACTAAAGTCACATACATACCCACACACAGCTCTCAGTGCCGCCCCACACACATCTAAAACAAGTAAACAACCCCACTAACGGTCACATACATACCCACACACAGCTCTCAGTGCCGCCCCACACATCTAAAACAAGTAAACAACCCCACTAACGGTCACATACATACCCACACACAGCTCTCAGTGCCGCCCCACACACATCTAAAACAAGTAAACAACCCCACTAACGGCCACATACATACCCACACACAGCTCTCAGTGCCGCCACACACACATCTAAAACAAGTAAACAACCCCACTAACGGCCACATACATACCCACACACAGCTCTCAGTGCCGCCACACACACATCTAAAACAAGTAAACAACCCCACTAACGGCCACATACATACCCACACACAGCTCTCAGTGCCGCCCCACACACATCTAAAACAAGTAAACAACCCCACTACCGCCCGCGCCCACACACACATCTGCGGCCTCATCTGAGTAAGGCCTCACACCACATCCGGCAGAGGACAAGGTACAGGCCACAACCATAATCACGTTCAACCAATTTAGTTGCTCAAAATATGTTATCATAGTTTGTGTGATATCTATAGAGCATAACATCAACTATACTTGTCTACGACGTGTAACAAACAGTATTAATCATAGGATACTATAAATACATATAAGCTGTTAATGAACGGTAATAGTAACAGAAAATTACATAATTTTTGAGCAAGATTGTCCGTGACCTTTTGATTTTGACTGTACAGTTGAACGTTCTTTAATTGTCCGACGTCTTTGCTATATTCCTATAGTTACAATTGTAAGTAATAATGACGATGTACCCAAATAGCCATACTTCAAATACACCTAAAGCCATCTGGATCCTGTGGCGGTACTAAGTAAAAAGGTACAAACAAAGATATTTTGGAGATTACGATCGAGAGGCAATGTTATCACTGCTTGTCTTCCAATCAACGCTGCAGACAAATTTCATTGGGAATGTGAGAGTAACTCATTCTATGACTATTTTCACAATCAATACATGATCAAAGTAAAATAATACTTAATTATTTTCTACATTTATACATAGGTACGAAACCTCTACATTTAGTTACATACGGATGCAACAACACCGACAGAGCTATGGATTGCAAAATGTTTATATTTATCAACAGAACAGCCTCACTCAAAAGTTTGTCAGTTTGATCGTGGTAGTACAGCAATCTATGGATATTTGTGTACTTCTGAACATCAATTTATAGCATAAAAACCCGATAATTACATACAAATTCGTTTGTGAAATGCACTGTATCGACGAGATTTTGATATGAGAACAAATTCGCCTCATTTCGTACCTTAGTGTATGAATCTATGAATATTTTAAGAAATTTCGCCCCATTTCTGTCCATTTTAAGACATTTCGTGCCAATTAGGTGTCGATTTTATTCCTGGTGAGCGATAGCGAGCCTTTAATTTAAGAAGAACTAGCATTCGGCCGGGACATTTTTCAACCGAAAAATGTATAAATTTATCTTGAAGGAGGCATGCCTATAGAGGGTGTAAATTTACGCTTGATGGAGGTATAGGGAACAAACTAAAAACCTCCCTATAAATCTGAATAACACGGTACTTACAATCTTCCCACTGCTCTGCTAAGCTCCTCACACCACACTTACCTAAGGAAGAGAACAACAAACATATTAGTCCCCTACACAATTATAAATGCACGAATATGTAGCTATATTTGCCGTTTCAATCAAATGCGCGGAATTTCGGTGTGAGTATCCTAGGTTCGATTCCTTGGAGTACCACATGTATTCATTAGTTTCATTGATTTCATTGGTTAGGTTTATTTGTAAGTTAATTGGTGGGTTGGTGAAAATATGATATTATATTATTCTAGCTATACCCTGACCCAAATAAGTAATCCAACAATCTGACCATTAACCTCGTAACTCACAAACGACTAGAGCAATCGAGCTAATATGTCTACCAATTGGGAAGAGTCAACCAAAGAATAGGAGTGGAAATGTACAACCCATTTGCTCTGGCCCTTTTTGAGTTACAGAGGTTAGTGGTCGGGAATTCTGACCTACAGATAATGAGCAGGATATATTTGCCGTTTCCATTACCTTTGGATACCTTTGGATATCTTTGGATGTGTTCGCCGCTCCTCTAGCGGCACCAAGGAGCGCGACGCCCCTCGTTATGGGTGGTGATTTGGTGCAGTAGACTGTTTGAAGCGACAGCTCGCTCCCTTGCGAGGATGGGCTCGTCTGGCACTTTTTGCAGTTCGACATCTAGGGCTCCCTTGAAGTTGTCTAACGAGATGTCCCTCATGTCTCTTACTCGCCGTGGGAGTTTGTTGAAGAGACGTGGGCCTCTGTGTGATAACCAGCCCTCTCGCAGAGAGCCCATAGCACCCCTGTTATTCATCCGGGGGATTTCGCATTCCCAGCCTCTCCTATCACTGAATTTCATGACTATCGGAGTATGTTGGTTTGGTACTAAACCCTCTGCGATTTTCCATGTGTATATTATTAGGTAACGTTCTCTTCTACGTTCCAGTGAGTACATATTCAGTGCTCTTAAACGCTCCCAATAGTGTAGATGTTTTATCGAACTTATATGCGAAGTGAATTTTTTTTGTACACTCTCTACGTCATTTATTTCACCTGCTTTGTATGGGGATGTTAATACGCTACAGTATTCAAGCCGCGGTAGCACTAGAGATTTGAAGAGCGTTATCATAGGCAATTCACCGCGTGTTTAAAAAGTACGCAGAATCCAACCCGTTAGACGTTTCGCAGCCGCCACTTTGACCTGGTTATGTACTTTGAAACCCATATTTTCAGACATTAATACCCCAAGGTCTTTCACACTGTCTTTCCGTTCTATTATGTGGTTAGATTCTGTTAAGTAATTTGTAATTTCTTTAACACCATTATTATCTCCGTACCGTATTAATTGGAATTTTTCCTCATTGAATTGCATGTTGTTTTCCCTGGTCCACTGGAACACTACATTCATGTCTTCATTAAGGGGAGATGGCTCCTTTTTCTGGCTCCTTTTCTTCCTCATGTTTTAGCCCCATTAGTTTTCAGATTTTAAGCCGTCCGTTCCATTAGTTTGTCGATTTTAAAACCTTTCGTCCCATTTCTTTGTCAATATTAAGTCCTTTCGTGCCATTTAGGTGTCGATTGTTTTCCTGGCGACCAATAGCGAGCCTGTAATTTAGGAGCAATCGACCTTCGGCCGGGATATTTTTCTACCGAAAAATGTACAAATTTATATCGTTATATTAAAGGGGTCACCGTTTTTTTTTTTTTTTATCTTTCTCTCCTTTTCTCTCTTTCCCTGGCTTGTATCCATTCGGCCCCATTCAGGCAACTGTTTTAAAACGTTTATCCCCATCCAGGCGTCGATTTCTTCCTGGCGAGCGATAGCGAACCAGCATTGTATGGAGAAATCCGGCTTCGCCGGAGAAATGTTTCTGTCGAAAAATATACAAATTTAGCTTGCTGTCAAAACAAAAATGTACATATGCTGGCTCGCTACCACTCGCCAGGAAAATATTGACACCTGGATGGGGGTAAACGCTTAAACAGTAGGCTGAATGGGGCCGAATGGATACAAGCCAAAGAGAGAGGGAGAGATCTCTCCCTCTCTCTTTGGCTTGTTCCATTCGGCCCATTCAGGCCTACTGTTTAGCGTTTACACCCCCCATTCCAAAATGGGGTTTGGGGTTTTTTCCCCCCAATATTTTCCTGGCGAGTGGTAACGATCCAGCATATGTACATTTTTGTTTTGACAGCAAGCTAATTTGTTATTTTTCGGAGAATACATTTCTCGGCGAAGCCTGATTTCTCCTCAATGCTGGGTTCGCTATCGCTCGCAGGAAGAAATCGACGCCCTGGATGGGATAAACCGTTTAAAACGTTGCCTGAATTGGGCCGACTGGTACAAGCCAGGGAAAGAGAGAAAGGAGAGGAAAATAAAAAAACAAAAGACGGTGACCCCTTTAATATAAAGAATATAAATTTTGTACATTTTTCGGTAGAAAATATCCCGGCCGAAGGTCGATGCTCCTAAATTACAGGCTCGCTATTGGTCGCCAGTACACACTCGACACCTAAATGGCACGAACGGACTTAATCTTGACAAGAAAATGGACAAAGGTTTTAAAATCGCAAACTAATTGGAACGGACGGCTTAAAATCTGAAACTATGGGGCTAAACATTAGGAAGAAAGGAGCCAGAAAAGGAGCCGACTCCTCCTTAATGAAGACATGAATGTAGTGTTCCATTGGGACCGGTGACAACAAACATGCAATTCAATGAGGAAAAATTCCAATTAATACGGTACGGAGATAATAATTGTGTTTAAGAAAATTACAAATTAACTTACACATAATCTAACCACATACATAGAACGGAAAGACAGTGTGGAATACCTTGGGGTATTAATGTCTGAACAGATGGGATTCAAAGTGACATAACCAGGTCAAAGTGGCGGCTGCGAAACGTCTAACGGGTTGGATTCTGCGTACTTTTAAAACACGCGGTGAATTGCCTATGATAACGCTCTTCAAATCTCTAGTGCTACCGCTGCTTGAATACGTCGTAGCGTATTAACATCCCCATACAAAGCAGGTGAAATAAATGACGTAGAAGAGTGTACAAAAAAAATTCACTTCGCATATAAGTTCGATATCACATCTACACTATTGGGAGCGTTTACGAGCACTGAATATGTACTCACTGGAACGTAGAAGAGAACGTTACCTAATAATACGACACATGGAAAATCGCAGAGGGTTTAGTACCAAACCAACATACTCCCGATAGTCATGAAATTCAGTGATAGGAGAGGCTGGGAATGCGAAATCCCCCTGGTGAATAACAGGGGTGCTATGGGCTCTCGGCGAGAGTGCCTTGTTTATCACACGCAGGCCCAGCGTCTCTTCAACAAACTCCCACGGCGAGTAAGAGACATGAGGGACATCTCGTTAGACAAAACTTCAAGAGAGCCCCTAGATGTCGAACGGCAAAAAGTGCCAGACGAGCCCATCCTCGCAAGGGAGCGAGCTGTCTCCGCTTCAAACAGTCTACTGCCCCAAATCACCACCCATAACGAGGGGCGTCGCG